>PVIA01001252.1:0-92500 GCA_004024845.1 Tonatia bakeri
AACGTTTCACAGAAACCTCGACCTCCTCATTCCACGCGGCTGAAAATGGTTTCTCCTTGGGTGTTAACGGTCTCACCGGGGCTGTTAGGTAACTGCCTGCTGGAGCAATGGGGATGCTGACATGACTTTGGTCTTCCCAGGTTTTCACGTACCGGTGCTCCAAAGGTGGGTGCAAAAAGAAGGAGATGCTGCCGGTGGCTTGTGACCAGTGCGGCGGCAACTTCTGTCTTCAGCACAGACACCCCCTGGATCACAGCTGCGCACGTGGGCGTCCCCGGGTGAGGAGCCAGCCTGGCCGTGTCCCCGGGTGAGGAGCCAGCCTGGCCGAGATGTGCTGGACACACATCTCCCTGACGGGGGCCAAACCAGCGCCTGTGCCGTGGAGGCGAGCAGCCTGCGCATTGCTCTCCGCCGGGTGGTGGTGGACGTTAGGGGTTTGCCGTAGGGGTTTGCGTGAATACGATCTCCATTAAAGCTGGACCTTAGATCGAAGTGGAGTCCGGCTGTCTTGTTTCCCGGGACTGCTGGACAAAGAACCACTGCCAGGGGGGCTTTAATGACAGAGTTCTCACCCCTGTGTGGAGGCTGACACTGGCTGGGGTCTGGTGTCTTGGGCCGGCTCCCCGGGAAGGATCTCAGGGAGGGTCTGTCCCGGGCCCTCCCTTTGCTGCTGGTGGGTGCCACCAGGCCTGGGGATTCCTTGACTTGGGGACGCATCCCCCGATCTCTGTCTTTGTGTTTGCATGGCGTTCTCCCTGTGTTTGGATGCCTGCTCTCCGTAACAGTGCCGTTTGTGTGGAACTGTGGTCCCGCCCCACCCTGCTGTGAACTCGTTCTGACTCAGTGCACCCACAGCGGCCCTTCTTCCACATGAGGTCCCAGTCTCAAGTTCTGGGGTTAGGACCTCAGCCCACCACTTTGTGGACACAGTCAAGCCCACTCACTACTGTTAACTGGAAGTACCTTCCTCAAGTCAGTAGGAAATCTGCCTGCATTTCCTGTTGAATAAAAATGGGAGTGAGTTACTTTTTCTGCTGTGTGGGTCGTCTCCCCGAGGTCTGTGTCGCACCAGGCTCAGGGCTTACCGCTACCCTCACCCTCGGCCTCCCCGCAGCACCGTTGGTGGACTGTGGGTCAACCATTCCATGCGGGGATTCAGCTGCGAGAGCCTCTGAATCCAAACTGTCAGGCGCTTTGAGTGCACTGGCTTCCTGTTGGCCGGCTCAGTGACTCTGGTGAGTCGAGATGGCACACGTGGTCAGTCTCATTTGTGTTGGGGGTGGCAGTCTCTCGTCCCCACAGCGAATGTTGAAAGGGTGTTGCAGCGCAGCTGCTAGCTGGCCGTGGAACAGCCCCCGGGTGTGCGGCTGAGCACAGGGAGCATCTGGACCCAAGCTTTCTCAAACCCCGGAGCACACATGGAGGGGGTGTTCCAGCCCAGTTGTCACTGAGCAGTGACATGGCGGAGCGGTCTCTGAAGTGCCCTGTTTGGCCCGCTCCTCTGACCCACCCTTCTAGTGGACTGGGGCGAATCTTAAGGCCTTTTGTCCTCTTTCAGGCCAGAAGTAAAGAGATGGCATTCCTGCATCTGGGCAAGCTGGCACATCAGTTTATTGTTGGTTTTGTATCCTCTCAGTTTCGTGGGTGCCTCTGGTGCTCTAGCGCTTCCATACTTCTCACAGTAAAGGTCTGAAACTCTTTCAATTTTTCCAGCAAAGTGCATAAATCCTTTTTGCAAACTCAGCCATGAGAAGAGCATTCTAAGGTGGGTTAAGCTGCTCTAACACCCTCCCTCCAAAGCCTATAAAATAAAGCGTCTTCAAGAGCAAAGGGGCTGGATGTCAGAGCAGAGGGTGGCTCTGCTCAGAGCTGCGATTTTCCGAAGCAGCATCACTCCGAGAGCAGACAGCTGGTCAAACTCTGGCTTCACCGTGAAGCTTCTGTCATGGCCGTCACCTCAGGAAAGGGGGAGGACTTCCACCCACCTTGTTAAGGGTCCTGGTCCAGAGGCGGCCCCCAGCCCACTACGCCCCCCCCACCCCCCCGCTGAGAACAGTTCTGGGACTGCGCTGACTCCAAGTGTTAGACCTGAACTGGCAACCCCATGTGTGGCACGAGGACTCTCACTCCTGGGCCCTCAGGTGTTAGGATGTGGGGGAAACAAAATGCCACCCGAGCTGGGGTCCAATGCTGACCCACAGTGGGTCCTCCAGCTCTGGGTCCAACACACCCACTGTGCCTGGGTGGGCAGATCCTAGCAGTTACTCTCTCTCCTGGTTTCACAGCCTCAAAATGCTACGAGGGAGGGGCCTGTATTCAGTGTCCACTCTACAAATAGGTGGTCGGAGCTCTTTCTGCAGTCGTCTTGATGCGATTTGTTCTGGACCAGCGGTTCTCCAGCCTTCGACTACGTCAGAATCGCCTAGAGGCCCTGTGGGGACTGTGGGCGCCGTCCCCAGTGTGAGTCCAGGGTCTGGTGTGGACCCTGAGGAGTGGCACTTCCTACCTGTGCCCAGGTGAGGCTGCTGCTGCTGCTGCTTCAGGACCACTTTCCGCGCTGGGGCCACTGTGCGGTCACAGCAGGTGCTTCACCACACATGCCATAGGTGGTCAGCGCAACCACAGCACTTGAACTTAATAAAGCTGACACTCTTCAGTTACTAGAAAACTTCAGAGCATGTTAGGAACTTGGGCATGTGGATCTCTCTGAGCTGTACATTTTGTGAAGTCTGAGTACAGACCAGGTCTCTCTCATAGAAATTACTGTCCAAACAGAGTAAAACACTGGGCTTTGAAGACAATACCAAAAATTTAAAAAGTATCTCACTGTTGAAAAGTTACACCTTGAAATGATAATATTTTGCATGTGATAGATTGAATAAAATATTAAAGTTTTTTTTTTACTGTTTCATTTTGTTTTTTAACTGGCTACTACTAACTAGAAATTTTAAAAATAAGTAGGTAGCTTGCATTTTATTTTTGTTGCGTTCTTGATCCTCAAAAGTAAAGGACAAAAACCATCCACATTTTATCAGGAAGAATTGCCAGCTTCTGAGTTTGCTTGTGTTTCTGCCTGCGGGTGGGATTGGACCATGTACCTGCCACACCCAGCTTTTTAGGGAACTTCAGGCCCCTGCGGCTCCCCGGTGCATCGTGTCAACAACGAGCGTCCGGGTGGCTCACGGGGTGGAAGGTTAGCGAAGCACGAGGCCCTGCCCCTGGTCACTCTGCACGGCACTGAGTGTTGTGTCCAGAGGTTTCAGTCATTCACAAACAACGAGGTCCGGGTCTCCCTACCTTCCCGGCCTCCGCCGTGAGCGTCCTCTTCGGCAAGCTGAGGCGGCGGAGTGGCTCACCGCGGGGCAGTGTGCCAAGGGTTGGGGAAGCCACTGGGGGTTTAAGTTTTCGTACAAAGTGCCCATATTAATTAGTATTAGGGAGTTTGGAGAATTCTCCTTAGCGTCAAGTTTGCAGGCGTACTCCGTTCATTTACGTCCAAGGGACCCCACACTCGGAGACACCCAGCCCCATAACGGCTGTCCCCCAGGCGAGGCACCTCGGTGTGCGGCTCCAGCCCAGTACATCTCGCGTGTGGGGAGGTTGCCTGGCAACCGAGTGTTCACAGCGACTAATGGCGCCCAGAGATGACGCCACCGCCCGCGCCGGCTCCCCCTCGCGGCTGCCGCTTACCATTGGCCACTTGGGAGACGGAGGCGGGCTTCGGCCAATGGGCGGTGCCGCTCACGAAGGCGGGACCGCGTTACCCAGGCGCGGCGCCTGCCGGAAGTCGATGTCCGCGGCCACGCGCAGGTAGGCGAGCACGGCGAAGTCTCGGGGTCGCTGGGTGGTCGTTGTGTAGGGGCGCGGGCGCGTCTGGAAGGCCTGTGGGGGGCGGCGGGAGGGACACACGGAGGGCGTCAGCGTCTTTCGCCTCCGGGCGGCCCTGCGGCACCGGTGAACCGAGTCACCGGCCGCCTCAGACTCTGTCACGGCGCTTCGCGTGGCTCTGGCCGCTCCAGTCACCCGGGCGACGGCCATGGACGGGTCTGGTGCCCTTGCGTGGATGAGGGGAGGGAAGAAAAGAGTCAGAAGGCGGTGATGAGTACCAGGGAGAAGCACCCCGCGTTAGTCGTTGTCATAGCGCCTGTGAGGGAGCACGCGTGCGGGGACCTGCAGGGAGCGCTCTGCGGCCGAGGTGAGTGAGCGCGGGCCGGGGGTGGGGAGTGGGGACAGGGAGAGTGCAGAGGGCGGGAAGGCAGCCCCTGAAGCCTGCAGGCCTCGGCGAGGACACCGGATTTCTCCAAGTGAAGTGGGAAACCTTGGGCCGAGGTTTTTCCAGCCGGGGCCGGATGTAGTCTTGTGCCGTGTTGTAAGTGGACTGGCGGCCGGGGGGACCAGAGCGGGGCTGTGGAATACGGCTGGAAGACGGGCCCTACCTTTAGGTGTTGGCCGGATGGTTTTGGCATCCTGGGGTTTTCTCAGGCTGGAGTTTTTTAGGGAGATTAGAGTCGTCATACGGATGCAGCCTTGAGCCGTTAGAAGCTGTGTCTGTTGCATTCAAGTATTTACAGGCCAGGGCTGAGATCTAGTGGAGAGGGGGTTCAGAGGAGCCTGGTGGCCTCCGGCCTGGAGAGGATCTTACTCGCTTGCACTCGGGTGCCGTGCATCATGTGGCATCATGTGATGGTAGCACTTCTGGCAGCTCTGGCGTGTGAAAGCCTGGTGGGGGAGGGGACGAGGGAGAATGGCAGGAGGGGGGTTAGTGCAAGTGGACCGCTGTTGAGGCTCTTTCCGGAGAAGGAAGCAGGCCTGGGGTGAAGAGCGCCTGGAACAGAGAGATTGTAAGATGTGGGGCCTTGTGTTTGATTCGTCGGAGGGGAGGGGGGCTGGCCTGGAGTGCTGCCTGGAGGAAGTGGGGACAGGCCACAGGCCTCAGCCCTCAGTATGAGCGCGGGGCCTGGGTGGGAGCCTGGACCGTCTCCACTGTGACCGGGGAGGAGGAGACATGGGAGCTTGAGGAAGTCCAGGGCCTGGGAGTTGAGTTCCTTTGCTGAGACGAGAGACAGGGAGGCGATGTTGGAGCTGGAGGGATTAGAAGAGGTGGACGAATGGGCGAGTGTCCCTGTGCGTGGCTGCCATTGGGGAGCGTGATGGGCTTACTGGGCAGCCCAGGAGAGCCCTGTGGACTAGTGATCCCAGTGCGTCTGGTCCCGGGGGTCCAGCTGGCAGGAGCAGGCCCTGGAGTTGGGGCTTTGCCAGAGGAGAGGCTGAGAGTGAGTGTAAGGGTGAGATTGTGATGACGGACCATGGACATGACGCTGTGGACAAGGAATGATGAGGGGGGAGGGGCACTGGACTGTGGAGGGTCTGTGGGTTGCAGGTCTTAGTGAAGTTGAAGGGTTATTGGACCTCACAGTGCCAAGAGGTGGTGAGCTGGAAAGAGCTGGAAAGATGGGAGGTGGAGATGCTTGTTGTCATAATGGGGTTTTGAGTTTGGCTGTAGGGGTGGAAGGGTAGCGGAGGGTCAGGGAGCAGAAGGACAGAAGCTGGAGGCCATTTGTCTAGGTGGGCAAGTCAGAACTTGGAAGGGTCCTGTGTCCAAAGGGACGGGAGCAAAGCCACAGCCCCAAGCGCGGAAAGTGGGCCTCTGCTCCCGGGCACCTGGGCCTGGTCTGGTGGGCCGTGGACTGGGGGGACCCAGGCCTCCCTCCGGGCCCGCTGCCCCGTGAGTGGGGAGGTGCCCTCCCGTTACCTGTCAAGACGTCGGGAGTAACTTAGTGCGCTGGTTAAGAGTGGACATGGGCACCGGGAGGAACTGTTCCCAGATTTAGAGAGGCTGACTGGGTTCTCCAGTCCCGGTGCAGCTGCGGCTGTCTGGCCACTAGGGCCAGTTGGCCCTGACAGCCCAGCAGTGACAGCCTTCTGTACTGTGCGGAGTGCCCTTCTGCTTTCCACTCCTTTGTAGGCTCCACCCAAAGGGGCTGGAGGCAGTGGGGTGTGTGGGGCTGGGGGCTCCTTGCTGTTCCTGCCAGGGCTCAGCAGCGGCTGGAGTTGGTTCAGGTCCTGCTTCTCCCTCCAAGAATCAGCCGGCGCCCCCTCAGGCGTCCTGCTGTGAGGACAGGGGCTGTCTGCCCTGACCCCTGTGACATGCTGCCAGGCCCCTGACCTCCACCGTTTCCCTGGGCCCCACCACGCAGCCCACGGAGGCGATCAGTACTCGAATTCTCGGTCCTGCTGTGCTTGGGAAAGCAGACACGCCAGGTTCCGCCTGGCTTCTCAGGCCGTGTGTCTGCCCTTCATGTGGCCCTGGACACTGCTTGGTTCCCACTACCAGGAGGCCGTCCCAGCTGCACCTGGGCTCTACCTGTGGGCGTCCAGCACCCAGGTGGCGGTGCGCTCGGCCCCCGGCAGCCTCCCTTGTGGGTGGGGAAGCCCGAGTCAGCCCAGGGAGTTTTTTCTCGCACCCTTGATTACTGATTACTGTGTATTGCCCATACAAACAGCTGTCAGCCTACTGGTGCCCGCCCTGCATGTTAGAACACTCACCTAGGGAAAGGGAATTCCCCAGGTTGTTCCTTTGGTCATCTCAGGCGATGAGACGAGGGGGTTGACTCTCTTTTCACTTTTATATGCTCCCTATATTTCCTGAAATATGCATTTCTTTCATATAGGAGACTATAAAAACATTATATGGCCCAAGACCTTTTATTTACGATTTACTTTCTCTGCTGTAGGATGGCAAAACAGAAGAGGAGAGTCTCTGGAGTGCCAGAGGACAGGAGGAAAAAGCTGAGGAAGGTGGCGGCAGCAGAGGCAGTGGTGGCACGTGAAGGCGCCCAGGGCCCCGAGCAGGCCCCCGAGGTAGGTTCAGCGGGCACACGGCCCCGCCTCGTGGCCTGACCAGGTGGGACAGTGGAGGTCCTGGTGCTGGCGTTTCTCTGGGTGGCGCAGAGGCAGCCAGGGCTGGCTCTGGGCCTCCGGGCTGCTCGCTGGGAAGCAAGGGAGGGACCTGGAGACACGGAGCACAGCCCGGGGACCTGAGTCCAGGAACTCACATGTAGAAGTGTCACATCTGGCATGACATCGGTGCACCACAAAAGTGTGTGTGTGTGTGTTTAAATTTGGCGTCAGTTACTGAGTTCCGAGTGGTAGTGAGTTTCCTCAACTTCAGGCTGTCTTTATAGCTCCAGGCGTGCGCACAGATGGCAAAGACCGGGCAGACCGCTCGGCATGAAGAGCAGCCGGTCTGGGCGTTTCTTGCGCAGTCCCGTGGGGGGTGCTGTGCAAGGCCGGGTCCACATGGTTGTGCTGCCGTGTCTTGTGGACAGCGACGAGAGGTTCTGCTGTGGATGAGGCCTGGCCCCTGCTCCCCGAGACGCTCTGCAGTGTTCAGCATGTGCCTATACGGCTGACGTTTAGAGACCTGCTGTTCAGTGCTCCTCAGACGAGGAAGAGAAGCCGCCCAGCCCGGCCAAGGGCTTGCTGCTGGCCAGTGTGTGCATTCACTCTGCCAGCAGGGTTTCAGGCCTGATGCGGCTCGAGCCCCAGTGGTGGTGGTCCCGGGCGCCATGCCCTGGTACAGTGCAGGACGACAGGGAGCCTTTGTCCCAGGCATGGGGAAGGGCTGCTGTGCAGGGGTGTGCAGCAGGAGAGCAGGCCCTCTTGAGCCTGTCTTAGAAGGGATGTCAGCTCCAGTGCGCGTGACAGCGGGGCCCTGGAGTGGGGTCCCTGAGGCTGCTGTGCTGGGACTCCTTGATGTCAGGGAACCACATGGTCTTGTGGCTGCTGGGCTTCACCAGACGGACAGCTGTGGCCCCAGGAGGCCGCAAGAGTGGGCCCAGCTGTTGGCGGGGCATTGGAGGGGTGCAGGGTGTGTGCAGGGCGGGCTTGCTATGTCTGGGTGCTGTCTCTCAGCTGCCGCCATCCGGGCTGCAGGGGAAAGACAGGCTGGGACCCAGGGCCCCACTTTGTCCTGGGTGTCCCAAAGGCCTGCCAGGTCTGTGGATACATGAGAGCCAGGACACCTTCCCCCCCATTGCCACCACCCCAAGATCAGCAGACCCCTTGCCTTGGCGGCTGCCTGCCTTGCTGTACATGCTGACTCACACAGACCCCTGGCTGACCCTCACTCCCTCCCCCTCACCACCACCTGTCCCTAGTCACAGTTGTTCCTTGGGCTCCCGGAATGGACGCTGGTCCTCGAGCTCCCATGGCCCCGCCCACCCCACCTCCTACAACTGTATGGCCTCAGTCACATGGGGTTTTCTTGGACCCTTTTGGTTGCTGCTCTCCTGCCTTCAGACACCCACTCCACTCCTTTAAAGTGGAGGCCAGGCAGTCACTTTAGCAACTTTCAATTTTGTCCTGGAATTCGCAGCTTCCCTTCTTCATGACTTCTGCATTCTGCCACCGGTCGCTGCGGGCGTGTGGCTTTGTGGGGCGCACAGTGTAGGACAGAGCTGCTTCTGCCCGAGGGCAGTGGGGATGTTCTTGTCAAAGTGACTGTTCTTCGTTGTTAAAGAACATGTGCATTTAAAGAGGTGTGGGAAATATAGGAGGAAAGCACCAGCTTTGTGGTGCCCAGGTGCATGGTGGATCTCTGGTGCCGTGGCCGGTGCTAGGTGGGGGGGTAGGCCTGATCGAGGCAGCCACTTCCGCTCTGTGCCCCACCCAGCTGCTGAGGGTCCCACCCCAGGAGATCCCCGCCACACCCCAACTGGCTGGCAGGGGGCACCTAGGGAGTTTTGGTTTCCCCTCTGGCCCCAGGCTTGGAAGGTTTTGGGGTACGTGGGGTGTCTGAAAGCTGGGCGCTGATCTGGGGCTTGTGGCCCAAGGCCTTCCTTGTCTGGTGGGGGCCAGTCTGCCGAGGAGATGCAGGTGGCTCTCCCCGGCCCTCGGCCAACAGTGGCGCTTCTCCGCTCAGTACAGTTCTCACGGGAATGGTGGCAATGGAGTGCAGGCTGCTGCACCCACGAGTGCAGAGGCTGGGCCGCCGGCCCGGGAGCTTGTGGAAAAGTACTGCGCCGTCCCCACCACCCGGTCTGGGAAGAACCTCCAGCATCCAGTGGAGAATGGAGATGCTGCCGTCCCCACGGGGGCCACTGCGTTGTCCTCCGGCAACATCTGTCAGGGGAGGCCTGCGGGAACCAGTGTGGTCACTTCCCACAGCACAAGCTCCCTGAGTCAGTGCCAGGATATCCGAAGTACCCCCGCGTGATGACACTCCACCCCTGGGGGTGTTGGGGGTGTCTGTGGGAGTTAGAGTCCCTCCCCCACACACCCCGGGCTCTGTCTGCTCCTCTCCCTGGTCCGGCTTCTGCCGTATCCCCTCCTGGTGCTGTTTGTGCTGCACTGGGGCCAGCAGGGCCTCTGGCTCACTTCTCGCTCCTCGGCACGCTCAGCCCGCTGGCCATTAGCCTGCGCTGGCCTGTGGACCTGAGTGAATGGACGAGAGGGTGATCTGTGATGCCACGAGTCGCTGTGGTGACCATTTTCAGACAGGGACTCCTATGAGGTAGAGAGGGCCCCCAGCAGGGGCTCCAGGTCTTTCCTCCTGGAGGGTCTCAGAGTGCACCCTGCCCAGAGCTTCTTAACCTTCCTTGTGCGCACACGCTCGGGCTGGACGGAACCGGGTCCTGTCCTGGCTCCAAGTTCATTGCAGAACCAGTTGATGAACTGAAGGGGTCGGAGGTTGTGAGGAGGAAACGCCGGAAGAGCACAGGGCAGCTGGCAGCTGGGAGGGCAGGCAGTGGGGTGGGCTCTGCAGGGCTCTGCCGCCGCCCTCCCCCACTGAGGACACCAGGCCACATGAAGGGGGACTGTGGCATTGCGCCTTCGGCTGCCTAGAGATGGGAGGGGCCGTGGGGGGAGGGGCCCTTGACTGTGGCGCTCAGCGGTCTTTGGCACCCGGGGCAGTAGGTGGCTTGGCACCGTCCCAGCATCTGCACCACAGGGTCTGGGGAAGTGGCCCCCCTCTGCCTTTTTGTGAACTGCTGTGTCCGTGAGCAAGGAGCCCTGCGGTCTCGTCCTTGTTCTGTGCACTAGGCCAGGCGACGTGCGTCCCAGGCTTCCTGCCCCAGCTGCTCTCCCTCTGGCTCTCCATTTGCCCACCTCTCCTTTGACGATGGGGAGAGGGAGCACTGGCCATTTCCCCTGCACGTCTCCATCAGCAACACTGTGGAGGGCAGCTCGGCTGGCGGTGCCTTGTCCCTTCTGGGGCTGGAGCACCCGCCTCGGCTGTATGGTCTGGTGGGCCCGTGCCCCCTCCGTGTTGCCTGTCAGTCCAGACGCCCAGGAACAGGGCCAAGCAGGGTCACCGCAGCAGCGGGCCTCATGGGTGCATGAGTGCCCGCCCCGCGTGCGTGTCCTCTCCAGACCTTCCCCCACGGTCCCCTGAGCCCGTGAGCCCTGTCTTCCCCACCAGTTCGGCCTTTCAGCTCAGCCAACAAGGGCCACGCTGTCTGAGGGGACCAGCCCTCGTGCTGCCTGCACAGAAGGGCTCCTCTGCCCACAGGATAGTCCAGCCTGCAATGGCCTCGGGGACAGAGGCGCCACCCTGCCCGGCACAGGCCTGGCCACGGGAGCCCTCAGCGGTGGTTTGCTTTTGGGGCTCTGTCCTGGCTGTGCTCTGGGTGGGTGCCTTGGGGCCTGTGGGAAGCCCCTGTGCTGCTTTGTTTAGGAAGTCCCCGTGGCATCCCCAAGGCCAGAGCTGCCGGGCTCAGGGCTGCTGGTGTGAGGGTGGCTGTGGGGCCAGCGTCTAAGAGTGTGTGCGCATGGTGGGAAAAGCGCCTGTCTGGGTGTGTACACAGTGCATCCTGGGGAGGCTGTGCATGTTTGCTGAACAAAAGCATCAAAAGGGCTCACCCAGTTCTGCCTTCTCGACAGCCAGCTCTCCCCCAGTCCCTTCCCCGTGCTTTCATGGGGATGCGTCTTCCCGGCACAGGGGGACTCGTGTTCCTGCCAGGCTGATGGACGACACGCATCTTTAACACCACGTGCACCACGTGCGGTATAGCTTCGCAGAGTGAAGCCCCTCCTTCACAGAGTGACTCGTGCCCTCGGTGGGAACACGGGCCACGTGGAAAGGTCGGCGAGGAGCGTTTGGTGTGTGAGCGGCATGTGGTTCTCCACACATGTGTCTAAGAGCACGTCTAGCTCTCGGCTCTCATGTGTCACTTCTTCACAAATAATTTCAAAGCAACAAATGATGAAACTCTGACTGTTTTTTCAGTCCTTTTGCCACTTTGGAGACTGAGCTGGGTTCGGGTGGCCCGTCCTGCTCCCAGGGCCGTGTGTTGTCATTCTCTTGTCCTGCGACAGCCCCAGGAAGGGAGGGGCTGAGACCGTCCCTTTCTGCCCTGAGGTGTGTCTGGCCTGTGGCTGCCGGCCAGCCGGCCAAAGACCTGGCATCCTGGTGGAAGCTGCTGTTTCCCTTCACGGCTTCCGAAGAGACGGTGAGGCTGTTTGTGTCGGGTCGCTGGTCACAGCACATTCTGGACATCGCAGAGCTCTCGGGGAATTTCACCTCACAAGTGATGAGAGCTGACCTGGGATGTGCTCCCTGCCAGGTAGCTTTGCTCCTTGCTGCGCCTCTGCCCTGTCCTGGGACTGCGGAGCGAGGGCCTGCCGCTGTCAGGACGCTCAGCGACAACATGCACGACACGCTCCCTGCGAGGCTGGTGCCCCTTCCTGGCTGCTCAGGAAGCCCAGGACCGGTCACCCGGCGAGGGGGCCACCCCACGTGTGTGAGGGAAGCATGTGTCACAGTGGCACTCCCTGCCGGGGGGCGGATCACCAGTCCCCGCCTGCTCATGCAGGCCCGCTGGCGGGCCCCGGCGCAGGCTCTGCAGTACCAAAGTGGGCAGGTTGGCGGAATGTTTGTTCAGCCCTCTCAGGATTATTTTTGTAGTGGTATGAAAAGATTTCTCAGGACAGAGCCTTCACAGCTGCGAAAACAGCCGCTGCTTTGAAGCGGTTTTCCCAGGCATAGAACTTGTCTCCTGCTGTTCGCAGTGTAAACAGGGTCTGGTCTCAGTCGCTGTTCTCGCGGTCAGTCTCAGCGGCTCAGGGCGCCTCGCCCAGCCTCCTGGTCCCCTCTGGGTGCAGCCCTGCAGCTAGCCCTGCCCACCTGAGCCCGTGTGTTGTGGCCGGTGGGACGTCCCACATGGAGGCTGCCAGTTCTTGCCTGTGCTCCCAAGTAATACCCTTAAAGGCTGAAGACCACAGGGAGGCCAGGTCCTGGCTCCCCGCCGACCCTCGGGTGTGGCCTGAGCAGCACTGCCATCCTCACTGGGCACAGTGGCCAAGCCAGCCTGCTGCCATGTGGTGCGAGGTCACGGGACATCACATGTAAAGCTGCACTGTGTGGCTGTGGGATGTCAGCCGTGAGCAGGAGTGTGGCAGGTGCCGGCATGGATCTCCGTGTTCGGGATGTTCAGCAGCTGTACTGGGAACACACCGGGATGTAGGCCCTGCGGCGGAGCTTTGCAGCCACGTGCCAGTTGGGGCAGAGGCCAGCCGCCGCGACTCAGGGACAGGTCCCCGAGTCTAGTGCCTGAGTGGGGTGGGCATCATCTCGCAGTCCGCAGGGGCAGGGCCAGGCTGGGGTAGCCGTTCATGGGTTGCCTGGAGTCCCAGCTGGATGGGCAGAGGGACACACTGCCCCCCTGCCTCCCACCCCATGTCCCCACTCTGGGGTGGGGCCGACTGGGCAGGGGCTGACGGCTGCGTGGTACTTGAAGCAGGGGCCTGTGCTCGCCCGCTGACCACACCTTCGCTCTGTGTCCGGTGCCGGCAGAGTCTGGGCAGCCCCGCAGTAGGAGGGGTGGGCCCGGCTGGGCTTTGTCACATGGCCCTGTCCTCGTCCTCGCCTTCCTCGCCACTTGGCAGACTCCGTGTTCCCAGGCTCCCGCCCCAGCCCGGTCAGCCGCCTCTCCAGGGTGAGGGGTTGGAGACCAGGGGCTCAATGCCCTGTGAGCAGACAGAGCTGCGGGCACGTGCACTTGTGTGGTTGTGTGTCTGCACGTTCACTGTGTGTATGTAGGCATGCGCTCACACCTGGGGCACACTCGTGTGCACACACCATGCTCCGACACATGCTCTGGTTGTGGAAATCTTGAAGTTAGAACAATCCCTCAGCTCTGTCCGGGCCCATGGCTCCTCCTGGCCACCCTCTCCATCGGGCCTGCATCCCCAGTGCCTGTGCAGAGAGCTCCAGTGTCTGGAACAGGGTCGGGCTCACTGACAGCCGCCCTCCCTCTGGGCAGAGGTCTGCCCACCGGCTCGGGGCAGGGCCTACACTGGTCCTCAACAGAGAGCGTTTGGCACAGAGAAGGCCGAGCCCCGGGCTGTGGTGCCCGAGGCTCTGAGCCTATGAGCGGGGCTAGAGGGCTGGGCGGGTGGGAGCAGCGAAGCAGCAAAGCTGTAAAGCCGAGGTTCCACCCTGCACTGTTCCTGCGAAAGGGAGGGGGTCGGCCTCGGCCCTGGGTGCTCTTCAGAAGGTCTGTACGTGGCTGAGTGGGCCAGCTGCACCTGGGGCCCCCCGCTGTCTGTCTCCTAGACGGAACTCTAGGGTCTCGGTACAACAAGGCTTGGAGGCCACCTGGCCCACCCTCTGGTTTGTCCAGGACCCCTGGCCTGCATTTGCCCTTCTCGTGACCCTGCATGCTGTCCATCTGTCTTGCAGGCCCTCGGAGCGGCCTTGCCCGGCTCTACAGGTCAGGGAGCGGGTTGTGTGAGGTCAGAGGCAGGAGCCAGGCCCAGCCTGTGTTACCTGTGCTTCGGGCAAGTGCCTGCTGGACCGCCTGCTGGGGAGGCAGTTCAGAAACAGGAGGTGACTTCCAAGGGCAAGAAGGACACCCTTGTCCTGTGGGGTCCGAGGTGGACCCAGGGCTCCAGGGGGAAGTGCCCTCAGCCTTGGCCTCGGGAAGGGCAAGGATGTTTCAGCTGGACACAAGGAGGGCCCGGGGGAGCCCCTGGAAGGCCCCTGCTGTGTGCTGCCCACGGTGGATCTGATGTGCCCCAGGGAGGGGTCGGGCCTGCGACCGTGCCCACAGTGCCCGGTCTGCTTTTGCCTGTTGGCGCCAGGGGTCGCCGGGGCCCTGGGGAAAGCATTCAGGCTTTGAGGCTAGAGACGCGGCAGCTCCGGGCTGTGTCCTCATCCTTGCAGGGTTCCAGCAGCCGCAGATACTCCGGTGCCAGTCCCTTCATCAGAGCAACAGGAGAGCATGGGCCTCTCGGGCTCGCTCATTGGAAGACGGAGACCAGGCCTCATCCTCCAGCATGCTGTTGTCGCCCCAGCCCTCCCCATCACAGCCGGCAGTGATGGCATCTCCAGTGCCGCTGTTCAAGCTGCATCAGAGTGGCTAGCCCCTTGTGTAGTTGGGCGCACGATGCTGGAGCCCCAGTCCGTGCCCACGCTCAGTGGGGGCCCTGGGGCCCGGCACGCACCCTGTGTGATGGCCCCTACCTGTGCTGACAGGCCTGTGCTGGCCGCAGAGCCACAGGGGGACGGGGCAGGCGGAGCATCTTTCAGAGAGCGAGGTGGCCCCATGCCCTCCAGGAGGGCCTGAGAGGCCAGAGCGGGTATGGGGCACTCTTCCCAGGGACGGCCTCCACGTGCTCCTGTTGGACACAAGGTGGGGCTCATGCAGGTGCTTCGGGGGGCTCAAGCCAGGGAGACGCACACGGGCTGGTGAGGGCACATGCTCACATGGGACAGGCCCCTGTGCTCTCAGAGACCTGCGCTCACGCAGAGCCGCTGAAACGGAAAGCAGCTTGTTCCAGGACAGGCAGCCCTGCCTGTGCGGAGACCCTTGAGGGCCGCACCCAGGGAAGCTGGGCTGTTCTGGGGGTGCTGCTGGGCGGTGGCCCCAGTGGTGTGGACAGGGCAGCAGCGCCCCCACATGCAGGTGGGAAAGGGAGCCCTAGCCCACTGCTTTGGGAGTGAAAGGAAGCCCTAGCCTGCTGCTCTGGGAGTGCCTTGAGCCAGTGCCCTCCAGGTGGAACCTTCTGGGAGAGCAAGGGTACGTGGAGCACTTGTGCCCGAAGCTGATGCAGCATGTGTCAGACCCAGGGACGCTGCTGTGTTCGGGGCTGCATTTGACGCTGGGCCTCGAGCGTACTCAGTGGGGGGCGTCTGGAGGGCCCAAGGGCCCTTTTCGCTTGAGAGGAAGGAGCGGTTCTGCTGCCCAGGCCTGGGGAGCCCCCCCCCTGCCCCTCTCAGGAAGCGCTCGTAGGGCCTAGAAGAACCAGCATAGGAGTGGAATTGACAGAAGCTGAACACTGCTGGCGACCGTTAGTTGTTACATGTTTTCATGTTAATGAGAACTGCTGATATGTTCATCATTGTTCCCACCGTCCACCTGCATGCTAGAGCATCCCATCGTGCCACCTGAGCTGCCTCTCAGTGCCACTGCGCACACATGTGGGGCAGAGTCGCCCTCAGCACACGGGCGCCGTCTCACTGGGCACCGCACAGGGGGCGCGGGCCTGCCCCTGGAGGGGCGCCCTCCCAGCCCAGATGGCCTCCTGCAGACTGGGGCTTGTTCGGGACTGTGGGCGTGGAGGCGGCCATAGCGTCTTGCCCGGACGAGTCCCCAGCCCGCATTTTCCCCAGGGGGCAGGCCCGGGGCACATCTGCCCTGAAACTGGGCCCTGCACCTGAAGTGCTCTCTCCATTTCTGCTCTCGGTGGCCCCCATCAGCAGTGACTGCGCGACACAGGTGGTGCAAAGAGGATGTGCAGGCCACGCTGGTCCCCAGGCCCCTGTGTCACCCTGTGGCCTGCAGTTGGGAGTGTGGTGGATGGGCACACCTCTGTGCAGGAGCAGCATCGGGTGGCCAGTGGGAGGCCAAGAGCCCTAGTGGGACGCACATGCAGGCGAGTCTGTGGCGATGCCCTGCCGCCTCCATGCCCCTGGCCCCAGGCGGTGCTACGAGCCGGCTGGAGCCGCCCGGTCTACGCCACACTGCTGAACCTCACCTCTGGCTGCTCGGGGCTGTCCGGAATGAAGGCCTTCAGGGCCGAGTGACAGAAACGATTCAGAGCTGACATGCTTGTTTGCTGCTGGACGTACAGCCTCAGCTTGTCCCTGAAGGTCTCCCCAAGGAAGCTGTAGATGAGGGGGTTCAGGCAGCTGTTGGAGAACGCCGCGAGGTTGACAATGTGGCCAGTGAGAGGGTAGGCGTGGCGGAAGGACTGCTGGCAGGGTGAGGCCCCTGGCGGCGTCCGCTGCAGGAGGTGCACGCTGATGAAGACATTCTCGGGCAGCCAGCAGATGAAGAAGACGAGGACCACGGCCACGATCATCCGCAGGGCCTTCTGCCTCCGGGGGCGCAGGCCCTGGTGCCGGTGAGCCCGGACGAGCGCCCGGGCAATGAGGGAGTAGCAGAGGCCGATGACAGCAAAGGGGACGATGAAGCCCAAGGTGACCTCCAGCCACTGCACCTCCTTGACGTCTGCGAAGCAGAAGCAGATGTCACCAGTGTGCTGCAGGTGCACGGCGGTGAAGGGCAGCAGGGTGGCCGAGACCGAGGCCAGCCAGATGAGGCCGCAGCTCAGCCTGGCGTGGTGCTTGGTGCGGAACGGGCCACAGCGCACCGCGCGGGCCAGGGCGAGGTAGCGGTCGAAACTCATCCAGGTGAGGAAGAAGATGCTGCTGTACATGTTGACCTGCAGGAAGAGGGACATGAAGGTGCACAGCACAGCGATGTCATAGTACTGCTCATCCAGGTTGAACACCTCGATCAGGGAGTCGGCCACCAGGATGAGGTCTGCCACCGCCAGGTTGATGAAGTACAGGTCGGGGATGGTCATCTTGTCTCGGAACCGGATGTTCACCACCAGGATCAGGATGTTGCCCACAAAGCCGATGGGGAAGAGGAAGACGGTGTAGAGGCAGGAGAGGAAGAGCCCAACGGCATACTGTTGGTGCACCGCCAGCTCGCCTGTCTGGTTTGCCGGCTCCCGGGCCCCCATCGAGTGGGGCAGGCTGAACGCCACGGGGGTGCCATTGTGGGGGCCGGGGCTCGTCTCCATGCTAAAGACGGGTGCTCGGGAAGTCACATGTGTGTCTGCACTGCACGCAGCCTCCTGGACCTGCCCCAGGGCTCGGAGAGGCCTGCCCCAACCTGCAGGCCCATCTTCAGAAGGGGTTCCTGCTCTCTGCACGGGGCAGCCCCAGCGCTCCACCTCCAGATACCGCTCCCTGCGGGCACCTGGGAAAGCAGAGGAGAGCGTGAGTCTTTCCTGACCATCACTCTTCAGGGTCAGAGTGCCAGAGTCAGGGTGGTGCTGCATGTGCCAGGACGGGCCGCAAAGGGCTTCTGTCGTCTTGGAGGGACAGGGTCACTGGGCTGAGGCTGAGAAATCACATGAAGAAACTGCCCACTCCTTCTGCTGCAAGGGTGCCCAGAGCCGCAGGGTCTGGGCTGTGGTGGCAGTGAGTCATCCTTGCCCTGGAGGCTGTGTTTTAGCAGTCGGATAGCAGGCTTGTGAGGTCATGCAGATGCTGGGTTTGGAAATCTTAGGAAAACTACTGTCTGTCGGAGAGGAAGTAAAATTTATCTCCGCAGCTGCTGGGAAGAGGAGTGAGTGGGAAGGAAAAACCCAGCTTCTCTAGGAGGGCGCCTCGTGGGGCTGGAGCAGGGACTGGTCTCCAGCAACAGAACGGTCAGAGAACCTGGCTCTTTGCCAGTCCTCGAACTGGGGGTAGGTGCCGCAAACGAGACTTTTTTTGTATTACAGCGTGGAAGTTGGAGAATGAGGAATGAAAATGATAATTATTTTAGGAAATACTGTTGAAATGTTACTTAATGTTTTGACAAATTATCGTCAAACCACGTATACTTTTGTGATGCTATTTGTCACCGGACACTTGGTCACCTAGACAGCCGGTAAGGAGAACGTCCTTCCAGCTCGCCTGTGCCAGGGCTGGCGTCTGTGCTGCCGGCCTACTGCGGCCGGCAGCTCTGTTGAAACTGGGGTGTCTGGTCTTGGGCTACATTTCCCCAAGGGACACCCCCACCCTCAAAGTGCTCTGGTGTCAGCCGGGGACACCGGCAGTGTCTGGGTTTGGGTTGTCACAGTGGGGAAGGGGTGCCCTGGGCAGCAAGGACACCCTGCAGCCACAGGACGCCCCTGCCCCACCCCACCCCACCCCACCCCAGGGAGGCTCCAGCCCAGAAACTCACAGTGGCTGAGTGGTGACGTTAAGATGGATTTGGATTGTTTTTTCATTAGAGACTTTTCACTTCAGTCTGTGAGGCAATTAGTAACCATTTTCTGAAGTGCTGCCAAACCAGGCCAGACGTTTACTGACTGTTGCTCAGGAGAGTGATTCCAAGAGAAGAGGAGGGGACCCACCACACCTGGAGCGTCAGCAGTCCCCTCAGCACGGCTGGTGCCCCTGCTTGCTGGGGCTGGGGGACGCGGCGCGAGAAGCCCCTGTCTTTCCCTTCCTTGTCCATGCGGCTCAGCCTCTCTGCTGTGCTCTCCAAGTAGGGAGGTCCTGGCATGGCTCAGACAGCAGCTAGAGGGAAGCTCGCAGGTGAGGGCCACAGCCACCGCCTGGCCTCTCGCCCGCGGTCGGGGGAGAGGCTGCGAGGGAGAACTCCTGAGTCCTTTACGTTCCCTGTGTCAGTGGGGTCTCTGCTCCCTAACAAATCCCGTCTGTGGTCTAAGGCAAACACACAGGAATTCAGACTTAAATCTCCTGCTGACGCAGTGTCCTGGGCAACGCTGACCACGGGTTGTAAAGGCTCAGGTCAGTATTAGACAGTTTGCGGTCACCTTGTTTCCAGTTTGCACCGCTAGTCCAGGTCTAAAGACACGAGGCCACACAAGCCCAGGCCTGCGTGGCTTGGCTGGGCGTTGTCCCCGAAACCGAAAGGTTGCGGGTTTGATCCCCCAGTCAGGGCACGTGCCTGGGTTGCGGGTACGGTTCTGCATTGAGGCAGCCGATCCGACTCCCTCCCCCTTCCTCCCCCCTCTCTGAAATCAGTGAGCGTGTCCTCGGGCGAGGGGTGAGGAGAGAGAGGACCCCACTCTTCTCAGACTCTCTGGCCTGTGTCTGTGCACAGGGGTAGCAGCCACCGGTGTGCTCCGGGGCAGGCGAGGACTGAGGGTGGTGCTGCAGGTGGAGCTAGGGCCGCAGGCCTGTCCTGCAGGGCTCCGGGTCCTTGCTGGAGCCCCGTGGGGCAGCCTGGGGACTGTGTCCTCACTGCGCACTACGGGAGGGGGGGGCGGGGGGCCCACGCACTGGTCCTGTCCCCGGGCTCGGGCGCTGAGTCGGGGTTTTCTGCCGGGAGCCTCGGTGCCCCATCCCGGCTCGTGCCCAGGCTGCCTATATCTGTATCCAGCTGTTACCCTCAGTAGGCTGCTCCCCAACCTGCAGGCAGAGCCCAGGACGGACTTACCTGTGCTGCAGCTGGTGCCCGGCCTGGTGCTTTCTCTGGGTGGACCCTCGTGGCCTCGGGGTCCCCTGGGGCAGCCTCAGAAAGTGCTCACGGGGTGCTGGCCCCACGTGGAGGTGGAGGCCTGCCTGTCATTCTCTCTGGCAGCAGGCAAGTCGCCGGCAGCGGCAGTGGCAGCACTGGCTCCGGGAGCAGCTTTATAGGTCTCCCAGGGCCGCCTGGGCGGGAGGGCCTCCCCGGAGGCCGCGTTAACCCTTCCCTGACGGCCTTCTTCTGCCCGCACAGCCACAGTGAGCACGGTGCTTGAGCCTCTTCACGGAAGTTTCCAGTCTAACTGCCTCCTTTACCCACGGAGACGTTCTGTTAAGTTTGAAGGGATTGTAAATAGATCTTGTTTATCCTTTAGATGATAATCTATCATCATTTGTTGAAACTTTAAATATTCTCTTGCTTGTTTTAGCAACTGACCGGCCTTAAAGCTGAGCACTAGCCCTGGCTGGCGCCGCTCTGTGGGTTGGGCGTCGTTCTACAAAGTGAGTTGTCCCCTCAGATTCAGTTCCCCGCCGGGGGGCGTGCCAGGCTTGCCGGCCAGTCCCCTGTCAGGGCGTGTACGAGAGGCAGCCAGTCAGTGTTTCTCTCTCTCCTAGATAGTTCTCTCCGTCTCTTGCTCCCTCCCTTCCCTGTCTTTAAAAATGAGTAAAATCTTAAAAAAAAAAAAAAAAAACCCTAAACACTCAGTTCTCTCAATTTAGAGAGTAGCATGTGAATTATACAGAGACTTTAACCTAGGAATTTCACAGATGTTTGCAGAACGAAATTTAAACCCAGGAAATAGCAGGTAGTTCAGCAAGGAACTCAGGGGTTAGAGTCATTTTCTGCTCTCACTCTCCACGGTGTCTCCTCCGCTCCCCTTCCCCTTCCTCCTGAAGCCATCGGCTGCGCCCATCTTGCAGGTGTTGGTGGCACACCTGGGCCGCCTCCTCCACCGTGACTCCCCCAACCCGCCCCCTGGTGCCCAGCGCTGCCTGTGTGTTGGGCAGAACTTAGCCCCGGCTCCCAGAACCCACCTGCTGGTAGTTGGCCGGCCTGGCCAGGAGGGGCCAACGGCCCAGGTGCCCCCGCACACGTGCGGTTTGGGGCCCCAGGGACGCAGCCCCACGCACGCCACCTACCAGTGAACCCGCGCTCTCCGTGGTGTCCTCTCCTTGCCTTCTCAGTTTGTGGAGACACAAGGTTGGCTCCAAGGGATCTGTTCGCTGAGTGCGAAGGGGACAGGTGACTGCAGCACCCACACCCAGAGCCGGCGTGTGCGCTTCCCGGGGACACGGCTGCTCCTGTGCGGACCCTGGCTACGGGGGCCCCCAGGCCGCCAGCAACCAGTTCTCTGCAAGAAGAGCGGCCGCAGATGAGCTGGGAGGTGCGCTGAATGGGGATGTGGCGCCTCTCGGGGGTGCATGTGGGAGATGCACGTTTCCAGCAGGCTCTGCACGCTGTGTTCGACATGCAGGGCCCCTTCCGGCTCCAGCATTCCAGCCAAGGGCCCGTGCGGTGGCTTCCTGGCGGGTGACTGGGCACACGTCAGGGGGCCCTGTCCAGACACACTCTGGGCAGCGGCAGACGTAGCGACGTCCGCACCAGCAGCGCCTGAGCCACCGTTTCGAAAGAAATGAGCCGTGAGAAAGTCCAGCTTCCTCTTCAGTTAAATAAATAAATACAGTGAAGCTCAAACCTGGAAATAGCCTACATGTCATTTAAAAATAGCTGCTTGCCACCAGTGCACCCTGCCCTGTGCCACCGCTGCACCTTTGCGTTTGCCGCAGGGTCTGCTTCGGGACCGTGGTCCTGTGGCTGCCCCCCAGTTTTGTGCTCGAGGCTTATAATCAGTGAACTGGGGCCGCCAGGTCTTAGGGCCCCAGCCCCCGGCCTGCCGGAGCGCTGGGTGGCTGTGTGACCGGTAGGCCCTCACGGCACTGTGAGGCAGGGGCTGGACGGTTCTCGGTACTCAGTCCACCAAGCCCTGGCAAAGTCGGGTGGGAGCCCCTGGTGTTGCACATCAGACCCTGCCCTGGGAGGGACCATCTGGTCCCAGGGCACATTTATGGGTAGAATGTTCCAGAATGTCAGGCTAAAGGCCAGGGTCTTTGTCCTGTTCACATCCAGTGTTCTGTGACCCCCAAGCTGCGTCATCAGGGAGCCACAGGGAAAAGCTGCACAGCCCCCAGGAGGGCCCGAAGGGCGGCCTGCCCAGCCAGCACCAGCTCACCAGCCGCTTGTCCCTCTGGGACCAGAAGTTCTGCTGCGGCTGCAAGAGCCGCATGGTAGTGCCATCCACACTGCCGACTGGGCAGGGCCGCCGCACGGCCAGCGGGGTGAAGCGTGCTGGCCCGAGGCCCACGCTGACCTTCCCAGCCTTGCACTTGGGCTGGGCAGCCCCGTGCGGCTGCCCGACAGGCCCAGCGGGGCTGCTCCCAGGGAGTGTCCCACACACACTCCATGGGCCGTGTGGCTCCTCTGTTCCGAGATGCCGAGCGCTGATGCTTCCTGTCTGCCGGTGCTGGTGGCACTGAGCGATGGCCCCGGACACCGAGTGGCAGCGAAATGAAGATGAGTGGCCAGGCCAGAGGAAGTGGTTTGCAGCGTTGCTGTGACTACGGCAAGTCGGAAAGAAGCTCTCGTGAACATTGACAGCCAGTCAGGAAGCAAGGTCAACTGTCCTGTGTCCGGTCTCTGTGGCCTGCCACAGTACTGGCGCTTCCGGGGCCTTTGTCCTCAGGGGCCACCTGGCTCACAGCCATCAGCTCTGCCATCTGATTTGTTCGGGCGCTGGGTCAGTGGCCTGTGGACAGAGGCACAGGAGTCCCGGGCTGGCCTCCAGCCAATGGATGGGCTCGTGGGTGGTCTGTCGCCTAGTCCTGTGCACTTTCCAGAGGGGAGGGGCCTTCCTGAGGGGGAGGGTATCCAAAGACACCTTGTCTTCTCCCCTGAACCCCTGTGCTGACAGGCCAGGCCTTGTGGGCCCACAGCCAGGATGTTCTGTGGGCACCTGCTGGGCTGCCTGAACCCTGGGGTCTCGGCCCTCCTGCAGCAGGCACCTGTGCGAGCAGGGGGCAGGGGCACCGGGCACAGCTACTGGCAGGGTGTGGCGCTCCCTGCCCTGTGCCCAGTCCGGCTCCAGTCTCCCTGCCCGCCTCCAGGTCGCAACAGGCCGGGCCCCGGAGCCAGAGGTGGTTCGCCCGCCGCTGCGCTCATCACCACTTCGGCTTTTACAGTCAGACCTGCGGCTGCAAAGGTCTCCCATCTCGAATAACTCTGTCCTCCACACGACAGCCTTTCCACACGGGCACCTGTGTGACCTCTCACATGTTGCCCAGGTGTGATTCTGTTTTCGAAGAAACAGCTTCTGGACCAGCCTTCTGGAACAAGTTAAGTTTGAGAGTTGAGGTTCCACTGTGTTTGGGAAGATAATAAAGCGTGGAAGTTAGTTCCTGGAGAAATTGTCCCAAGTCCCGGCTCTTCACCTCACCTCCTGCCCCCCATTCTTGTCTTCGAGGCATCCTGGGCCCCCCCAGAGAGAGGCGGGGGGGGGGGCCTCTGGCCTCGGTGACAAACTGTCTCCACCTGCTGCGTGCTCAGCATGTGCCGGACACTGTTAGAAGCATTTCCTGTGTGAGAGTTCAGTTCGGTGCACTCCCTGTGCGAGGCAGGCGCTGGTGGGCCCCACTTCCAGCTGAGGCAGCACCATCACACAGAATGCAAGCGACACCTCCGGGTCTGACCCTAGATGCCCAGCCCCAGAGCCTGCGCTCTGTTGGAATGTACACACAGTCGGGGTTACAGGACTGGTGGGCCATGCAGGGGCCTAGTCACATAAGCACCCCTGCCTGCCAGCCAGTCCTGGGCAGTCAGCCCTGCCCTGTACCCTGAGCTTGGCACCACTGCTTCTGGTCCCTGAGCTTGACTTCCAGAGCGGCTGTTCCTGTGGCCCTGCGTCTGGTGCTACCCTGTGGCATCGCGCACAGGGACCTGCCGGTGTCATGCGGGTCGGAGCCTCGCTGCCGAGCCGTAGGGGCTCCTCCGCTTGCCTGTGAATGCATGTGGGTCATTTCCAGGCCTGGGTCCTCGCAAGCAGAGCTGATTGAATGTTTGCACACAGGTCCTCACGTGACATGTGTTTTCCTTCCTGGGGTGAGTGCTTAGAAGTGTGGTTGCTGGTTCTCACAGTAAGTTATATTTCTCTGTACACGTGGCCGTAGGGTTTTGTGTCCATGCCAGGCTGGCCCTTTAAGGCCTGTGCTGCATGATCCAGGAGAAGCAGAGGCTTATACCTGGGGTTCCGGATCCCCAGCAGGATGGGATAAGCCTCCAAGGCAGACCCTGTGGCTCGCCTGGTGCCAGTCTCCGGTCAAGAACCAGGGTTGCTGGGGTCTTTGCTGAGCCACTCCAAGGGCTGCCACTCAGGGTCCCTGGGCACTCCCTGAGCTTGGCCCTGGGAAGGCTTGCGGGTCGTTGTTAGTGTGTGAAGTGAGTGAAGCTGCAGGTTCTCCCTGGGCGCTCCATGTGCCAGGCAGGCACAGCCCCTGCTCAGATCCCTGTGAGCACACGCTCGCCTGGACGCCTGTGGTACTGGACTGGAGTCTTCCTGGGCTTTCATGCTCAACTCTGTCCCCTGACGGCCCACGGCCCGTGCCGGGGCGGCCTCTCCACCACCCTCCTACCACTGAAGGCGACGGCAGAGCCATGACTCTGGGACCCTCACGCTCAGCTGGAGCCATGGGCACAACCCTGCCCCTCTGGCCGGCTCCTCCCTCCCTCCCTCATCCCTCTGGCAGGACCGGCCCTCTCAGCACCGGCTGGTCCCGCTGCGTCAGTGTTTCCAGTCCAGCCCCAGCCAGCTGTGCGGCACTGCCGCGTGGGGTACAATCTGGACTGAGGGTGAGGTGATGGCTGTCAGGGCCCCCTGTCCTCCTCGCGCACAGAACTCGCCTGGGGTGTGCGAGGGCCAGAGCTCGGTGTTGAGCAGGACTGGCCTGCGTGAGTCTGCCGTTTCCATGACGCTGCAGTTGCTTCCAGGTCGGGGCCCTGCCCCTGGGGAAAACCCAGGCCAGCCCCATTGCCAAGTCCCCCCCTGAAAACGGGTGTAGCAGACAGTCCTGCCCGAGGGTGAAGCCCAGTGGTGGCAGCTCATCCACAGCAGGTGACAGACCCGTTCTGGCTGTTCACTTGGGAGATAACGCTGGGGCTCCCAGCCACCCTCTCCAAACGAACAAGCAGGCCACTGGCCACCACAGCCCCAGTGCAGCGAGTCGAGTACCCCACAGGACAGAGGGCCGGTGGGCGGGGGGCTGGGACACGCGCCTGTGCCCCGCCCCTCTGCAGCCCTGGCCCTTCATCTCAGTTTCTGGCCTCACCCGCCCTCAGCACTCTGTGCACACAGAGAGCAGGCGGGCAGAGACCTGTGGTCCTGTGAGGACAGCAGGAATTCGGCCTTAATTCAAACCACACGTTGCATTTTAAGCAGAGTACGGTCTGGCCACGTGACCAGAGAGATTCAGATGGACCTGGGAGGGGGAGCCTGATGCGGACAGAGAAGGCTGTGTGTGCCGGTGGCAGAGCCGGCCCCTCCCGGGAGGCAGCCCCACCCCAGCATGAGGGGAGCGCCCATACTCTGTCTGGCTGGAGTCCGAGGACACTGCAGGGCTCTGCCTTCGGCCCCGTGAGGGAGGGCGTCCGGCCACGGGCATCCTGAGCTCAGAGCCGCGCCCCCGTCCCTGCCCGCAGGCCTGTGTCCATCACCCTGCTCAGCTGGGCAGGGCACGGGCACAGTGCCTGGGGGGCTGTCGGGAGGAGTCCCTGCTGTGTCGGGTCTGCAGCACGCCCGCCCTGCACCTGTCTAGAGGCTGGGCACCAGGCAGGTAGGAGTCTTGGAAGGTGTGGCCAAGGACGGGCATGGGGGCAACGAGGTCCTGAGCACGGCCAGGCACCCCAGGTCCTAAAGGAGAGAGGCTCTGCCAGGCGGAGCGGAGAGCATCCTCTCTGGTGTCCCCTGACTGGCCCTGGGGACAGCGATTCCTCTTTAACGCCTCTCCCACTATGCGGCTGTGTCCCTTCCAAAGTGGAGCTTGCCCTGCATGGGTGTATGCTTGCAGCAGGACTTTCTAAGCAGTACCCACCCGTCCAGGCGCCCTGACAGCACCCATAGCCACAGGAGGTCCATGGGGCCCATTGGAACTTGCTCAGGGGTGGGGAGGCCTCATGGGGGAGTGAGGACCCCTGAGGCTCCTCTGCACTGGGGGCGGGGAGCCAGACGCTGGAGGAGCGGCAGTGCTCCTGTCCGTCTCTCTGGCTGAGGCCTCCCAGCTCCCACAAGACTAGTGCCTGGTCACTGGCCCCATGGCCGCCAACCTCAACCCTGCTGAGCACCCGGGGCGGGGCCGGGGGGGCAGGCCTCATCAGTCCAGGGTCCAAGACTGTGGTGAGGGCCTGCAACATGGTGGAGCAGGCAGGCTAGGGAGACCCAGGCCCCGCCTGGGGATGGGAGGGGCGAGGCGGGAGTCCCGTGTGGGTGGAGCCGGCTCTGCTGACCCGTGCTCTGTAGTGGGGCTTCTGAAGGAGGAACTCAGGCCTGGGAGGCAGTGGCCTCCTCTCATGTTCTGGGGCTGTGCTGCCCCTGCTCAGGCCCAGGGCCTTCTTGCCTTAGCCCTGGTCCCTAAAAGGCCTCCAGCTCTCCCTGTGGCCTGGCTGGCTGCCCTTGCCCACAGCCCCCCCGCCAAGGCTTTTGGCTACTCTGGTCCACAAGGGTGAGGCGTGCACTCCCTCAGCCCCGTAGCTGCTGGCGCACGGTGAGCGGCTGCGGCACTCTGCGTCATTTCCTGTCGCCCCCTCTCAGGGATCCTCTGCTGGGACCCCGCCCCGCAGACACGGGGAACCACAGCCGTGTGTGGGGTGTGTCCCGAGCGCCGTCATCGCCGTCTTCGCCGTCTTCGTCTGTTCCGACAGCACAGTGCAGTGACGGTTAGCGCAGCTGCAGGGCTGTGCCACAGGGCCCAGCCGGCCGCCCGGCTCCTGCCACACGTGTTGGTGGCTGTGCATTCAGCCCTGCTGTCCTGGTGCTCTCTAGTTGGCAGAGGAAGGTGGATCGGGCTGGCCTGCCCCCCTTCCTCTCAGCCAGCAGAGGGTGGGGACCGGCTTCTGGGTGGTGCTGGCCGTGGTGCTGACGGCCACCCTGTGGGCACCTTCCTCAGTCCCTGGACCCCTTAGTGGCCTCAGGTGACCTGTGGAATCTTGGCTGGGGGCACCTTTGATAGACGGGGGCAGGGAGCCGCCAAGAGGATTTCTGGGCTCTCGGACAGACATGGACTTGTCCGCTGACCCTGCCCCACCTCTGGGCGCCCCGCCCACCTGCGCCCTCCTTCAGCAGCAGGCTGGTGGGCAGTCCCAGCCACGCGGAGGCCGGAGCCCCAGGGCCTGCCGAGGGCTTCAGCTGAGCGGCGCCCTGGCATGCCCAGAGCGCCTGCTGCCCTGGACAGGTGGCCCCGAGTCAGGTGTCAGGCCAGGAGACCAGAAACGCTGCGTGGAGCCACTGTATCCTCACCCCGTCACGCCCTCACTGAGCAGAAACCACATCCATGCCCTCTGCTCCTGACGCCGGAGGTGGGCGGGCCTCTCTCAGCCAGCGCACATGCGTGGGTGTGAGCATGTGTGAGCGGGTGCAGGCATGTGGGTTTGGGTCTCAGTGTCCACAGGGGACATTTTCTGAGGGACATGCGCTTCCTCCCCCAGTTGCTGTCTGTCAGCGGTGGGGGCGAGATGGGACCGCTGACCTCCCTGGGAAGCCCGTCTGCTGCTTCACCTCCTGCGGCCGCTCCTAAGCCCCAGGGGTCTGCCCGCGGGGAGTACCCACCTTCGCCTGTGGGGGCCGGAAGCAGGTCTGAGTCCCACCTGGTCCTGCTGTCCCTTCAGGGAGCAGGGCTCTAGGGTGGCCTGCAGTGCCATCTGACTGCAGGCCTGCATTCCTCCCAGTGGTGCTGCGGGCTCTTCCCTCTCCCACGGGGACGCAGCCCTGTGCAGGGGGCATTGGCTCCACAGAGTCCCCGGAACGGCACTTGCCCTGGGGTGGCGAGGGCATTTCTCCCTCACCACAGCTTTATCTTCCCCCAGAGCCAGGCCGAGGAGGGTCCCAGCGGTTGTGGGGCAGCCAGGGGCCCAGTCAGGGAGGGGCTGGGTCCCTGTTCCCGGAAGGCATGAGAGCTCTCAGCCCTGGGCCTGCTCCCTGAGTGCCGGGATTCAGACGCAGCAGCACCGCGCCTGGTGGCCCCGTCCACCTGCAGAGCACCTGCCTCGGGGGCACCCGCTCAGGAATGGGCCTGGGGGGGGGGTGCCAAGTCATGACTTCCTGGGGTCTCGTTCTCGTGTGTGTCATCCCATTGCCTCGGAAACACAATACACGAGTTCAGGAACTGCGTGGGAAGTACCAAATAACTTAGCAGTCTTCAAACCTGTGGGATTTTCTTCAGGGGTTTCTTCTTTCTCGAACATAGAGAACCTTGGGCGAGTGGCGTGGCCCCTGGGGCAGAGGTCATAGGTCACAGATGAGAATGTCCCAGATCCCAACTGATTTTAAATTCAAGACCTGGACGCGTAATTTAACTTTCTCAGTAGTGAAGTGTGGCAAGGGAGATGAGTTTTTGTAAAAAAGTAACTTAAAGATTACAACAGGCAAGAAGCGTTGTTCACAGAGTTAAGGACCTCAGGACGTGGATGGGAGTTTGCGTCCTGGCACCTTGCATGCTCAGGTACAGCACTGGTCAGGGAAGGACAGGGGTGAGTCCACATTCTGCTTTGGCTTTATCCAGAGAGCTCCCCACACCCCTCCGAGGAGCTCTGAATGCCCCTGTCCCCCAGGTGATGTGGTGATGGCTCTGAGCCCCCAGCTTTTGGGTGTGGGAGCGGTACAGGTCAGGTGGCTCGTCCTGGAGGGCAGATGTCAATGTAGAGTGGGTTCTGGCCTGGGGGCCCCAGCAGAGGTATCCTGGGGGGCTGGGGGGTGGGCTCGGGGGGTTTGGGGGGGCAGGGCAGAGGTTGACTCCTGGCACCCAGGCTGCTCCAAGACTCAGCAAGGACAGGGTCCCTGGGAGAGAGAGGTCAGGGTCTGTGGGGGCCAGGCTGCCCCTGGCTGGTGCCTGTAGGAGGAGCTGCCCACGTGCGTGGTCCTCTGTCACTTGTGGGGGTGGGCACCAGGACAGGGCCAGGGGCCACCCAGGCCCCCAGTTCGCGGCCAAAGCCCTGAGAAGAGGAAAAGAAAAAGAGGGACTGTAGACCCCTCCTGTGGGGGAGACTGGTTGGGCTGAGGGTAGGGACCGTGGGTAGAGACTGCATGCCCCCCGTACCCAGGGGCTTTCACTTGAAGCCCACCCCAGCTCCCTGACAAGAGCTAGGCAGGGTCTGGGGGTCTGAGCTTGGGCGCTGCAGGGGAGCAGCAGCATCAGCCATGTGTAGGGAAGGGCTCCTGGTGCAGCTGGGACCGAGACCTGTCGCTGTGCCCTGGGGTCGTGTGCTGGAGGGGGGCGGGGGTCAGGCCGGAGCCTCTCAGGTTGGGAAGTGCTGGCCCTCTGCAGACCTCGGGGGGCAGACGGGCTGTGCCCTGGAAGAGAAGCAGTGCGCTCAGCAAGGAGGCGGGCTAGGGTGGTGCACTCCACTCAGCAGGAACCGGCAGGGACCCATGGTGTTCCCGTGCTCAGGTCTCGAGTGTCCCAGCCTCCTGCCGCCCGCAGGCTGCAGAGCCCGGGCGGGGCTGCCCTCCTCTGGTGGCTCTTCCCTCCAGACGCCTGGCCAGGCTCATTACCCAGGGAATTCGCTGCAGGTCCGAAATGGGTCTCTGTTTGTAGGGCTTTTTAGGTTTTGAAACTGGGGCCAGAGGGTTGTGGGTTTGTATTCCAGTCATAAGCACTTGGGGTGCAGGCGAGGGAGCAGGGATGAAGGGGCCCCCTCATCTGTGTGTATTGGAGGTGGCATGGCATTGGCGGAAGCAGGGGGTGTGGTGAGCCCGTGCCGGCCTTCCAGCCTGCACCACGGCAGCCCCTTAGGAGCCATCTGCAGACGCCCACCTCCCCAGGTTGGGGCTGGACCAGGGGTGTGCTTCAGCTGGGTCTCCCTGCAGCCCCGCCTCCAGACCGGCAGCCCGGTCTCCGGGCTCTCTCCCCTTGCGCGGCCCTTCCAGCTGCTGCACTTGATCCTCAGTCCTTGCAGCGTTTTCTCGCCTCATTTTTGAGCCCACTGGGGGCTCTGCTTTGGGTAGAGCAGCAGCGAACAGCGTTACCTATGAGGCAGCAGGGGTGTCGGGCACACCTGGTAGGCAGGGGAGCACCTCAGAGCTGCTGAGTGCACCTGCCCAAACCCACCCTGCCAACTCCCCTGTCCTCGGGGAAACGCCCCGTCACCCCAGGTATGACAGGCACGTCCTCTAGGCCCAGCCTCGGCGCCTCCAGGCACGTGCCTGCGCAGCTCCGGCCTCGTCCTCCACAGGACCCTCGCGTAGCCCAGGCTGCCCACTCCCATCAACATATGCTCTGTTCTGTTTCCTTCATTTTAATACTTTGTGACCTTTCTTCCAGACATCTCTCCTTTATAGACAGACACGAGGGGGGATCAAGTACTTTAACGATCTACAAAGTATAAATACTGGCTTTGACTCCCATCACTTCATTTGGAAAGCCCCTGCTGGGAGGCTGAGAGCACAGGCCGAGGGCAGGGGCTGGCGGGGCATGGGCTGCACAGCCTCTGGGGGCCAGGGAGCCCCGGGAGAACACAGGACACGTCAGAGCACACGCCTTGTGCTGTTGTGTGTTCTTGCCTCAGTGTATCCGCCGGGGAGAGCAGCAGAATGTGCAGGTGACAAAGTGCTATGCACGGGGCCGAGGCGTCGGTCACCTGGTCCCCCAGGATGTGATACCCTGGTGGCAGGAGGGAGCGACAGGCTTGGCCTGGGCACTGCCTGCAGGCCACGCACTGGCGCCGCCTCCGTGGGCTGACCCGTGCCACCAGCCGTCTACGCCAGCACCTGCTGGACCCCCGCCTGGTCCACGGAGCAGCTCTGGCGCCCACAGGGGGTCTTCTTTACCAGCCGCCGGAGCTTGCCGGGGAAACTCCTGCTGATGTAGCGGTACAGCAGCGGCGTCACGGCGCTGCTGGAGAGGGCGAGGCACCTGGATAGGTCCTTTGCGAAGAGCAGCACCCCCAGGTGCTGCCCGTCTACAGGCCATCCCTGCAAGGCCAGGGACGTGTGCCCCAGGAGGGTCAGGTAATGCGGTGTCCAGAGCCCGAACTGCGTGCACACGGTGGCCACCAGGAGCCGGTGCACCGAGGGGTCCAGCCTCCCTGACTCCTGGTCGAGGGGCGTGTCCTGCTTGCGGATGCGCGAGACGAGGGCCAGGGCGTAGAGCACGGCCAGGCCGGGCACCAGGTACCCGATGAGCACCATGATGGCATTGGCAGCCTCGGTGTGCTGCATCTGGGCGCACTCAGCCAGCCTGGCGGCCACGTGGCTACAGATATAGAAAAGCAGGGAGGAGAAGCTGGTGAGCAGGGCGCCGCCCCAGACGAAGCCGCACACGTGCCGGCTGTTATAGACGCTGGACATGTAGGTGCGCGGCAGCGCCCGCTCGATGTAGTAGTCCAGGCTGAGCAGGGCTGTGCAGTACATGGTCACCAGCGCGCAGACGTCGAACAACACCAGCAGCGTGACATGCGCCTCGCTGCTGGAGCCCCACAAGGCCCACCCAGAGGTGCTGGGGCCCAGCAGGAGTGCAGGCGCCAGGGCGCTGAGCAGCAGGCCCGCGACAGCCATGTTCACAAAGTAGACGTCGGGCATGGCCATGCTGCCCTGCTCGTGCAGGTTCACCAGGATCAGCAGGCTGTTGTAGCCCAGGCCGACGGGGACGCCGATGACCAGGTAGAGCAGGGAGACAGCCGACAGGGCCAGCTGGGCGTGCTGGCAGAGGGGCTGGTCCTCGCCCCTGCTGGTGCCATTGAGCGGGCTGCAGCTCCACATAGCGCCAGGCGCTGCGGGCTGTGGGGAGAGAAGGGTAGTTGTTACCTGGAGCCGAGCCCTGGGCCTGCAGGTCGCTCGGAGGAGCTTGGGGACAGCCAGAAACTGTCCCCAGAGTTTCCTGCAAGAGCCGTTGCAGGCTGCCTGTTTCAGGCCCCAAGCAAGGCCAGTGCCTGGAGGGTCATGTGCTGTGGGATCTTTGCAGTGCAACCAGCCTCCTAACTGCGTTTCTGAGAGAAAGGGGGGCAATAGGGCATGGGTCCCAGCTCCTTTTGGGGCTGCTGTGTACTGGCCATGGCAGGCACTCCACCTGCTCACCCTCAGAGCACCTGGCTGAGTTGGGCATCTCTCTACCAAGAGGGGATGCTCTGCAGGGCCCCTGCTGGCCTGGGTCAGGACTCAGACCCAGGCTCGGTGCTGCCCACTGGGCCCAGCTGTGTGACAGGGCACGAGCCTGCCCTCCCCTGGCGTTGTCCCTGAAGAGCAGGATGGGGAGTCAGAGTGCCTGCAGGCCACGAGCAGGCCAGCTGGAACAGACCTGTAGGGCACCTGGGGGCAAACCCCATGTGCTGTTTGTCCCAGGCCTTGCCGTGACAGGTGAGACTCAGCCAAGGCCAGGAAGGCCTGCAGTGTAGGGAGGGGTGGGCTGGCACTCTGCCTGCCCACCGGCACACAGCCCTGCCCAGCCTGCATGGGGATCAACCACCCCTCTGCCCACCCCCAACCCCCTCTCAGGGCACCTGGGCGCAGGTGACAGAGCGTGGGGTGCACAGGCCCTGGTGCCTGAGCTGCACTGGGCGAGCTGGAAGCACTGCTTCTGGGGAGGGCTGGCTGTGTGGGTGAGAGACCTGAGGGAGCCACAAGTGTGTGTGAGGCCTGGTCCCGCAGTGCTCAGGAGGCCATCTGCAGGGGTCCCGTCCTTGCGCATCTGTCTCACAGGCCCTGCGTGGGCAGGTGGCCCATCCACCCGGAGTGGGAGGCCTGGGTGAGAATGGGCAGGAAGGACAGATGTCACCAACCTCTGGAGGAGAATCTTGAATTCAGAGACCGCTGGGCCCAAGCACATCTCTGCTTGCAGACCCCAGAGCAGCCCTCTCAGCGCGCCCATCCAGACCTGGGCTATGTCCAAGGCTCAGGCCACAGCCACACCCAGCCCACTGAGTGGGTGCCAGCCCCACCCACGGGACACGGACAAAGGACTCTGCAGCCTGGGGATAGTCAGCCCCACCGTGTGTCCCACAGGCCTGTGTCCCACAGGCCTTCGCCACTGCCTGCCGTGTCCCACCCCCTCAGGCCGGAGTGACGGGCCCGAGGCGCAGTGCTTGGCAGCGTCCTCCTGCCCCCAGCAGGAGCACATCCGAGTGCTTTCCCAGCCTTTCTGACTGCCCTGGTCCAGCCGGGAGGGACGTCAAGGGCAAGGCAACGTTGGCAACCCTCGTGAGCACTGCCAGCCAGCAGGTGTCAGATGGTGATGAGTGTGCCGGTGGCTAGGCCCAGCTCCCCCCACACGTGCTGCCGTTCCCCCACTGAGAGGGTCATGAGGGGCAGGTCCTCCCATTGGGATGGTGTTCCTCGGCCTGCGGGCCTGGCTGCCTGGGCAGAACCACCACTGGGCAGGGAGGCGGCCCATGCTGGAGCAGCTGCAGGGAGAGCATGGGCACGGGCTCCAACCGGCAGACCTCACTGGGCTCCAGATCCAAGGAAGTGCTGCACCCTTGTGGCCACTGTGGGCCTTTCTTACTCCAGAATGTCCTGGCCTGGCCAGGCTCAGACGGTCTTCGAGGACCCCTGGAGTCCACCCAGAATGCCCCCACCTGCTCCTGCTGTCAGCCTTCCCTGCCATGGGTTTGGACTGGTGGGGGGAGGGGGGTCACAGCCCCCGTTGGAGGGTTTACTAGCAAAAGGCACCACTCTGTGCCCACTGCCAGGGGCTGTGGCCTGAAAGACGCGCCCAGCCCCTCCCATTACTCCAGTCCCACAGGCCCCACCCCAGCACAGGGAGGCGCACATGCTCCTGGGCACCCAGACCCCCCATGCAGCGCCGTGAAGATGTGCGTCACTCTGTTTCTGCCTTGCTTGGCATGCACCACGGCCCCTCCCTGTCTGTTTACCGTGGTCTCAAATGAGGGGCTGTGCCTGGACAGGCCGGTGTCGCAGGCTGCTCCCGCCTACCCCCTTCTGCCCCTCGGTGGCCTGGCTGTGGCCTCAGCCCTGTGCAGCCCAAGCCCATGTGTGGGACACTGCAGTTAGGAGCTCCTTTCCCCTGAAATCTGTGGGTGGAAACCAAGGACACACAGTCGGCCCTCTGGGCCACAGCTGGACCTCGGGGAGGAGTCCAGTGCTTCCCCAAGGGGTGGGGGAAGGGTGCACCGAGAGCTCTGAAGCAGCGCAGCACGGTGGGGCAGGTGTCCAGATGGTGTCACCCGTGAAGGGAGGGATGAGCTCTGCCTGCAGGCTGCTGTAGGCCCTTCTGCCCCAAAGCCCCCCGCTGCAGCTGCGGGGGGAGGGTGACAGGGACTGCGCCCTCTCGGGCATCAGCTACAGCAGGAAGAGCAGCCAGCAAACATCCAGCACTGGGCTCAGACAGGCTCCCTTGCTGGGAAGGCATCACGTGGCACAAGACCTGCTGAGAGTTTCCCTGAAGTGCTCCTGTGCCTTGTGGCCCCCGCCTGCAGGCCTGTGCAGGTGGATGTGCGTGGGGATGGGGACTGTGCACCTGGGCGCCAGAGCAGAACCACGCCGCGCAACCCACTGGCCGCTCCTGGACAGGGCTGTAAACTGGCCCAGGCAGAGTCTTTGTCGGGTTGCCATTCTCGACCGGGTGGGCTGCAAGCGTGATTCCGATGTCAGGTGCAGGTTATGGGCTGAAAGGGGCCAGTGTTCATCCACTCTCCGTGGGAAGAGGACCCGCTGGGCCGCTGTCCAGCGTGCTTCCTGGTTGGGGGGGGGGGGCACCTTGTCTCTGCTGGTCTTACTCAGAGATCTGAGGGGCAGACGGCGGCTGTCAGAGCTGCCTTGTTTTACAAGTGCAGGTGTGCAGCTTTTCCAGAGTGGGGACCACTCACTGTCAGCCCCCGGAAGTCAAGGGGTGAGAGGGCAGAAGGTCGTCACCTCCCAGCTGTTGGGCTTGGCCCCGCCTCTTTCCTGGTTCCATTTCCCTGAATTCAGCCCCTTCTGGAAGAGCTCAGGCTTGTGAGCTGGGAAAGGGAGTAGCTGGGGAAGAGGGAGGGCCTGACTCCCCATCCCTCCAGCACAGTGCTGGGGCACGGGCAGGGCACAGGCAGGCATCGGCTTCTAGGTATTGAGCCTGTTCCTTCCTGAAAAAGAGGAACTTGGAACTCAGCTGGGCAACTCAGGGTTCCAGGAAGGGCCCAGAGACAAGGGGTGGGGGGTGGGGGTTCCAGTGTCCCCATCACCTGCTGCATCCCCTCAGCTGAAGGGGCCTGGCTGGGTGAGGGCCCTGTGGGCCTCTCCTCCCACTCTCACCCCACCCCTGCCCGCCCACCCCTCAGGACTCTCGGCTGGGCTGGCACCTTCTTCTCAGTCTTACCACTGCCTCCCCCCACCCGCAGCACCCGCCCCCGACTCCTTAGGACAGGCACCCAGGTGCGGCGTGAGGGTGCTGCGCCCCACTGGACCCCAGCACGTGCCCGGGCCCCCTGCCCATGCACTGCCAGGGGCCACAGCCCACGGGAACCTCTAAGGCAGGGATGTCCAACCTTGTGGCATCTCTGGGGCACACTCAAAGGAGAAAAGTTGTCTTGGGCCACACAGTAAATACATTGTGCCACATAATCACAAAAAAAACTCGATGTTTTAAGTAAATCTACAGTTTTGTATTGGGTGCAGGTTGGACACCTCTGCTCAGGGAGCAGAACCGAGGTCCCGGCCTCTGCAGTTGGGAGGGGCGCCTTTGGACTCAGGCAAACTTACCAGTTAGAGGAAGGCTGGGAGGAGGTTCAAGAGGCCAGAGTTCCCACTCAAAAAAGATGGAGCCCCACCTGTGTTGTCGGTGCTGCCACGGCCCCTCAGACAGGGCAGCCAGGCCTTCCGACTTAGGGAGAGGCTCCTCTGCCACAGGACCCACAGGGGCTGTGTTTTCTGGACCTGTGTGTACTGCCCGCCCCCACCCAGCTGTCTGTCTAAGGACCGAGCTGTCTGCAGGACCCTCTCCCCCTGGACCCGCAGCAGGGGCCCGCGTGTCACCAGCAGGAGGACCGCCACTCTCCCACCCACATTCCTGTGCACCAGCCCCCAGGACTCCCAGGGCTCCGGCAGCCAGTTCTCGAGAGGGTGCCGTCCCCACGTCCCGCAGGCCACGTGGCCTCCTCCTGGGCGGGGCGAGGGTGGTCTGGCCAGGGTCTTAGTGCTCCAGGCAGAGGCTAGAGGTGCCTAAGTCTAGGCCGGGGTCCTGGCGATGAGGACAGGGCGGCCCCAGCTCTGGCCTGTGCCCCTCTGACAGCTCCCCACGCTGCCTGGAGGTCCCTGGGCCCTGGCTCTACCTTTGGTTTCCCCTCGTGGGTACCCACAGGCCGCCTCTTTGGGAGCCAGCTGTCAAATGGCATGGAGGCCCAAGGACAGCTCAGGCCTGGGCGCTGGGCCCCCTGAAGCTCCGGGGTGACCAGTGCATACAAGTGCTGGCAAAAAGGCCCTGTGGGACCTGGGTTTGGAGTGGAGGCCTGTAGGGTGGGGTGGGGGAGGTGACCAGGTCAAGGAAGGGTAGGCTAGCAGGAAAGCTGGCGACTGACAGGCCCCCCAGGGCTCTCTGCCCACCGCCCGAGGCCCGAAAGTGCGTGCAGGGTGGGTGCACAGACAACAGCAGCCCCCTCCCCTAGAGGTGGGTAGCGGGGCAGCAGTAGCCTCAGGCCTGGGCGATGGAGGGGGACAGACAGGCAAGTAAGTGCCTAGTGGCCGTGCCCCAGCGGGACCCAGCAAGGCACATAGGTGTGTGTCCCAGGACTGCACTGCCACGGGACCACGTGGAACAAGAGCCCAGCCCCAGGAGCCTCCTCCCTGCAGGAAGGCAGTTCTGGGCCTGGCAGCGCCTTGACCACGGACCTAACCCCCCAGCCCCACAAGAGGGAACCTGAGCAGGGTCCGTGCACTCGGGAGCTGACGCAGCAGCTCCACACCCCTCAGTCTCCGGGTGTCTCCACAATGCCAGATGGACATCCAGACTCACAGCTTCGGTCACTTCCTGCCTCAGTTTCCCCAGTTTAGGAAGATCCGTGTGATATTCCTAAACTGGGGAGGACTTAACAGACGCAGGACTTAACAAACGCAGTGCAGGGAGCGCAGAGGGGGCCTGGCCGTCCTGGCGCTGGGATGACGAGGGGCGGCCCTCACCCTCCCTCCCAGACCTCCTTCCACACAGGAAGCTGCAGTGTGAACTTCCTCTCAGGGTCCTGGCAGCTGGCGCAAGGGAGAGGAAACCAGGGTGGGAGGGGCGAGCGCCGGAGCCCTGTCATGGCCAAGCGAGCGTGCCATGGAACGGACCCCGAGAGGGCCCATGCCGGACCGCGGGGCTGTGCGCTGGGCCCGGGTGTGGGTTGGGGCTCAGGTCAGGGCACAACAGCAGCACTCCTGCAGCTGTCCTGGGAACTGGTCTGGGAGAGGAGCTGAGCTCAGGGTGCCTGCAGATAGCAATCGCAGTCTCCAGGGAGGCGGGGTGCAGGCATGGGCAGAGCAGCAGCTTACGGGCACGCGCACAAGAGCGTGAGTTCACACAAGGCTGGCAGAAGTGAGAAACCAGCACCCTGCTCCCACAGAGTCAAACACACATCACCGACCTCACCTTCAGTCCCCCACCTCTGAGTCAGACGCTTGGCCCTGCAGCTGGCCGGCCAGGCTGGGCCTGCTGCCGTACTAGGGCCACTGCAGCCTCGCCTTGGCCCTCACCCTCACTGCTGTCTGCACAGGTGGTTGCCTCCCCCGGCCACTCAGCCAGCACCAACTCCCCCTAAACTTCTCAGGCATCAGCTCCTGGATCTCCCTGTCCACTCTCCCCTCACACGGCCACTCATGCTCCAAGCCTGGCTGGCAGAGCCTCCACAGCCCCGACAGCAGTGCACCCTTTGACATGCAAGGGACTGGGGAGTGGGCACAGGAGGCTAGGCCAGGCAGCGCATCCTCAGGGTGCGGGCAGCTCAGCTAGGCTCCTGGTCTTGGTGACCCATTGTGCACCCTGAGACTCAGCCTCCCGTGAGTGTCCTGGAACAGTCAGAATGCTTTGAAAATGACTCCTGAGCTTATTTCCTTAGTACTGATAGTCAGAGAGGCGTCAGCTGCGATTTACATCCAGCTGGTAGGAGCCAGGCTCGCGGATGTGTCCACAGGTCCCCCACTGGAGAGCCACACCCCCCGATCCTATCTCAGACTTGGGCCTCCTCGGGGCGATGAGCAACGGCTCATTACATAGGCGGGGTGTCTTCATTCCACAGCCGTGTGCTTTCCGCCACCCCAAGTGGCCGTGTGGTGACAGAGACCCCAGCAGCTGGCTCGGCTGCCTCTCGTTCTCCGTGGACAACAGCCCTGTTGGCTGGGTCCCAGCCAGGGGGCCGGCCACAGCTTCTTCTCCTCAGAGCACGGGACACGCGCGCTCTTGTCTGCGCAGCACAGTTACTTGGGGTTTTTGTCACCGGAGGGAGTGACTCGGTGGAAGCTGAGTCTGTCTCCAGGCACACCAGACCAAGGAAAAGCAGAGACAGAAAGAAGCTGGCTCAGAAGTTCAAGGGCCAGCCGAGCGGCTCCAGTCTCCATTTCAGACTCCAGGCACCCTGTCTGCCTGGCTTTTCACTAGGTGTGCTCTTACCTGGGGACGTGCTCGGAGCCCAGATGCTATTGCCACCTGCAGTTCTTTCCAAGGGAGGGGCCAGCCAGTCAGTCTTACTTATCACAGTTGCTGCCTCGGTTTGCTGGGCTCTAGTCGAACCGGAAGCTCTGGGGCACACTCTTCCGACAGGTGTGGGAGGCAGGGGACCCAGGGTGGACCTGCTGGCGATGCATGAGACACCGGGTCCATTTCTCCCTGCCCTCTGCCACCAAGGGGTCCCTTTTACTTGTAAAGACTCCCAGCGGCAGTGTGCTCCGGCAGCTCAGATGAGGGAGAAGACTCACTTTTCTACTCTCTAGACTGAGCCCTCTCTGCTCTTTGATGCGTGGGCAGTGTTTTGGATCCTGGGCCTGTGGGACACCACTAATAGATGCAGCCTGAGGCTGCCCCTTCATAGGATAGCTTCAGCCTTTGGTGTTTTGGAGGCAGCAGCCAGCAGGAGGAAATCCTGGGAGGCACTGTTTAAGGCAGCAACCAGGGGTCTCAGAGGCAGCCCCACCCTCGCCCCAAGGCTGGGCCCGGGGGCAGGATCCCCAGTGACACAGTGTAGGGGCTGGGAGGTGGGAGCAGCAGGTCCCTCTTCCTGCCTGTGAATCACACGGGTACCTCTCTCTGAAGGTTCTGGGCAGCTCAGTCCTCCTTTCACCCTATAACAGGTACAGTCGGTGTGCACCTTGTAACCTGAGACCCCATGTGCACATCAGGTGGCTGTCTGAGCACAGAACAGCAGGTCCGTGTTGATGGCTGCGTCCTCCCCAGAGCTGTGCGCCTCTGTCCTCCCTGGAGAGGCAGGGCAACAGCAGGGACCCCAGCCAAAGGCTCTCGTCTCTGTGCAGCCTGGGGCGATGGGCTGGGCCGCCCAGCCTCCTGCCTGTGCCTGTGGGCACTGCAACTGGAGTCAGATCCTGAGGTTCCGGCTCGGAGAGCGTGCTAGCCAAAGGACTGCCGCTCCTCACTGTCAGCCATGCCTGGTGGGGACCCGGGGAGGATGACAGAAGACTTGCTCTCTATGAAGCCCTAGCAGCCTGGGGACAGCTTCGGAGCCACCTTATATACGCTCTTGCATTTGCAGAGGCCGAAGGGCAAGCTTCTGGCCACCTCGTGAGTGTGAGTGTGAGTGCACGTCTCGCCAGATGCTGAGGTAGGGGAGGAGGCTGCAGCTGCCCAGCTAAGATAGGGCACTCCTTGTTCGAAGCTGGAGGGAGTGGCGCGCCCACCCGCACCCGCAGGAAAGCAGCTGTGGTGCACACACAGTCAGGTGTCACTCCACGGTAAACAAGAATGCAGTCTCACCACTTGCGATCGGGGCGGACCCATGGGACATTATGCTAAGTGATATAAGTCAGAGATCTCACTTCCAACAAACGAAATTGAAACAGAAAAAGGTGGTGCAGGGACCTGAACTGAGGTCTCCAGTGGTGAGAGGGACATGAGACACTAGGTCTCCCTCACACTGGCAAGAGTGACCCTGCGACCCAGGACGCAGTGCTGGGGGCTGTGATGGTGACCGCCATCAGCTTCTGCCCGGGCAGCAGAGGCCCTGGGCATCTGCGGAGCCAGTCCGTGCCAGGAGGGGGCCGTCAGAGAACTAAGTCAGTCCCCGCAGAGCGGGTCTCCGCTCGCGCGTCCTTCAGAGTTTGCTATGACGCTGTCATCATGAAAGGGACAAAGCTCCAACTGCGGGGAAGTGAGTCGGCTAGACTGCTGGCCACCCACGGGCATGGCTCCAGTGCCTGACAGGTTAACGACCGCGGGGCGACGGCCTGCCTGGCTCCCCTCCCAGCGCCGTGGGGCTACAGCGCCCCCGCGCTGAGGGGACCACGCAGAGCCGGGCCCAGGGACCCGCCGGTCCTAGCGGAGCGCCCGGCCGACGGGGCCACCGCAGCCCAGGGCTTGCTCTGCGCGCGGACCGCGACCCCGCGGGCACCTAGCCGACCCGACCCCAACCCCACATTCGGCGCCCACTCACCCGCTCGCTGGGCCGCGCAGTCGCCGCGGGCGGGCAGCTGGGGGCTCCGGAGGCGGCAGGCTCACGGCACACGCTGCGCGGGGGGCCTGTGTACACACGTGACCGCTCGCCCCGCCCCCCGCGTGGCCCCGCCCCCGTCGCAACGCGGGTGCTGGCCTGCTAGCTCGAGCGGTGGAGCCCTTCGTGGAGGAGCCGGCGGTGTGTGCTGGGGCAGGCCTGGTGGCAAGGGGCCGTGGTGCTGAGTCAGTGCGCTCTGAGCTAAGGGGCCGGGCCTCAGCGCCTTCGGGAGCACCTGCTGCCGCACTCCCTGGAGCCCGGGTTTCTTTGTGCAATGACCTGGCCCCAGGAAGCCACTTAAAGAGACAGTACATGGCGTGCAGCCCCACTGACTTTGTAGCTGCTGTTAGAACGAGATGTTGGCAACGTTTGAAGACGAGGTCCGTCGCTCCGCTGTAATACCTGTGGTGTGACAGGACGTGGCAGCACACTCAGGCTCGGGCTCCAGGAGCATGTCTGTCTGAAAGCCCGAGTGTGCAGGTTGCAGGATTTGACTCGGGGTTACTGGGACAAAACAGGGCAGGCGCCATCACCGCAGCCAGGGCGGCGGGCTGACGGCTTCCTGAGTGTGGATGGGAGCCAGGACTGGGCTTGGCAGGGGGCCAGGCCTGTGGTCAAAGGGCCGGGGGAGTCTCCCTCTCCGCACAGGCCACTTGTAGACCCCTTTGCCCCCAACCTCCACCCCGTGACCCTGTTGGAAATACCTCAACTGACTCCTCAGTCTGGCACCAGTGGTGGTGGCAGTGGGCGTCAGGCAGTGGGCCACGTCTGCCCTCAAGGCCAAGACCAGTCACTGTCAGCCAGCACTGATGTCCTGCAGCAAGGGCACTTCTGCCCTAGGCCCTCAGAACCGCCTCTCAAGGCATAGACTCCCAGAGCTCACCAGCTCTGCACTAGCACCTACCTGCTGGGCCTCACCGTTGTGTGGGCCGGTGAAAACAACACCATCTGCCAGTCAAGCCCTGACCCTACCGATTAAGCAGCACCGCGACCTGAGAGACGCTCACACGAGAGACGAGATGTGGCAGCGGAGTGGAATACGGTCTCCTGGCTTTCAGCCCTGCTGGGCCTCAGAAATGTGAAGCAATGTGCCCAAGGCCACAGAGCAGATAGCGGGGTTTGGACCCAGGTGGTCTTGGGCTTCCTGGATCAGGCCTGGGGACATTCCCGGCACCTGCCTGAGCAGTAGTGTGGCCTTCTCTGTGTGCACGGCCTCAGCCCTTGAATCGTTGGGGCGGGGGGGTGGTCCCTGGAACACCAGCAGAGCGTCCTGTGGCGAGAGCCTGGCCTGGGGGTTCTCCTGAGCCCCTGGAGCCTCAGGTCTCCCTGACCACCCATCTGCAAGGGAGGCTTCCTCTGCGCCTAGGCAGACCAAGCAGATGGGGTCGGGAGCAGGGGGGGCTACGTGTGTCCCCAGTGAGAGTAAGCCTGCCTCCCACCAAGCTAAAGTAGCCTTCACAGCCAGGGGTGCAGACTGCTCCCAGGCTGTGGCTGACTGCGACCTCCTCCTGGCACGGGCTCACTCCTGTGTGAGGCAAAGCGACCCTGGGGGCAGCTGCCCTGGGCACACGGCACACGTGGACCCAGCTGCGGGAGGCCTGTGCAGGTGAGCCTGGTCTGCTGGCACCCCTGCCTTGCGGGGACTGCAAGGCTCTGCAGTAAGCTGGAGGCTCCAGCCCAGTGCCACTCCGTGGACTGTGGAAACATCCCGGTTGGTCACTGTGCTCACCAGTCTTGAGACTTGGTGCCCTTCCTGTTTGATTTGGGTGGCAGTCGATGTGAGTGACTGCTTCCACACCACGGGGACTCTGGACTGCAGGTTGGGGACTTGAGAGTGGCCTGTTCACTGGGGTCTGTTTGGATTTGACTTTTCTCTTGGGGTCTGGGAGGGCAATGTGGGGGTTGCAGCACCCCACTGAAAAGGTAGGCTGGCTTTCCTTCTGAAGGTGTAGCTTTTAGCCACAGCACACTTCCTGGGCAGATGTGCTCCATGTGGCACGTGGGTCAGGGGCCAGGAGTGTTCAAAGTGGATTTGCTGATTCTTGTGAGTGCGGTTCATGACCAGGTTACACTTGGCCCTCTGTGTGGCCCCAGTAAGGTGTGAACTTTGGAGAAAGTGAGGAGGGAGGGCTGGGTGAGAGCAGTCAGTTCTGAGCTGGGCCATGGCCCCTCCGTGGTCACGATGGATCAGTGCTCTGTCGGTGCGGCTGCCTCCCTGCTGTCACCCGACACAGCCCCCCCTTTCCCGAGTGCCGTCCTGCCTGTACTGCCAGTGGCCCTGTGTTCGGGGGTGGTGGGGTATCCCCTTAGTGATGGAGAAGGACCCTGGGTGGGTTTTGGACTGTGTCCGAGGGCTCTGGCCTAACAATGAGACCAAGAGGCGATTTTTAGCTGGCGGCTGTGAGCTGCCTTCGGCATGCAGTGTGGCCAGCGACACCGGGTATCTGCCTGCTGAGTGTCCCCTGCTTGCTCCTGCTGGGGCTGCGCCCGCAGTGGGGCAGGCACCCTGGCAGCGTTAGAGACCAGGGCCGTGTTCTGAGTGTCCACTCTGACCCGGCTGGGCCTCCAGGAGTGCCCTGCCAGAGCAGACCTGCCGGTGACACCAAGGTTCCTCTTGGGGGGTGGCACGCCTGGGAAGCCGGTGCAGCATGCGTGCAGAGAACACGTCTGCTATTTCTGCAGTGACCCCGGAGGCCCTTCGGGGCCTTGGGTGCCTGGCACCTGACGTGGAAAGCTCATCCTTGTGTCTCTGGAGGGGTCCCGGCAGCAACTCGGATCCTAGGCAGCCAGCACGGCGGATCTGCCCCACACCGCACCCTCATGTCCCCAGCCCCCCGGGCTCTCCTCCGCCCTGCCGGGGCCTCTCTCCCAGACGGCCAGGAGGTGTCCTCGCCTCCATGACTCGGCTCAGTGGCCACCTGTCTTCCTGGCGCCATTTTCCTTGACCTTCACCTCCCACCGCCTTTCTAGATCATGATGTGCAAACACACCGGGCCTCCGTCTGCCCTTCACACTGTGGCCTCCCCACACACCCCTGCTGCGGGCAGGCATCTGTCTGCATGGGCGGCTGTGACGGGTACCACAGCCTGGGCGGCTTGCACGCAGCAGTTACTCCCTGGGTCACGGAGGCTGGGGTCCAGCCCCAAACAGCCCCAGCAGCTCTGTGTCTGCGGGGGCCACGTCTTGGTTCAGACACCGTCTTCCCACTGTGTCCTCCCGGGGTGGATGGGGCCTCTTCTCAGAAGGCACTAGTGCCACTCCTCGGGGCCCCATCCCATGAACGAGTCACCCCGTAGCCCTCCCACCACCATCAAGTTGGGGGTCCGGGTTCAGCGTGTCAGTCTGTGGCAGCAGCACTTGTGTTTGTCCCCCATGGTGCCCCAGCTCCCAGCCAGTCCGGCGGGAAGAAGTGGCGTAACAGATGTTTGTGCGCGCCTGTCACACATCCAGTCTCGTGACCAGGAGCTGCTGAGCTGACTTGGCGTGTAGGGGTTCAAGAGTTTCTCAGTCCCCTCGGGGCGGATCCAGCTGCTACCTCCAGCTGCTCCCATAGGTAGGCCTCTTGGTCACACCGTCCCACTCCATGAGCTGGACCTTGTCCCCAAAAGCCCTGGGGGCCATGTGAGGTGCCGTTCTTCTTGGGGGCCCCTGTGCTGCAAACCCCAGGGGTGCAGTGAGTGGCCCAGTGCCTCAGTGTATGGCCCGGAGGGACAGGGCACATCCTGCAGGCTGGTCCCAGGTCAGAAGGACCAAGGAGGGAGCACTGGGTGGGGCACAGGCAGGCCTGGCACACTGTGCACCCTCTCTGAGCCTCAGTTTCCCCTCTGCTGAGTGTGGGTGGTGAAGCGGCTAGAAGCATGAGAGCCTGCCCTGGGCCATGTGTCCCTGCATGTGGTGTCCTCGGCCAGCACCCACCCTGCTGCCAGGCTGGGCCCCCGTCCTTTCCCCCAGGACAGCCCGTTGAGTCACAGGACTGAACCATGGGTTGAGAAGGCAGGCAGAAGGCCCTCGGGTCTGAGCGCTGACCTGGAAAGGCACCAGGAGGTCAGCACACAGGCACTCTGGCATCCCAAAGACCCAGCCGTGAGTTCATCCCCTAGAACCAGCAACCTCGGAAACTTGAAAATGTTTCTGAGTCTCACCCTCATCTGTGCAGTGGGGACCAGGGGCCGGTCCCCAGGGTTAAACAAGAGCCCTTGGGGGGAAAGGCAGAAAATGTACTTGAACAATAGAGAAGGAAAAAAAAAGAAAGCCCTGCTCACCCTGCCCTCCCTGCCCTTCCATCTAGCTCCCCTCATGCCTCCCCTATCTCCCCCCTCCAGGGTAGAGCAAGCCTCTGTGGGGGGTGGGGGCGGGTCTCTGGGGACAGCAGGAAATGGCCAAGAACAAAAATAGGGAAAGACGTGTCTTGGCTCTGGACCATGGAGATCCTTATCGGGCTGGGAAGCTGAGTTGCCGGGATGTCACACCCAGAGCAGGAAGCCCACACCCACTAGCGTGCCTGGTGGCCAAGGGAAGAAAGGGTTTCTAGAGAACCCTGCAGCAGCCAGAGTATAGGGTGTCCCACCGCCCCTGGGGTCTGACCTTTGCCAGAGCTGGTGGGTGAGACAGGCTGGTCGCTCCCCCAGAACCTACTGAGAACCCTTGGGTGGGGCCGGCAGGCTCCTGGCTGCTGGAGCGTGGTTTTTCCTGGATCATAAAATTGACCTACAGTCTTGCCTTAGGGGAGGGAACAAAGCTGTAGAAGAGGCTGACGGTGTGCACCAGGCAGGAAAGAGGGTGTGACTCATGCATCGGTTCCGTGAGCCCTTGTGGAATCCCACTTTTTGCTGGACGCCAGTGCAGTGGCACCAGCTCCTGTCACTGTGGAGCTGAGGCATGGGGGCTGGTCGTGAGTCACAACTCCAGGAGGGAGTGCAGGGGGCTGCCCAGTCAGTGAAGCAGACACGGTGTCCCCCAAGGTTGCGGGTGACCTGCGACCTGATGTGAGCTCTGGAGGCAAAAGGAAGAGCCTGTGGAGAGGCCCTGGGGGCACTGGCAAGCCTGGTTCTTGGGGCCTAGGGTCACGTGGGACAGGGGACACGCACATGACTTGGGCCCATGCAGAGAAATGCGGAGCAACTGAGAGGGGGAGGGTGCTGAACTGCACCCGTTGGATTTCCTGCCTCCTATGTCGGGGAGCTGTCAGGGAGGGTTGGAAACAAGGCCTGGCAACAGGCTGGGCTGTGGGCTAGAACGCGGCCCGAACCCCCGTTCGCTCTCCTGCAAGTCCCCGTGAAGGAGGAAGCCGGTGCCCACCACACTCCGAGCTGGGCCGGGGTCCGAGGGTCCCTGCGCAGGTGCGGCGACCTGGCCACGCCCCCCCCAGCCGATCACTGAGGGCGCCGGATGGGGAGCCCCGCCCACACGCCGAGCGCCGGCGCACTTGCGACGCCGTCCAGCCGGCTGGATCTGGTTCCAGCCGCGCCGAGCCGGCCTGACATGCGCAGTGCGCGAGGTTGAGGGTGAGGGTGGGGACGCCGGCCTGGGCAGACCCGGCAGCCGGGGACGCGAAGGTCAGTGCACTGAACCCTGGAGTGGAGCCACGGGGCTGGCGGGGTGGGGGTGGGGGTCTGTCCTGCACGAGCGTGCTGTGGGGGCTGGGGTGGGGCTGTTCCCGAGGGGGTTGCGGGGGTGTTCCGGCTGGGTGGACCGCCCCCCCCCCAGATCCGCTGCATCCCCGTGAGGGCGTGGCGCTCCTCCCCGAGGGGGCCCGGCCGGGGTCGGGGGCTCTTTGCCGTTGTCCTACGGTGACGGCCCGGCGCCCCGTCTTATCCCCCTCTTCCCTGACCCCGGTTACAGACGAGGGAGGGGCGCTGCTCTGGGGAGACCTCGGGTGCCCGCAGGTCTTGTTTGGGCTGCTGGAGCCCTGGGTACTCGGTCTCAGCTCCAAGCCGTGTGACTCTAGGCAAGTTCCCTTGACCTCCCTCCCACCCCGTCCCATCTTCTTAGCCGTAGAACCGGGGAGCGGTCTGAGCCACGTCCCTGCCCCCCTACGCGGACCAGCCTGTCATGGCTCCGCCCCCTCCCCGGAAGAGCGTCGGTGTTCGTGACCGGTGTTGAGGGCCTTCGCAGCCCCGGCCTCCGAGCATTTGCAAGGCCCACCCCTCCTGGTGCTTTTCACGGCCGTGTTCTGGAGCAAAATCCCGCAGGGTGTTGTCCGTTTTGCTTGTGAAATTACTTAGCTATAACTTACTACTTAAGAACGTGACCTTTTTATTTTTGTTGTGTACGCATAGGAGTTCTTGCAAAGTTGGAAAAACCTAGCCTACAGTTTGCAACTATGGTGAAATCATTCTGAAAATTACATTTAGTAATTTATGAAGTTGACATAATGATACACTTTATAGAAATTTAATGCAACGTTTGTTTTGATTTTGCTGTTTATCTTGGAGCCAATAACGTGTTCTGTTTTGTTTTGTTTTTGTCCATAGCTCAAACCTTTTGCGGACCCTGGACGCCCTCGAGGGCAATGGGACCTTGTAGGGACCTTGTAGGGCCCTGGGCTGGGGTGGGAGAGGAAGGGGTGGGAGGTGAGAGTAGTTTATCCAGAGTGTTTCCTTTGCGCCAGGGATCACAGTCATGGCATTTTTTTCTTCTGGAGCAGGGCACTGAGGCCACCAGGGAGGAACATGGCCCAAAGAAACGGTGAAACCCTGTGGGAAAGCCTTGTGCAAACTTATTTTTTGAGGGGAGCGGCGGCTGTCAGAGAGCTTGCCTCCCAGGCCTGCTCCAGGAGCCCAGGCCCCCTATGTTGAAGGTCAGACAGGTGTCTTAATTTTGGTGGGTGTTGCACATGTTAAGGACTAGGTTGTCTCTAAAATGGCAAGTTCAGTGCTGCTAAGTTAGCGGTGGCCATCAGCTACCCTTGGAAGATTGGGAAGTGTGTTTTTTGTCTGTCAAATGGAATTTCTAGACTGGGTTACACTTCCTGTGCTTAGTACCAGTCAGCTCTGCTTGTGATGGCTGGCCATCCACTTGCCAGAAAGGCCTTGCCAGGTGAAAGTAGAGGCATCCGTGGGGTCCTAGTCAGTTCCATGTTTCCAGGCGGAGGGCGGAGGTGTGCAGGCTAGGACCTGCAGAGTGTGGCAGCCTCAGCAATGCAGAAGCGTGACATACACACAACCTTGGCCTTCCGGTGTGGGGCCCATGCCGGGCATTCCACAAATAGCCTGGCAAACCCACAGGCAGTGTCCGAGTGCGTGGGGACAGTGAGACCAGCAGCCTGGGGGATCTGGAGGTCCAGGAGGGCTGGTCTTGGAGCCAGGACCCAGGGCTCGGCCCCTGCCTCTGCAGCACTGTTGGCTGTTTCCCCTGGCTGGGGGTAGCATCCCCAGGAGCTTGTGTCCAGTTCCTGGGCTGCGGGAAGGGACTTTTCCAGGGACCCTTTCTGCTCATCGAGGCCTAAAGGGCTCAGTCCTGTTCAGACTCGGCGGAGGACAGACGTTCTCTCAAATCCCTGGTGGGGATGGAGCTGCAGCCGGGCCACCTTATCAGCCCCCCCACCGTCCCCACTGTGTACTGTGATCTTCCCCAGGACGCAGCAAGGCCCTGAAGGCCGCGTCCCAGGCTGCCCAGCAGCACAGGAGCAGGCAGCCTGCATGCCAGTGTGCGTTCCCAGTCTGTGGGCACCCACCACTTACGTCTGAGCGAACGTGTTCCATGAGTTGTGCCAGAGCTGGATGCTGCTCACCCCTCACAGACACAGCTCAGCCACGGCCAGGGCAGTGCTCTTGCAGAGGTTCTAGGGAGGCCCAGATTCCTCGTCGGGTCCATTCTGTTTGCAGGCCCACTCGTGCGTGCACCTTGGGGGGGTGGGGGGGTGCTGACTGGAATTTGTATCGGTCAGGACCAGCTGTGGCAGAGAAGAGGCTGGCTGTGACTGGTTTTCTCTGGCTTACAAGGGGAAGGGGATATGTTTTGCACTGTCATGGAAACCTGCCATTTGTCTCTCCTGGCCAGCTCCAGGTCCCAGTGGGCACACCGGTGCCTTTCCTGTCAGGGACTGTGGCCCCTCACCAGCTCAGGGCCCTGAGGAGACCCCGGGGGACCTCTGGCCCAGTTCTGCCCCCTCTTCCCAGCCATGCATGGTCCCTGTGTCAGCCTGCACTGGGGAGCCAGCCTCCCAGGGGGCTGCCCTGACGTCCACCAAGGACAGTTTCACTTTATGGCAGTAAACCCAGTTGGATCTCGGAAAATCGCCCTCTCGGGACCAAGTAGGTCTGCCTCCTGCCAGGGATGCTCCTCAGGGGGACCTCCCACACTACAGAGAGTGGAGGAGGAGAGAGGCTGGCTCAGTCAGTAGACAGCAAGGTCCCTCCTTGCTAGCTCGGGGTCACGCCTCCAGGAGAACTGAGAAGTTAGTCACATGCAGCTTTGGGAGACCTGTAGGTCCTGGCTTGTGTCCCAGGCTGAACTTCTGAGCTTCAGAGACATTTAAAAGGTCTGTAGGGTCAGTTCCTCTCACCTGGCTTTGGCACCTGGAGCTGTATATTGTGTGACATACATATTGGCATTTAACATTTAATTCTTGAGTTAAAAGGCAAGAATAAAGTTAAATTTTCAGTGTTTCTTCTGAAATTCAGCGTGGCTGCCAAAGGGTTTCTGTGGTCACCCCGTCTCCAGCGGCCTGGTGTCTCTGGTTCGCAGGTGTCTTGTTGCACACAGCCTGCTGAGCAGGGAGCTGGGAGGTGGCTCTGGCCCCGTGGTGGCCTCTGTGCTGCAGCAGTCTTCAGCGAGGGCAGCATGCCCACACCTGCAGGAGGTGGGACTAGGCGTTGGCTCCTAGCTCCCTCTGCAGCAGGGAGGCAGACCCTCATCAGCCAAAGCCATGGTCAGTGTAGAAGGCCCTCCGAGAGCACTGGCCTGGCCTGTACTTGTGCTGTGATCATGGACAAGACTTGACTTACTCAGTCCTTGTCACTAAGCCAAGGAAAGAGGTGGCCCCATTGTATTCTGGCATCTGAGCCCTGGGACAGGGTGCCTGTGGGTGTGGCTGGGAAGAGGGCCCAGCGGGTACCCTGTGATCTGGGAAGGGAGGGGTGTCCCAGAGAGAGACTGGCCTGCTGGGTGTCGAGTGGTGGCAGTGCTAAGGGCTTGGAGGTCAGGTTGCAGCTCTTAGCCTCATCTCTCAAATTTGGGGAGTTTGAACCTGCATAAGAAAGTTCATCATCTTCATCTCCAGCTGCGGTTCAGCATTTCCTTCCACTGCGACTGCTGGTAGCAGAACACCATGGCGTGGGCACGGTCCAGGCAGAACTAGGCCCTGTGCTGCCCGCACCCGGTTCTGCCTGCAGCCACTGGCTCTCGGTGGTGATGAAGGACTGACGACCTTTCTCACGTTCCTGTCTTCCCACGTGTGTTCCATGGGTCCTGTTTCATGCACTTCACAGCTGAGGTGAGGTCTACAGGCCCCTCATCCCTGCACAGGAGCCCCACGGAGGAGCCGGCACCACCAGGAGGCCTCCACCTGCCCAGCCCTGCGGGGCGGCCGCGCTCCCTGTCCTCCAGGAGCTCGCTCACGTCGGCCGTGCGCTCCTCGAGGCCAGAGCCCGCGTTCGCCTCAGCGCCAGCCGGGCCCACAATGCTCCACGGAGTCCCCTAGCTCCAGGGGACGCGGCTGTGCTTTCGTCAGAGCTGATGTGGTCCCCCTGCGGCAGCTGCCTGAGCTGCTGGTGTGCAAATTCTCAAGCCATTTTCGTTTGCAGGGGGACTCTGCAGCCAATGTCGGGGGAGCTGGCTATTGTTCCTCAAGGCAGCAGCCCAGGCAGGGCACACCTGTTTGCCTGGCCTGGGGTTTTGGCTGAGGGAAGAAGGTTGGGGAGATCAGCCTTCAAAGACTGTGGGTACCTGCTTTCTCTGTGTCATCAACTGGGATGTGTCGGAGTGTGTGTTGTGCGGCTCTGGTCTTGAAAAGGGCAGTTGACCCTGGTGGTGGCCTGGGCCCCGGCTCTGCAGGTCTTAGCGCCAGGAAGCTGGGTGCAAGGTCTGAGTGGCACGTCTCCTTACTGCAAAATAAAGGGTTTTGAACCAGAGGGTCGCCTGTTCGATTCCCAGTTAGGGCACAGGCCTGGGTTGTGATCCAGGTCACCAGTAGGGGGTGGCACACATCAATGTTTCTCTCTCTCTCTCCTTCCAGTTTTCTCTAAAAGTAAATAAAACCTTAAAAGGGAATTGTGGGAAACACTCTGCCTTTTGTTCTTGGTTGATTTTAGAAAAGGTAATTTGCTACGATGCATTACCATTTTAAGTTCTAAAAACAGGAGGAGGGAGGCTTCTCGGCTAGAGAGGTGTGGGGCTGGCTTTGGGGCACCAGAACTTCAAGGATCAGCAGACAGCAGCCTACAGCATAGTGACTGATTAGGGCCAGCAGCTTCCCTTGGGACTGTCCATTTGTGCAAACAGGGCAGAGCCCGCAGCTGCACCATCCCCACCAGCAGCCACTGCCCACTCACATCCCTCCCCTGAACCCAGCCCTCTTCCCGAGTGCGGCTGTTTTGCTGGTTCGGTCACCTTTCAACATGCAGTTCCCAGCCCTCTGACAGTGCAGGCTGGTTGGTGGGTGGGTTTTGCTTGGGCTTAGGAGGAGGTGGGGGGAGGTGCTCCACCTGGAAACCCAGGTGCTGTGGCCGGCCAGCCCCCCGCCCACCTCTGCTGGGGTCCTGCCACCCAACCAGTGGCATCCGGCAAGGGCCAGGCAGGTCAGCGACGCCACCACAGGCCCCTCCCCCGGCTGGGTCTCTGCGGCAGCTGCCTGCCTTGCTGCCTGTGCTGCTGCTGTGGCCAGCACTGCCTCTGAGCAGCTGCCGCCTCCTGGTGCGCTTACAGGGTGTCCAACCTGTAACCCAGCACACAGGCACGAGTTTGCTCAGAACTCAGGTGTGTTTTTGTGATTGAGTGTCACAGTGTATTAATGTGGCCCAAGACACCTGTCCTTTCAGTGTGGCCGAGACACCCAACAGTTGGACTCCCCTGTAAGTTGCAGGAGCGGGAGTGACCCCAGATGGTCTCCTGACCCTTAGTTTGGTGCTGCTGGAGGAGAGCTGAGTCCTGCCACCCCACCCCCTTGCCCCGTGGTGAGGAGGCTTCCTGTGCCTGGGGACAGACACCTCCCTCTGGCCCTGACCCTCTGCCAGCAGCAGGGTTGGGCGGTGGCTCTGCTTCCCCTCGGAGCTTCCCAGCCCTCTGACCCCCTGCCAAGACTCAGGCGGAGGTCTTGGTGGGCGGGCACCGGGTGGTGGAGTAGCCTGTGAGAAAGGCCCAGCACGCGTGTGTGGCCCTGGAGCCCTGGGGACAGCCTCCAGTCAAGAGTTAGGTCACTGTGGGGTCAGGGTTAATTCTTGATCTTTTGTCTCTTGCTGGAGTTTTTTTCATGCCACACTTTGGAAAGAGAGTGCCTAGCAACTCTGAGGGGGTGTCACACAGGCAGAGTCCCTTCTGTGCCAGGGCCCAGAGCCGCCTTGGGGCCTGCCTCCCCCTACCTTACCACGCAGTGGGCTTCCTTGCAGACCCCACCAGGGAGAGCGTTCCCCGTGCCTTAGAAGCTCATTCTGAGGATCGGGTCAGTAGCTCTTTCTCTCCAAGTGGTAAGTTCTGGAGGGTTTGGTGGTTCACCTTCACTCTCCAAAGCCGGTGCTCTGTCCCTGGTCCCAGGGGGTGTCCACACCCTCCGCCACCACAGGGCTGCCCCCGAGAGCTGCCCATTGTCAGTGGATGGCCGCCCAGGGGCAGTAGCCCCACCTCTGTGTCAGCAGGCAGCTCCCCTGCCCGGATTCCCGGGCGTCAGGGCCGCAGCCTGCGTCCCCCAGCTCTCCACGTGAAGGGCATCGTCCTGTTGCCGCTGCAGGGACACAAGCAGCCCTTTCTTTGCAACACAGAGCTGCCGCTGACCCTCGCTGGGCCAGAGGTGATGGCTGGATGCCTGTGTCTGGGTGGGGCTGACCCCCAGCAGCACCTCCTCCAGCCCCGAGGCTCAGGGTAGCTGGATGGACTGCTCAGCCTGGTGCCCCGCATGCTCTGTCAACTTGTCGGCAGCGCCATCTGATGGGAAGGCACGCCCTGCGAGCGTGGGTGTGGGTCATACCACGAGCAGCGGGGCGGGAGGGGTAGCGACCCCGGCCCCACTGGGTGAACAGCGTGCGTGCTGTCTCATTGGGCAGAAAGCGCACCTGACCTGTCCAGAGCCTCCAGGCCAACTCCCTGGGGCTACACTAGGGGCCATCTCTGAAAGGAGAGAGAGTAGAGGAGGCAGAGGCGCGCCTGGTGCTGTGGGCAGCCCTGTCCCTTCCCTGCTCCGCCTGAGCAAGCCTTGGCCTTCCGTGGGCAGGGCCGCAGGCACAGGCTGCCCGGCTCGCAGACCTGGCACAGCGTGCCCCTCACTGTGCCCCTCGGTCGAGCTGCACACTGCCCGTGGCTGCCGGCCAGCATGGGTGCCAGCATGAGCCCCCGTGCGCTGTGTGTGCCCTCGCACTCAGGCCTCCCGGTGACAGTGCGTGGCAAACTGGGCGCCCGTCCCCAGAGGCCAGGAGGGAGAGCCCAGGGTGGGAGCCCCTGCTCTCTCGTTCTGCATCTGCCTCCTTTCCTCCATGCCCCTGCAGGCTCCTCGGAGAACAGGCCGTCCACAGGGGTCTGTGGGGTGGACATAGCAGCATGCCCTGGGCCAGCAAGGTCCACCCATCCCTGCCCCGGATGGTTTTCTTAAGACCCCCTCCTCCCTTCCCCCCAGGCCCACGCAGGCAGTGTTGTTTCCATCCCCCCTGCTGCCCTGCCTGGGCCTGCTGGGTGTCGGGCCCGTGGGGAGCAGGTGTGGCTCTTCTCTAGAGCAAGACCTGATCAGGCCTCTCCGGGCGATGGCCAGTGGTAGAGACCTGCTTGGGGATAGCAGGGCCCTGCAGGTGCCCCCTCACGGGGCTGGTGCCCCCACCCCCAGACCTCTGACTCTGCCTCCTCCCTTGGAGTCGGTGTTGCCAGGAGGGCCCGACCGGCTTCGGGGATGGGGGGTGGGGGTTGCCTGCGCCTCCCACAGCTGAGCTGATGGCCATGGGCACTTGGGCTCTGTCTGGGACCGTGGGGCGCCCCTGTCCAGCACAAGTGGCGGCAGCCGAGGTTTCTGCGTGCACAGCAAGTGAGGGGCCATGGCCACTGTGTGTCCCAAACCTGTCTGGTAGCTCCACTGGCCAGGCAGTCTGTGAGCCCCACACCAAGAGCGGAGCTCGAGCGTGTCTCTTGACAGGGCTGCTGCCCCCGTTCCCGCCCATGGCCATGATGCTGGTCCAGTCCTGCTGGTCTTTAAGGAGGGGGAGGGGGACTGGGCATATCTGGAGGTTCTTGGTTATAGAAGATTCCGGAAAGGGGGGGGGTGTTGAGAGGGAACACAGAGGTCAAGGTCTTGGCATTTTTTGCAGGGCCCATGGGAGGAGGGGGCCCGAGCCCATCCTGGGGCCTGAGCCAGAGTGAACACACTGGAGCGCCGTCTTCCCCAATGACCAGTGTAGAGTCACTCCCCAGTCGTCGTCCCCCCCACCCCCCGCCTGCAGTGTAGCGCTCGTGTGGTTGGTTAGCTGAGGGGGGGGGGTCTGCGCTTTTCTGGTGAGGTTGCTGGGGGAAGGTCGCGTGGGGCGGCCGCAGCCCTGTGAGTTAGGAGAGCTAGCGGCCCCCAGCGCAGGGCAGGATCCGCGCATGGCCCCTCCGTCTGAGGAGGAGCCCGTGTCGGGAGGGCTCAGGAGATGCCCCCTGAGGTCTGCTCTCAGCCCGACCTGGCACCCTGCAGTGGCAGGGAGGCAGCCACTCTGATGGGCACCGGGATGGCTCAGAGGGACAGCGGCACTGGGCCCCTGGGCCTCGGGGCAGGGGGCCCTGAGCAGCCCCTCCCTCCCTCAACACAGACTTCACCAGGGGCCTGGAGCGAGGGCAGAGCTTCTGGAGTCCCTGACAGGCAGGTCCCCTTGCCTTTCAGGGAGGAGGTGTGTGCGCAGACCCAGAGCCACCCCCGGAGCTGACGCCAGAGGAGAAGAGGGTCCTGGAGAGGAAGCTGAAGAAGGAGCGGAGGAGGGAAGAGCGGAAGCGGCTGCGGGAGGCGGGTGCAGCCCTGGCCCGGCCCCTGAGGGCCCAGCGCTCCAGCGCCCAGCTGGCCCTGGACTACCTCTGTGGGTAAGAGGCCGCACCCACTGTGGGGACTGGCCGTGCCGTGCCCCTGGTCTCTGGACACCTGGGAGGGACACAGGCCCAGGGGACCTGGCTGAAATCCGGCTCTCCTAGGACTGCTGGTTGCGGGTCACTTCCCAGTGTCATCTCGGGGGTCTGGGGGCTGCAGACCTCTGAGGCTTGGTGGCGTCCATCACAGCAGGGGGGCAGCTGCTGTGGGCTCTGCTGGGCTCTGCCCCTGGGCTGCTGTCCCTGTGAGGGCTGGGACTTGGGGCATCCAGGAGGCAGGAGGTTGGGGTTTTCCGTTAAAACCCATGATTTCTCTGCGGGGCCTACGTCTCCAGGCAAGTTGCCCCCATTCCTGTGTGAGTCCTTCCTCGGCCTGTGGGAGCCACGGTGTGCCAGTCGGGCCAGAAGGAGACGGGAGGGGTGAGAGGCAGGTTATGCCCCCTCCCCGGTCGCAGGCACGCTCTGCAGAGTGGGTGAGAACGAACCCAGCATGCTGGGGGCAGCTGGTTCTGGGTCAGGTCAGCTTCTAGGCGGGACAACGGGCTGGCTGAGAGGTGACGCTGCACAGGGGTCAGAGGCCTGAGGCTACCCCATGCCTGCGGCCAGGCCAATTCCTCAGGCCCTGTTCAGGCACCGGAAGGGACCTGCCTCCGTCCCTCAGGTGAGGTGACGTGTCCCAGTGAGGCCAGGAGAGGGGGTGGCAGGGAGCTGCCCTGTGGGCACGCAGTCCCTGCTCTCTGAATGGGACCGAGAGCGGGAGCTGCCTCCAGAGGACAGTGGTGGGGCAGAGTGGGAACCACCAGGTTTAAGAGGGTCAATCACCCAGGGCCGTGCTGATATGAGACTGAGCCCAGGTGGGAATTGAGGTCAGAGCCCTGGGAGGCCGTGGTGGCCCGTTCCGGCCCAGGGCCTGCTCTGTGGCGGCCACTCGAGGCTCCCGGGGCCCTGGGTAGACCGGTCTGCGCTTGGGCGGTGTGTGCTCCCAAGCTATGTGTGCGGAGGGGACCAGCCGGGCCTCCCCACCCATCCAAGTGGAGGTCAGGAGTCTGTGGCTGGAGTAGAGGGCGCACACCCTCCCACAGCTGCCCTGGCCGTTGGTGCCCCCGAGTCCCAGACTCTCAGGCCTCCCCTGACCACTTCAGGGGCTGGCTCTGCTGTCTTGGCAAGAGCGCCACCTACTCTGACGTGTCCCCCACACAGGCTGCACCCAGGTGTCTGCTCCCTCCTCTTCCCAGGTGCCTCCCTCCCCCTGTGGGTCCACCTCTGGCCAAACAGTGAGGGCTGGTGCGACCAAGGCTGCGTTCTGTGACACTGACATCTGAGCAGCTCAGACCACGTGGCCCTTGGGGCATGGGCTCCTGGCTCCTCCCTGCTTTCTCTGTCCTACTCTGTGCCCAGCTCAGACCCCCACTTCAGAATGGTCATGTAAAGCCAGGGAGTTGTGTGGGCAGGAAATGGCCCTGGGCCCTCATCCTGGCTTGGCCAAGGACCCCAGCAAGTGTGTGGGTTCATGCTCTCACCCGGGCCCCTGACCCCCTGCTCCATGTCTGCACCCTTGGGCTGGGAAGGTCCCCCCAGGACCCCTGTGGACACCCTTCACCACCCCCAGCCGAGAAGAGGCCTCCCAGGCCAGTCAGCGCACGCAGACCCCCTGCCCCTGTCTGGTGCCTGACGAGCCCTATCCTCGCTTCCCCAGCTGGGCCCGAAAGCAGGAGGACTGGAGGTTTCAGAAGACGCGGCAGACCTGGCTGCTGCTGCACATGTACGACAGCGACCAGGTGTGTGCTCCGGGCACAGCCCCCCGCCCTGCCCCCTGCCCTGAGCCCCTGCAGCCCTGCAGCCCGACGGCTTGGTGTTCTGCACTGAGAGAGAGTTCGCAGTCCGCGGCCCTTGCCATTTCAGGGTTTTCGTCTTGGTGGGGCCTGATTTCTCTGCTTTTTCAGTTGTTTTCTGTGTCGTGTCAGAGCGGCCCTTGCCTCGTCCAAGTTCACACAAGTCTGGTGTGTTGATAGTCTGTTTGTTGTTGGTTGCTTTTCCATCACCATTTATCCCCCGAACCCCCTTCCATTTCCACCCACCCTGCCCCCCAGTGCTCCCTTGTGCTGGGAGGGTTTCGGCTCTGGCTCTGCTTAAGCCGGTTTTGTGGCCCTGCCTGAGGCCGGCCTCCTGTCCTCACGTGCGGACATCCGTTTGCTCCAGAGAAGACTGTTTTCCTGTTGAGCAGCCTTAGCACCTTGTGGGAAGTCAGTCGCGTTGTTTCTGGGTTCTCTGTTCTGTTCTGTGGTTTGTCTGTCTCCGTCTGTGTGTCCGTCCTCCTGTCTGGCCTCCAGTCTTTGTTGCTGTAACTTCGTGGCAGGTCTGAGCCTGAGACGGGCGAGGCACTGACCGCACTCGAGATGGACTCCCAGTCCTGAGTTTTCTGCCTGTTCCCTCGCTTCCTAAAGTGGCCACACGGCCATCCTGCGCCTCAGGTGTCTGTACCTGCCCAGTCAGCTGTCACACGTCTGCAGCCCCCAAAGGTCGCACTGCTACCTTTTTCTGGACTCTTTGCTTCAAACATACCTGCTCCATGATGACTTGCTGCACGTCACGGAGCCAGCCTCCTGAGCGGGGCTGTGGCCCCGACAGCCCTGGGGACAGTGGGGCACGTGTGGTGTGGGCTCTTTGCAGGTGCTGCCTGGCCCACCCCGGCCCCTCAGTACCTGGCTCCAGGACGCTGTGGGCCCCTTGAGGGCACAGGCCAGGACCTGGGGCCCTCTCTACAAGCATCTGCTCCCCAGGCTCAGCGTCTACCCCCAGGCCCCTGCTGGCCTGCTGAGCAGCCCTTGCCACCTCCCGTCCAGGTCCCGGAGGAGCACTTCCCTGCCCTGCTGGCCTATCTGGAGGGGCTGAGGGGCCGGGCCCGTGAGTTGACCGTGCAGAAGGCTGAGGCCCTGATGCAGGAGCTGGACCAGGCGGGTGCCGACCACCCGGACCCGCCCCTGCGGGCGAAGACTTGGCGCGTCCGGCAGGTGCTGCAGCTGCTCTCCTAGGGGCTGTGGCCACGAGGGTCCCTGCCAGCCTGGGGGGCCCCACTGTGGACTGCCTCCTGCTGATGGGCGCAGCAGGGTCACCAGCAGGCCTGGGGCGTCCGGGTGTGGGGCCCCTTCTCCTTGGCCCCAGACCCCGGGAAGGACCTCCTGCTGCAGCTCCTCCTCGCCAGAGCTGCTGATAGGCGGCCACAGGCTCTAACCCCACATGGAGCACACGCCCTGAGCAGCGGCCTGGGGCACCAGGAGGGAGCCTGTGGGGGGCACCTGGTTCCTCCCAGGGGCCTCAGGGAGCAGCCAGAGCCTGCTCCCCACCAGCTGTGGGCCGCAGTGGGCATGGAGCACGGAGCTGCATGGTGCAACCTGGTGACATCGTGAAGGGCAGCGCTGCCCTGGCCAGCAGCTCATTCGGTGTGAGCATCGCCCCGACATGCCAGAGTCGCAGGTTCAACCCCCAGTCAGGGCCCAGACAAGACCCAACCACTGAGGGAGCAGATGAGTGGACAGCAAGTCAGCGTTGCCCCCTTTCTCTCGCTAAAATCAACAAAGGCAAACATTTTAGATGACGGTGCTTCCACAGCTGGGGCGGCTCAATGGATTGAGTGCCAGCCTGTAAACCAGAGGGGTTGCCAGCTTGATCCCCAGTCCGGGCACACGCCTGGGTTGTGGGTGGGGTCCTGGGTGCGGGGTGCAAGAGGGAGCCACACATGGATGTTTCTCTCCCTCTCTCCTTCTTCCCTCCCCATCTCTCTAAAACTAGAAGTAAAATCTAAAAACAACTTCCAAATGTGAGAGTGCTAATGAGCAGTGAGTTGGGCACCTGTAGACCCTTTGCTCCAGGGTCAGGCCAGGCCTTCCTGTGGACATCCAGAGCCTGGCTGGGCCCCCAAGGTGGCCTCTGGGGGTATTGTAGCCTCAAGCAGCTTCCTGACCTCAGCTGGTGCCCCGCAGGCATCTGGGCCTCAGCCTCAGTCACCCTGAAACACCACGTCAGGGAGGGCTCCTGAGAGGAGTGGGGCCCAGAGTGGGTGACCCTGCCGAGGAGGGCCCGCTTGCCCCAAGGGGCCTGGGCAGGTCCCTCGCTGACTGCTTGGGCCTTGGCTCCACTCACCTGCAGCCCAGAGCCCTGGTCTCTGAGGGGCACCCCAACCCACCCCACTTGACACCCAGGCTTGCTGGCCCGCCTGCCATGCTGCAACTCCAGAGGCACTGGCCCTGCCCACTGGAGCAGCCGGACCCTGAGTTCACGCTGACAGGCACGCCTGCATGCATGCACGCACGTGTGCATACTCTACAGTCACATGCATACATGGACACACAATGCCAGGTGCAGAGCCAGAGGCAATTCGGGGCAGAGACTGGCACCAGGCCCTCTGGGGTGTGCGCTCCAGCCCCTGGAATGTGACCCCACCGGTGCCACTCAGCCAGCAACGCCTCCCCCAGAGTCTTGGGAGCAGAGGCCACAGCCTGAATGCCCCCAGAGAGTTTGCTCACAGCTTCCTGGCCAAGTCACTCTGGTTCTCATACGCTGCAGTGTGGCTGGGTGACTGTGTCCCAAAGGCCCTCCCCTCGAGACCGGGAGGCAGGGGTGCTGAGCACAGACACTCAGAGGGCCCGCCTGCCCCCCACCCCCCCTGCGCCTCAGTCCTGCATGTGGCCCCTGTGCCCCCCCACCCAGCCTGCAGGGTCCAGGCCCTGTGCGGTCCCTAGGACTGGGGCGTCTCATTCCATCTGTGTGGTGTGTGGCCGGCGGACAGGCCCATGGTGGTGAGAGAGATGCAGCGCTCACGCTGATTTTATTAAATTGTTCTACTTGAGATGGTGCATAGATGCTGCTCCCATGTGGGGCTGCCCCCAGCACCTCACTGGCCTGTTTCTCCATGGGGGAGATGGGAGAAAGGCCACAGAATGGGGCCCAGTGGGGCCCGGGGTAGTGGAGGCAAGGATCTCACAGGCCAGACAAACCGAGGAGAGGTGGCACCAATGGGCTGTTGGGGGAGGGGGTGGCCCTGGTGCAGACAGGGGCCAGGGAGAGGAGGAACAGAGAGGTCAGGGCCTGCCTGTCCTGGGGGAGAGGAGGGCAGGGATTGAGGACCCCAGTGCAGGGGCCTGGAAGGTGGGCTCCCCCCACAGGCCCCAGGGTGCTGCTCAGGGGCTGCGGTGAGAGGAGGGGCTAGGGAGGGATCAAGACCCACACCCTCCCCAGGCCCTGGGGGTCTGTCCGAAGCACAGGGCAGACCCTCCGTCAGCGCCCCTGGAGCCTGGGCACTACACACAGGGCCTGGGCAGGTGGCCGCATGGTGAAGGCTGGAGTGGGCTTGGTGTCCAGGTCCTCAGGGTGGAGGCCAGGTGGGGGCAGCAGGCGGAAGCTCTGCAGCAGCCCGGTGAAGAGCAGGAACAGCTCTGTCCTGGCCAGGCTTTCCCCGACGCAGACTCGGCAGCCTATGGGGAAGTCGAGGCCCAGGTTGGGGGCTGCCCTGGGAGGCCGGGAAAGGGCGGCCTGAGAGCCAGGCCTGCAGTGATGAGGACCCAGTTAGCCCTGGGCAGGTGGGGTGGGGGTGACAACGGGGAGGAGCCTGAGATGCCCCAGGGTTTGGGGGAGACCCCAGGCTACGGGTCCAGGGGGTGCCGCACCTGCAGAGAAAGGCAGGAAGGCCTCCCGCTTCACAAAGCGCCCGTGGGCGTCCAGGAAGTGTCCCGGGTTGAACTGTCGGGGGGTCTCCCATTGCGTCTTGTCCAGGAGCACGGAGTTCAGCAAGGGGACCACGGGGGTGCCCTGCAGGTGCGGCAGCAGGCGGCCAGACTGGGTGCCCTCTCCACTGGGGCAGGCCCCAGGCTGGAGCACTGAGAGAGGTCCCGGGGGCCCCCTAGCCAGCTGGGGCAGGGCCACTCCCCTGGTGCAAGGACCCAGGTCTGCTGCTCTGAAGCCCCTGCCCCGCATCTCCATGGGGGGGAGCCCTGGCATCAGGCACCCCAGGGCCCCACCCCCCAGCTGAGAAGTGAGAGTGAGGGGGGTGGGGGCAAGGCCCGGCCACCCCACCTTGGGGAGCAGGTAGCCACGCAGCTGAGTGTCTGCCGCCGTGCAGCGGGGCACGTGGGGCAGGAGGGTGATGAAGCGCTGCACCTCATGCAGCACAGCGCTGGTGTAGGGCAGCGACCGCTGGTCCTCTGGCCGGGGCAGCCGCCCAGGCCCCAGGACACGGTCCAGCTCCTCCTGCACTCGGCCTGTGGGCAAGAGGGTGGGTACCGGTGTCCCTGCGAGCCCTCTTCCCCGGGCCCAGGGGACCCCTGCCCACTGGGTGCTGGATAGGCGAGCAGCACAGCCAATACGCCCGCCCTCCACACCCACCCTGCACGCTCGGGTGCTTGCCCATCAGGAGGGCGGCCCACTGCAGCGTGGCGGAGGTGGTCTCCGTGCCGGCCATGACCATGTCCAGGACACAGGCCACCATGTTGTCCTCGGCAAACAAGCCATCAGGGTCTCTCCCCTGCAAGGTGGGGGTGGGCAGGGCTGAGCAGGAGGCTGCACCCATGGGACCCCACCCAACACCAGCCCTGAGCTCAAGAAAAAGTAAAAGCCAGCTTGGCAGGAAGGTCCTGGCTCACCACATTCTCCCAGCCGCCCCTCCCCCCCACCAAAGCAGGCTCCTCGAAACCCCATTTCACAGGTGGGGAGACAGAGGCTCAGAGAAGCCCTCAGGGAGATGGAGGATCGGGTGGGGACAGGATGGACTGTCTTAGCAGTGGGCACCCCGGGATGGCCCCAGGCCTCAGGGAGAGGGTGGGTTGCTTCCACACCTGGCCTCGCTGGATCAGGGCATCCACGTAGCTGCACACAGGGCCTACCCCGGGGGAGGACCGCCGGCGCTCCGCCAGCAGGGCCCTCAGGATGGCGCGCACCTCCTCGATCTTCCTCAGGACCGGCCGGTGCAGCTGGAGGAGGACCCCGAGCCAGGGGTACATGTTGAACAGCTGGGGGCAGAGGACAGAACAGCTGGGTGGGAGTGCAGGCCCCTTCCGCCCCACCTGCTGCGGGGCGATGTATCAGTCCAGCAGCTGTGTTCACATCCCAGCTGACAGGGCTGATGCCACTGGAGGGCACTGGGCAGAGGGCCCCAGGGCCCTGCTTCGTGGGACCAGCGGCCTGGATCCCTCCCAGGGCAGCAAGGAGGGGCCTGGTGACAGCACCCCTGGGGGCTCCTGCAGGTCGCAGCAGGCCCTGCAGCCGCACCTGCTCCCCACCCCAAGCTGGTGGGAGGGGAGAGCAGTGCCACTGTGGGGAGCTGAGTCTGCGGCCAGCTGTTAGAAGAGGGGAGAGTTGGCCACCTTCAGGCTGTGGCCCCCCCCAACCCCTGACTCCTGTGACCCTGAGCGGGCCAGCTGGCCGGCATTCGGTCAGCACTCAGTAGGTGCTGGGCCAGCTGCACCTGCACGGCGTGGGGCCCGGGGCACAAGGAAGGACAGCCGGGAGCCGTGGGCTTCCGTCCCCAAGGCTCAGCTTGGCCTCCGAGGGGGCCGGGTCCACCTGCCCAGGAATGGCGCCACCGTCCCAGCCCCTGGTGGCTCAGTGAGTTACGTCAGAGACAGTGCTGACCGCTGAACACGGACGTTCTGGGTTTGGGGAGAGAATCAAGTGTACACAACCCGGGCACTGGGAGGAGCAGAGGGACCTGCACCAGGGCTGTGCCTCAGCAGGGCCGGCATCTGCCACCCCTCGGTGCTGAGGACTCCAGACCCTGGTCCTGCCCTCACCTCTGGGCAGGTGTGTGGAGCGGAGGGGAGGACCCCAACCCAAGACCCTTCCCTTCCCAGACTGCACAGGGACTGACCAGCGGCACGGTCAGCTGCGCAGGGCACAGGACCAGTCTGAGACCTGTGCTGCTTTTGTGGGCCAGAGCTCACTCCCGGCCGGCCCCGGCTGGGCCCGCCCCACCTGTCTCAGGCTGGCACCCAGCTCCCTGTCCCCACCCCGAGGCCGGGAAGCGGCGACCTCTCACCTGCAGCCTGGGGGTCCCCAGGAGGACCATGACCTCGTCGATGAGGCCCAGCAGGGACACAAACACAGGGTCCTGGTAGTCAAACCGCCGGCCGAAGAGGAGCGTGAAGGTGACGTTGGAGGGAGCCCAGCCAAGCAGGGCCAGGGGGAAGGGCTGGCCTGGGGGAAGAGGAGACCAGGAGACCAGCTTCAGTGGGGAGGGCTCCTGGGAAGGGGGCGCTCCCAACCCCCACTCACCTCCATACTGGTTCAGCTGCCTCAGGAGGCAGCTCAGCTCCTGCAGGATCTGGCTGGCCACGGGCCCCCGCCCCACACCCAGGCCGTGCAGGGTGCGCACAGTGAGCTGTCGCGCCGCCCTCCAGGGCTCCCCCGAGGAGAAGAAGACACCTGTGGCCAACATGGGGGTGACCCCCAGAGACACAGGCTCAGGCCATGTCCCCCTGGGGGTGCTGCGGCCCCCCGAGCGCCGACCCCTGTCCTTCCCCAGGGGCAGAGCCGGTGACCACCTCTCCCCATCGGCCAGGACCGGCCCCCCCACACACACCTACCCTTGCCGCCCTGGATGAGCTGGAAGATGGCGATGGGGGGCCGGTCGGCCAGCTCCTGCCCCATGCCCACCAGGGCCTCCCTCACTGCCTCATAGCCGGCCAGCACCACTGTCTTCTGGCCTCCCAAGTGGACAGTGAACACGGGCCCGTACTGTTCTGCGAGCTGGCGGGACAGGTGGGGGTCGCCCAGAACCCCCAGCCCCTCAGGCCGAGCTGTGCCGGGTGGGGGACCAGGCGGGGGCAGGTGGGAAGAGGGGTTCCAGGAGCCACAAAGGGGAGCAGAGCCTGGGCGGTGTCCAGCTGCCCCCGCTCCCCAGAGGCACCGGGGAGGCGGGGCGCAGCCTGCAGGGCTCCTTTTCAGGGGAAACTCTCCGAGGGGCTTCTGGAGCCCCAGGCAGGCCTCTTCTCAGAAGCCCCCGTGGCGCTCTGCTCTTTGAGCAGCCCGTCTCCTTCAGGGTGGGGTGGGGTGTCTTTCCCCTCCCCGAGGCAGGGCAGGCGCTGGGGCCCCAGGTTCCCCCACAAGCCAGCGCCCAGCTGGACTGCAGACCTCCTGACCTCCAGGGGTCCTGGAAAACGGGGGCTCTGCCTCCCCAGATGGGGCGGGCTGCCCCCACAGCCGCAGCGCCGCCGTCTCACCTCCATCAACGCTTGCTCCTGCCGGGCCGCCCGCAGCAGGTGCAGGTTCCCGACGAGCGGCAGCGGGCGAGGCCCCGGGGGCCAGCGCGGGGCTGGGGTGCGGGCGCAGGTGAGGAGCAGAACCCAGATCCCCAGGAGCACCAGGAGCCCCAGGAGCAGCGGGGCCATGAGGACGGCGGTGGTGGGGCCCCAGCTCCCTGCCTGGGCCCTCGGTCCCGCCCTGTGCCTTGTGGGCCTCTGGGAGGGCGTGCCAGCACCCCACCCACCCCACCACCCCGAGAATGTGGAACAAGCAGTTTGCAGGGGACAGCCAGGCGGCTTAAAGCGACAGGCGTGTGTGGAATGTGGGGTCGAGTTTGTGCAGGGAGCAGCCGGGTGCCGCCTGGGGGCAGGTGTCCCACACGCCGCTGAAGAGGACACATCTCGGTGGCCGGTCTCTGCCCTCTGCCTCGGGCTTCCCATCAGAACCAGGACTCCCAGGGCTTGGGGATCCTGCTCGGCTACGAAGGGAGCAGCCCTCCCTCCCCATGCTCCGAGACGCCCTCCTTGGGGCCCCACAGGTGCAAGGCATGAGGGCCTTTCCCAAACCCACCACCTGGTGTCCACACAGCCCCTGTCTGAGGGGCCAGTGGGGGGTACCAGGTGTGCAGTCCCTCGAGGGCCAGCCTCAAATCACAGCAGATGCCTCAAATCCCAGGGCCTTCACCAGGTGCTAGCAGCGTCCCCCACCGCCTAGGCCCCGACATGAGCTTGCCCTGAGCGAGAGTCTACTCCCCGTGGCTTGAGAGCAGGCACCTGGGGCAGGAGGCACCAGGCTGCACCGGCACAGGGTGGGGCTGACAGCAGAGGGCTCACCCTGCAGCCAGGGCTGCTGCTGACAGGTGGCTGGGTTTACTAGCCGTCGTCTGTCTGGGCCACACTCTTCTCCCCTCTGCCCTGGCAGCCCGGCTGGGAGGGGAAGAGGCACTGCTTCAGCAAAGAGCTGGGAGGGTCGGGGAGGCTGCTGGCCCCAGAAGCAGCCAGGCCTGCTTCAAGCCACCTGCGCCGACAGGAGGCAGCCAGACCCCATCCACACAGACGGCGCCCACCGCAGGGCCTGCACCTGGGGCGCCGCCCGTTCCCCCTGCAGAAAGCCCAGGGACTGAGGGGCCTCTCCCACACCCAGCCTCGATTTTTGCAGCTCCAGGGCGGAGCGCCCCCCCAGGTGATGAGAGAAGGCGGCGACCCCCTTTCCCAAGGCAGTTAAATCACGGTGTCTGTCCCTAGGACTCAGCGCCCACGCTGAAAGAAGTCCCCAGGTGCCTGAAATCACAACCAGCGAGGAACAGCCGGGCACAGTTCTCCGAGGTTCTGTGGGTGCGACAGCGTCCTCACTCCCGACCGCTCACTTTCACACCAGCCCAGCCGGATCGCGGAGGCACCCGCTACACGGAAGGCGTGCGTGCGCTCAGACGCAGCGTCTGCTCTCAAAAACGGGGCAACCCAATGAGCGCGCACCTGGCCTGGTCCTCCTGTCACACCGCGGTGGCATCGAAGGGCGTCTCCCCTGCTCGTCCCAGAAACCGTCATCGTCGAAGGAAAACACGCACGGCTCGGTCACTTTCGTGTCTGCTGTTTGCATCTCTTTTTAATGATTTTTAAAATTTGTTTTTAGAGACATGGGAAAGGAGGGAGAAAGAGAGGAAGAGAAACATCGTGTGGTTGGCTCTCATGCGCCCCCTAGTGGGGACCTGGCCCACAACCCAGGCAGGTGCCCTGACTGGTAATGGAAACCTTTGGTTTGCAGGCCGGTGCTCCATACCCGAACCACACCAGCGGAGGCCCAGATTTTCCATTTCCATCCACTGTGCTGTATAGAGGGTTCGAGGTGAAAAGCAGAGAAGCAAAATGAACGCTGATCTAAAGGTGATTCTCAAGCAGGGAGACCCCTGGCCCTGGGGACATGTGATGATGGAGAAGTTTATGGATGGGGTGCTACTGCGTCCAGTCGGCTGCCAATGTCCCCCTCTGCACAGGGCAGTCCCCACACAGAGCCACCTGGGGTGTGGAAACCTGATGTAAACTCCTCCTTTTCTTCACTTGGCTCCAGCTGCATGATGAACTGTGGGTTTTCAGTCCTGACCGTGGAAAACTCATTAAGACACTGCTTTCAACTTTACAATGTAGACAGTAATTTTTTTCCCATTTCCAGAGTGCTTTGTGCCCTGAAATGAAGGATCATACGCAGACACCAGCCCATTGGTCTGCAGCAGGAAGAGGCCAAGGTGCCCTGAGGACTCAGGAGACAGCCCGGACTTGCATTTCGTTCTAACTGTGTCAGCTCCCCTACACTCCCTGCTCTCCTGGGAACACCGGCCCTCCCCTGGGGAAGGAGAGCTGGCCACCCCCCGGGGGTGTCCACCCCCAGTCACATTTCCCAGGAGATGCATTTACTGTGGCAACGGTGGGTGAGTCGAGGACGAAAGGGAGGATGTGAATGGACCCGGTCTGGCTCAGGATGCGGCCCGTGCAAGGCAGATGCAAAGGTGCTGTAAAATGAATCCCTAGAAATGGGATCCCTGAGTCAAGGGTTTGCGGCTTGTTAGATTCTGGCAGCTGATCCACTGTGACAGACAAGGTCCGGGTCCCCACTGACCCACCCAGAGGGCATCGGGAGGTGCCTCCACCTCCTGACCTGGCCCCTGACTATCAGTGCCTCACCTGTCTGCTGCTCCTGCATTTCCTCCAGGGGGGATTGGGTGGCCTAAGGCTCAGGCCAAGCAGCCCCAGCTGGTGCTGGGTGGGCCGTCTCCCCAAGGCTGGCCCGCATTGTGATGTCACGAGCAAGGCCACCCGACTGAGTGTGGGAGGTAAGGCATACCGCACCCCGACACCATCTCCTCGACAGAGACTTGGCCTCTGCATCTGTGCGTCTAAAGGAGGAGAAGAGCAGGCACCAAGGGGGTTCATTCTTCCAGGGGTGCCAGCTGGGTCCCTGCCTGGTGCCAGGCCCTGTTCTGGACCCCAGGATCCCTGTGAAGCAGCCTAGCACTCATGCAAGAGGGATCCCCAAAACCTTAGTTCCTCCCCCATTTTTCCTATCTGTGCAGCTGAAATCCCCTACCCCCATCTCCACCACAGCTGAACAAGCAATAATCATTCTCCATGAACAGCAGAGTCCATTAAAAGCTAGCCACCAGCTTGAGGTCAGTGATCTCCCAGGGCCATGAGGCCGCAGCTGTGGGCAGCCTGGCGGGAGGGGCAGTCCCATTCTCTGCTAAGTGGTTCGATCCAGTCAGGTGGAAAGTGCTACTTGCTGGTGATAAAGCCGCTATTGTCAGCAAACCTGGAGTCTGTCAATGAGTAACCTGTGCGGCCCTGGCTCCAGCGTGTACAACGGTAGTTTATGTGACAAGAACAAGGTGCAATTTCCCTTCCACAGTTTTCAGGGGGCCCGGACCAGCTGACTGGGTGGGTCTGCAGCAGCCCAGGTGTGGGGATGGGGGGCTGTCCCTGTGGACCCCCTGCCAGTGCCCACCAACACTGGCTGTCCCGGACATGGAGTGAGCGCAGCCTCAGGCACCCGCCCAGCAGTCATCACTGCGAACAGGACCCAGAAAGGTGTGGGGAGTCTCCTGGAGTGTGGGGCACCCAAGCCAGGCCTTGAGGAGGGGAGAGGCCCTGGGTTGGGGCAGTTTGGGCCTGTTGGCCAGACCTACTTGGAAAGCCCCTTCGTGTCTGGAGTAGGCTTCTCCCCCTGACCTCAGAAGGAGCAGAAGTGCTAGGTGACGATAGGGACCTAGGGGGCCAGTTGGCGAGCTCCGTGCACCTGAGGATGCTACGTGCCTATCTGAGGGCCTGGCACTGGCTGGTGCCTAGTGACTGGTCATCAGGTGGACGGAGCAAGGACAGAGCTCCCAGCAGAACTGCAGGGGGCAGACAGGCTGTGCAGGGAGACAGTGACCCACCTCCCGGTAGTCCAGATAAAGAGGGGAGGCACAGAGTGGGGGTGTGCAGGGTTCAGGGCCTGGAGAGAGCTGGGGTCTCCACTGAGCCCTCCCACTGTTGTCACTGCCTCCGCCAAAAAAACAAGGAGTGACCGCCAGGAGCTGGCCTGTTCGTGATGCCCATGTCCCTACAAACTTTTCCGTGTCTCAGAAACAGGGTCGTGGCAGGAGTAATTAACTACGGTGAGGTTATTAAGGCGGGCCCTAAGCCAATGATTGACGGGGAAATCTGGAAACAGGCACACAGGGGAAGCCGGGTAAGGGTGGAGGCAGAAATGGGGGGATGGGTCTACAGCCCAAGGAATGCCAAGCGTTTGTTGCCTGCAAGCCCCAGAGAAGAGGGGAGGCCTGGGGCAGGAGGATCGAGCCCTGCCAGCACCTTGATCTTGGACTTCGGCCTCCTGTCGTGCTGAGCCGCCTCAGGAAGCTCATCCACACTCCCTCCTTTACCATATTTCTCAATAGGCTGGCGCCATGATCAGGCCCTGGGGCCCAGACGCCGGGACCACAGAACCCCGCAGAGGTTGCTAAGGACCCGCCAGTCGCTGCCCTGGGGCTTGGTGTGCACTGAAGTTTTGTGTCCTTGGGCAAGTAGCTGAACCTCTCTGAGCTTCCGTTTCCTCGGCGGTGGGGTTGCTGTGAGGGTCCACAGGGCTGGGACTGGAGAGGGCAGAGGGAACGCAATCCCACGCGGGATCAGGGCTTTTCAGAGCCGCTGGGGAAGGGGGCGGAGCCACACCTTGGGGCGTGGCCTCGCGGCGAGGGACGCTCGTTGTGCTCGGCGCTCGCTCCGGGCCTGCTCGGCGCTCGGCCGGCCGGCCTGCGTAGAACGTGTATTGCTCTTGGAGTGTCCGGCGCTGTCACCATCATGTCCACCGCCATGAACTTCGGAACCAAGAGCTTCCAGCCGCGGCCCCCCGACAAGGGCAGCTTCCCGCTGGACCACTTTGGTGAGCGGCGGGCGGTCCCAGAACGCGAGGGCTGTCCTGTCGGCGAGTCTCGCGAGACGTCCAGGACGTAATCACTCCTCCGGGGTTGGTCTGCCGTTTGCTCGGCTGGAGCGGGAGGAAGTCTCGGCTCCGGCAGGTGCTGGGCTGCCCTTGGCCGCAGCACTTCACGGCGGACCTCCCAACGGGCACCGGCCGGCCGGTGCAGTGCGCGTGTCCCGAGGGGCGGCGGTGCCCCGGGGGGCCGCTGGGAGCGCGTTCGGCGCGGGCTTTGGGGACAAGTGCTGTGTTCTCTTCCATCGTAGGTGAATGCACGCGCTTCAAGGAGAAGTTCCTCAAGTGTCTCCGTGAAAATAATTTCGAAAACGGCTTGTGCAGATACGAATCAAAAGAATACTTGGAATGCAGAATGGAGAGGCAAGTACCGCTGACGGCCCCCCGCCCCGGGTCCCCCCGTTCCCGGTCCCCGCCCGGACGCTTCTTTCCCGAGGTCCTTGGGCTGTGCCCAACCCCCGGCCCGCCGCCGGTGCCACGGGACCGTTTGCCGGCAGGCTCACGCTCCCTGGGGCTGCCTTCTTCCCAGCCTTGTCCCTCTAGCCTCGGGTGCGGGGGGGCGCCGTCATCATGGTTCAGAATCCCAAACGTGCAGACCGAGCGACAAATGGGTGGGTGGCAGCGGGGACCACGCAGACGTGCGCTGCGCGTTTTGTCGCTCGGACTATGCTGGGAGCACGAGAGCTCCTTAGAAAACGGCAAAAGGTGGATGACGTGCTGCACCCCGTTTCTGACAGCGCTCCTGGCAGCGCAGTCACAGTTAGGACTGTGCTGACCTTTCCCGGGGAGCTGCAGCTGTCCTTATGGAGCAGCAGGGGTGGGACTGTCACCACCCAGGGACCCTGCCTGCCAGCAGCCTTGCCCCCGGAGTGGACATCAGCCAGTCTGTTCAGAGCCGCATGTCCATTGCCCCAGGACAGGCTCAGTGAGGGCGTTTCCCCAAGGCACGATGTCTTTGTGCTCTGCAGGCCGTTGGTGTGCTAGGGCTTCTAGGGATGTTGGGGTTTTGAGGGTGCAGTCCCTGGTCCCCCCTCTAAATTGTTCAGGCTGGGACCCCAGTCCTGTGGCGTTGCTTGGTATAGGCCAGTGGCCAGCTAGCAGCCTGGACAGCGCTCCTCTCTTCACCAGCCCCTTGACAACTGTCTGTGTGTCTGTGTGTCTGTGTGTCTGTCTTCTAGGCAACTGATGGCACAAGAACCCCTGGAAAAACTAGGGTTCAGGGACTTGACAGATGGAAAAGCCGACAAGTGCTAAATTTCCATGGGAGGACCGCCGGCTGGTTATCTGGGACAGAGTGGTGGCCCTCGCCTGTCACCCTGACGTGGCTTCTGAGGTGGTGTGACTGAGAAAGGGGTGTCTGGGGCGCCCTTGAAGTGCCGTGATGGGTGCGGCCCACAGCTGGGAAGGGGCTCGTCCTCGGAGTCTCCCAGGTCCCTTGGGAACTTTTCTTCCTATTAGATTCTCCTCTCCCCCAAGAGTGTCCAGTTCTGTCTTTAAAGGTCTGCATGATGGAGACCCTGGGGAAGCCCGTGTGGGCTGAGGGGTCTCACCAGGGTGGCCCCTCCCCTGCACCCCCCCCCTTGTGGAGGCTCCATCTTGTGGCACTGACAGTGTGAGTGTGGCCGTGCTGCGTGTGGGTGAATTTCAGAAAACTGTCCCTAGCAAAGTGGTTTCTTTCCTGTTCTTTTCTTTTTTTTAAACAAAAATGAAAAGGCAGAATCCAGGAGTATCAATAGTATGTTAGAAAGAGACGTGAAAAACTGTAGGAATACCTGTGTATTTGTTCAAGAATGAAACTCAGGAAGGACAGGCCAGAAACCAATGAGAATCATCACCAGCCTGCAGTTTAGTTCTGACCGAACCGCATTCGTGTTTCCCACACTCAGAAATGGGCCAGGACGTGGTGGGCCCCAAGGGATCGCCGGCCCAGGGCACCCATGTGCGCTGTGGCCGCTGGGCGGGGCGGGAGGCACAAACGGCAGGAATGGTGTTGTCACTAAAGTGGCAGCTGGAAAAGCAGGTTTCCACCCTTCAGGAGTCAGTTTGTTTTTTGTGTGGAGAGTTCCAGAACTGTGGTCCCCAGGTGAAAAGACTAGTAATGCAGTGGGTAAGAGCTGGGCGTGTCAGACTCCTGGTTTGCTGGCACACATGCTTGCTAGATACAGAAATAGACGTGTACATGTGTGTGCGCATGTATGTGTATGCATGTGTTGCATGTCATGTGTGCCTGCGTGCTAACATTACAGCTCTGAGCGTGGAGGGGCCTGGAAGCAGCCAGGCCCAGCACCCAGCCCCTGGGTTCCAGCACCCTGGACAGGGCTCCTTGCAGCCGGGCTGCCTGCAGGCCCGGAAGGTACGTGAGGTGTGCGGACGATCTCATGTCAGAAAGAAGGAGCTGCTAAAGAAATGATGGGGGTCGTCCAAGGACCCAGGAGGCCATGCTGAGGGAGAGCGGCCCCAGAGGGGTGGGGGCTGGTTTGAGCAACAACGTCAATATTGTAGTGGGTTGTGGCCCTGTCTGTTGTGGCTCAGTGGACTGAGTGCCGGCCTGTGAACCAAAGGGTTGTTGGTTCCATTCCCGGTCAGGGCACATGTCTGGGTTGCAGGCCAGGTCCCCAATTGGGGGCGCATGAGAGGCAACCACACATTCATGTTTATTTCCCCCTCTTTCTCCCTGCCTTCCCCTCTTTGTAAAAATAAATGAATAAAATTTAAAAAGAGAAACAATGGCTGAAAGCTCATGTGATGGCACACACTCACACAAACACCCGAGGAGCTCAGTACACTCCAGTCAGATGAACTTGGAGAGACCAGACACCTTGCCCTCGGACTCTTCCGAGGCCCCGGAAGCAGCACGAGAGGCGGCTCACTCCACCCGAGGGCCCTCATGAAGACAGAAGGCAGATTTCCCACCAGGGACTCGGGGCTGGAGGGCACTGGGCTGTCACGTTCAAAGCGTTAACCCCGCACAGTAGCCGAGACGCAGTGGCCCAGCGGTGCCCACTCGCAGAGCAGCAGCAGACAGTGTGGGGATGGGGCATCCCAGACAGAGCCACAGTCCACGAGACTCGAGCTCGGGAGAAGAGTGGGGTCGTGGCCACACACCACCGCCGTGTCAGGCTGTCCAACCGTCCACCGAGAAGAGCCGGGTGGGAAGGGTAACAGGCGCACTTCACCACACCTGTGTTACACACCTGTCTTCCCAGAGGCCCACCTGCCTTGCCCCCCCACCCCGGGCAGAACCACCACTCTCATGGCCCTCCCCCGCACCCCTGTCTGTTCACCTCCAGCCCCTCACCCTGTCACACGCCACCTCTCATCTGCCTGCCTGGTGCCCTGGACGTGGGACAAGGGCCATTGTGGTCCTGTCCACAGCGACCTGCCTGGCCTCTTCCACACCCTGGCACATGGAAATGCTCTGTCAGGGTCTGCCCATTGCGAGAGCTTCGTGGAGCTGTGAACAGGCCGTGCCGTCTGCCCGTTTAGAGTGTGAATCCCGACAGCGTTAGGGATATTCGCGAGGCCGCCCCACCCTCTGCCCTACTGACTGCTGGACCTTCTGGTCCTCCCGGGAAGAAAGCCCCGCCCACAATAAGCCACACCCCTCTGTCCTCAGGTCCCCCACCCTTCTGTCTCCGTGGCTCCCTGTAAATGGAGTCACTCAGGTGCCGGTTGCGACTGGCCCCTTTCCCTAGGCGTGGCCTCTTCAGAGTTCACGTGTGGAACGTCCACCAGCACTTCACTGCCCCTCACTCTCCTCCCACCTGACCATTTGGGTCCGCACAGCACCCCTTATCCGTGTCAGCTCAGACCCACCTGCTTCCTCGGTCCCTGGGTTCCCTGTGCTGGACCATGTGGCCGTCTTGGAAAGAGGTGCCTTGCCCTGCTGGTGGGCTCTCTCAGCGACCCTTAGGGACCAAAGCCCTCACTCACCCTCGGAGGCTCCCATCCCTGGCTTCCCTGACCGAGGGGAGCGGATCCGAACCTCCTGCCCGCGGGCCTGGGGGTCCGTGCGGCCCAGCTCGCTCCTGCCACCAAGTGGCGAGAGGCGGGCACGACACCCGCTCCCACCCGGCGAGTGGCCGGCCCGGCCACTGCCTGCTTCCTGACGCGTGTGGCGAACACGCCCTCACTGAGGGTGTTCTGAAGCCCAGAGCCGGCTCCCTAGAGACCTGGTACTCGGACATGCCCCTGGGTGTTTGAAAATGCCCCTGCCAGCATCGCCATGGGCCGAGTGGGAATCCTGGGCCTTGGGCTTTCACCACCTCGGCGGGCTGAGAGCTGCGGTGCTGAGCTGCCAGCCGGGGGAGTGGGGCCGCCGCAAGTCCTTGTCGTCCCCTGCAGCCCGGGCCCCCGGCTCGCACTCCACAGCTCAGAAAGCACACACAATCCATGTAAGGAGCAAAGGGATGTATACTGTAAAGATCTTTATGAAACAGGTGTCTAGATGGAGATGAAACTCCCACGACACAAAATTCACCATTTTAAAGTGAACAGTTTGGTGGCATGGCCCCAGAGCACGCCCATCCCCCGGAGAGGAGACCCCACGCTCGGGAAGTGGCCACAGGCAACCAGCCGCCAGCCACTTTCCACCTCCTGTGTCCCGGGGTGGACCTGCCCACCTGGGCGTTTCCTGTGGACACAACCACTCGGCTGTGTCCTTCTCTCGCTGAGACGCAAGCTTCCCAGGCTTGCGTGGCTTCCACCCAGGCTTCCACCCAGTTGCATGCCAGCACCTCGGTCCCTTCCATGGGTGGTCGTACTCCTCCCTGCGTCTGTGATGGCCCCAGGCCTCAGTGAAGTCCACTCGCAGCATTCGCACCCAGGGCCGGGAGGTCGTTTCTCACAGATCTGATGGAGCGCATCTTGCTCATTCCCAGGGTCCCCAATTTCACCTGAGATGGCTTCTCCCGTGACAGAAAGGAGCGTGGCTGGCCGTCTGTGACACGTAGGGAAATCTGGAAGTTAGCCTCAGGTGTGCAGCTCCTGAGGGAGGCCTCAGCCCCTCTTTTCGCACAGCTCTGCTTGCTTGAAGCTTTTCCCGTTGCCTCCACTTTAGCCCCCGAAACTCCACTCTCGCCCAGGATGCCCCTGGAGAGGGCTGAGCACCCACTTGCCCCAAAGGCACTCACGCCCCCTCCCGTCACTGTGACCGCTGCGCCCCGGCCCAGCTTTGAGCTGCAGATCGAGTCTCCTGGGTGAGTCCGATGTCACCACCCGCCCTCTGGCCTGTGAGGAAGGGGCCCACAGGCTGCCGCCTACAGGGACATCACAGGGAGCCCAAAGGACACTTCCCGGGACCCTGACCCTTTCCCAGGATAAAGAAAGTATGTACCTGAGTTTTCTCCCATCTAGGACACCGGTGGTGCTGGCCCCCGGAACATGAGGGGGGAAAGCTGAACTGTGCAATTGTAAACACACCGCTCAGAGCACCTGGTGATCCCACCACCATCACAGCAAACACCTAAAGCCCCTAAAGACTCCTCCCGGGTCCCCATCCAGTTGACAGCAGCCCAACGGGAGCCATGGCTCTGCGCCCAGCGGCGTCCGTGGGTGCAGCTGTCTCAGTGGATGCACGGAGCTCGGGGCCCTGGGCCAGGCCTCCTCCTCCCTGTGGGGCCCGGCAGACAGCAGCCCTCCCCGGGGGTTTCTGAGACCCTGTCCCCATTCCTCAACAGAAGCAATGTTTTCAGGAGCCTGTGGCCATCACAGACGGAGCGGGCCCCGTGGTCCCGGGTGTCGGGTTGGTGTCCTGGTGGCCCCTTCACCTCGAAGGTTGTGATTCCTTCCTTGTGAATCAGCCTCCCAAAATAAGGCACCCGAATGCCCAACGAAGCTGAAAAGCTGCTTTTCTTGCCAACTGTTTATGAATGTGATTTAATGCCAGGACAAATTCATAGACTAAAGACCACGTATTACAGCGGTCACGCAACGAACAGAGACCGGCGGAAGAGACAGACACACAGCAGTTTAACCGGTGAGGCTGGGTGGGTTGGGCATTGTCCTGCAAAGCAGAAGGTCGCCGGCTTGATTCCCGGGTAGGACACACACCTGGGCTGTGTGTTCAGTCCCCAGTCAAGACACACATGAGAGGCAACTGATTGATGTCTCTCACATCGATGTTTCTCTCTCTCCCTCCCTTCCCCTCACTCTACAAATAAATAAATGAAACGTTACAAAACAGAAAGACACAAGTTTCACTTCAGAGGACTTTTAAGATTCGGGACATGCACAAAATCATCTTTCTGCGTCAGTGCCATGGACGTCAGCCGGGCAAATGTCCCTTCATCTGACAGCTGCAGGGCACGGCCTTGATGGCAGAGCACAGCCTCCCAGGTCCCACACACTTGGGTTGGGCCCCTGTACAAGCCTGGTTGGTTTCTGATTCCTCTCGCTGGGGATGCTTCACAGGGCAGGCGGCCAGGCGGGCCCCCGGAGGTGCCTGGGGCCGTCTTGGGGACGTGCTGCAAGCCTGGAGCAGCTGCCTCCGCTGTGGGCCCGGCGATGCTGAGTGTGAACCTCTGCTCCGGAGAATTCCCTCCCCTCGCTCACTCTGGGCACCTGGTCCTGCCCAGACCGCGGGTGGGCGTGCAGAGCTGGCGCCAGGGGGTGGCGCTGTTCGCCAGCCGTTGGCCTCACTTCCACCCTGCTGCCCGACAGCCCTCCCTCCTCCCCTTGATAGGTCAGCACAGGTTTTTACATTTAAAAATCACATCGTGATGGGTGAGCGTATCATTTAGAACCTTCTTCCAGGTCTGGATGGGACGTGGGGAGGTCATTTGGGAGTCCTACCTGGTCGGGTGGTTTCACTGATCAGTATGTTGGAAATGCACTGATGACAGCAGATTCCCGGGAGGCTTCCTCAGAGGCGTCGGGCTCCCCGGGAAAATGCAGTTCACAGCTCATGGAGTGGGGTACTCAGCCTACTCCAGTGGCTTCACTTCAAATGAATTCTGGAGAAGAAAGCTGACATTCACTCACTGCCTAGACTCCCAAGCTCTGTGCCCTATGCCTGGTGTCACAGGACCTGCATGCCAGGTCAACTGGACGGTCACAGAGCCCCTCGACTTGCCCTGGGGGTCAGTCCAGGGAGGGGCAGAGCCGGAATGGCACCTGGGCTGTGGGCCCCAGTGCCTGCCCGGTCGGTGCCAAGCAGAAGGTCACATCCTCTGCCTTGCACACACCTTCCCCGAGCGCAGGCTGCACGCAGGGCCAGCGCCCCATCTCGTGACTGGGCTGCACGTGCTTCGAGGGGTCTGGGCTGTGCCTGACCTTTCTCGGCCCACCGTCCCTGAGGCCGCCGCTCCTGGGCTATGGCTGGGGAGGGAGGCAGTGGGGCTGCAGGAGCCTGCAGTGTGCACATGCTGGCTGGGAGAGGGGGCGGTGAGGAACTGAGCCCCACCCACCTCCTCCTGCCCCTGCCCGCAGGTCCCCATGGAGGAAGCTTCCCAGGCCGCCTCTTGTTTGTCAGTCAGAATGCCCTAGTTCAGTTTTCTTCATATTTGTGCTGTTCGATATTTTTCTTCTATTTATGTGACTGTTTTTACTTTCTGTCCCACCGCACCCCCCCAAAAAAAAATGTGAGTTCTGTGGGATCAGGAACTCCATCCTAGCCCTCTAGCCGAAAGAAAGCGGTTAAATTCGCACTCCAGTGGGCTGTTCCCAGGTGAATCTGTGAAAGTCCGAAGAAGGACCGCGAGACCTGCAGAGAGGAGGTGCATGCCGGTTCCATTAGAGAAGGGGCGGGAACCCCCGGGCACAGGAATCCCTGCCAAGGTGCCTGTGAGACGAGACAGGCAGCCCGGTTTCTCCTGCCGTCTGTGGCCTGCAGCCGACTTGGACGGGGTCAGAGACCCCAGACGCCCTTAGAAAACCTCACCCCCAAAGAAGGGCTACCGGACACCCGTGGGCGGGCACCAGGTCGGCCTGGCTGTGCAGGGCAGCGCCACCGTGCCTCTGGCGGGACCGCTGGCAGTGTCGTGGGCGGCACCGCCTGCCAGGAAACCGCACAGCTCTGCGCTTTGTTGGAGGAAGGGGCGGGTTTCTTGTGTCGGAATGCACTCGGGTACGATGGCTTCTAACCCACGATCGCAGGGCGAGGAGGGCAGTTATGGGAGCACAGAAACCCTCGTGGCGGCGTGGGAGGGGAGGGTGCCATGGGTGTTTCCGGGGGAGCCGCCGCTCCCTGGGCCTGACACCTGAGCATCTGCCGAGGGCGGAAGTGCAGACTGGAGGTCGACGTCCAGAGACGCCAGCCACGTGTTTATTTTTAGGAAGGAAAAATAAACCATTTTTTTTTAAATGAAGTTTGGGCCAAGGGGCTTATTTTCTTCCAAATTTCTCACCTACCAAAACTGTCTGCCTTGAGGATCTTGGAAGACGCTCCCACCCCACTGAGTTCTGATGCCTTGTGGTCAGCCCAGCGGTCCTGGGCGCCTGACACTCATGGCGTGGGGAAGCAATTCCGTTCCCCAGGCCCCGCCTGCCAGCCTCCCCTCCCAGGGTGGCCCCTCCGTGATGCAAGGCACACACGGGGGGAGAAGGTTCTCTGCCATGCTGTCCCAGAAGCCCTTCTGTGCAGAGACGAGCCAGCAGAGTTGAGGCTGCTAACGGCAGCAGCCAACACAGCCCCATGGCCACACACCCCAGGACGGCCTGGGCATCTCTGGCAGGGAGACCACCTAACAGCGCCCTGTCTGTCGGAGAGACTGGGGGTCTTGCACACTGGCCGCTCTCCACTCCTGCTTGTCACTGGAGTTTACCCACCTGGAGGTCGCCAGGCACATGGCCCCAGGACTCCACACACTCTCTCGGCAGTAGGGGTTTGCCAGGGGGTCAGCCCCCTCTGCCCCCTCATAGCACACTGGCCTCCCACCTCTGGGTCATTGTGCAGGGGCGGCGTGCGAGCACACTCTGCTGCTACGAGCCAACTGTCCTGCCTGTCCTCACCACCCAAGCCACCAGGGCACCGTGTGGGCTGCGGTTAGAGCAGACGCCCCCCCCCCGCCCCATCCTCATTCTCAGCTCGATGGGGGCAGGCTAGTGCTGCTCCAGGGGGCGTGGGGGTGGCAGGACGATGGGTTCCACACTGTGAGGCGAGCAGCCTCCGTTCACAGAGCACCCCTCCCCGGCACTGACACGTGGGTGTGTGAATCCACGTGTGTGTGCAGAAAGGGGCAGATCGAGTCTGCCCGGAGGAGCAGCTGTGTCTCTTCTGCACGTGTGGTGGTCAGGTCCTGCAGACCCTTGGGGGCCGCCACCTAGAGCCCCTGGAACTGCTGACCCCTCGGACGTGGAGCCACTGTGCTCTCTGATCCTGATGTCTTGGGGGTCCGTCTCATGTTGAACCCTCGGGCCCCACACCACAGTCTGTAAGCAGGCCGGGCCGGGCCTCCCCATGACTGGGCGGGAAGAGGGCCGGAGGCTGCTCCCCATGCGGGGCCACCGCCTGCACTGCCTCACTGTCACCGAATACCTTGCTTCCTTCTCAGCGCTGAGCCCTGGCTGCAGGAAGCCCAGTTGTCACAGGAGGCATGGCTGGTGCTCACTGAGGCTTGACCTGGTTTACCCTCTTCCTGCCTTTCCTTTTGGACAGAGGGGAAGGGAGGGAGACAGAGGGAGAGAAACACAGTGTGTGTTGCCTCTCATACGCCCCCTGCTGGGGACCTGGCTTGCAACCCAGGCACATGCCCTGACAGGGAATGGAACCTGAGACATTTTGCTTAATAGGCCAGCGATCAGCCCGCTGAGCCACACCTGCCAGGGCTCGTTTCTTTCTTTTTAACTGTAGGTCCCTCTACCTCCCAGTCTCCCTGGTGAACTCTCCCAAAGGCTGGGCCACAGCGGAGGCTGCTGTGGGAGCCAGCTGTGTCTCCGAGTCGCCTGAGGCTGTTGACAGAGAGGTGCACACCTGGTCTCACCGCCCCGTCACGCACCCCCCATCCGTCTCACTTTGGTCCTGCACACGGGACTCGCTCTAACCTGCTTTCTCCTCCTCGTTCTCTCTATTCCTCCATGGCCCCCAAACCCCAGTGTCCAAAACACCACCTTCCTCATTGTGGAGGTGCACCCGGCCTTGACTGGCAAGGTGCAGGTTTCAGAAATGGTAGGAACAGACACCCTGAAACCCACTTGATGACGTTCCCCTCGAGGACCTCGCAGGAACAGAGGGCTCATCCCACCCCCCACCCCGCCTGGGCGGGCCTCTTGTTGGCTCCGCGGCCACAGCCCGCTCCTTCACAGGCCTGCCTGGTTTACTTGTGGCCCCACGCCAGGGAGCCTGTGCTTATTTGGATAACTGCGTTTATGCTCCCAACTTCGACAGACAAATCTTCGCCCTGGGCTCCCTGGTGGTCCCGAGCCCCAGTCCCCCTCCGCCCTCCGGAGAGCCGTCCCCAGAGGCCCTGGCCTGGGCCTCCTCTCTGCCTCAGTTATCTGCCGCTGGGCCTCAGGGTGATGGCGTGCCCGGAAGGGACCGCAGATGCCGTGTTCGGGAGTGGTCTGCGAGTCCGCGTGCAGGCGCCCGCTCCCTGGGAAGTTTGAGGGGGGCAGAGCGACCAGAGGGGCATTTTTTCGCAGCCGCTCGGCTGGCCAGTGGGTGGCCCCCCTTCCGTGTCCTGGCCCATGGACCCCGAAGGTTCCACCCTGGAGCCCACGGGTGTCCCAGAGCCAACAGAGAGCCCCCATACCGCCACCCACTGGGCTTGGATAACTGTCATTTCCAGATGTGCTAATTAGCCAGTGACCTTGCTTCCAAAGTTCTGGGAACACCCTTTTGAGGCTCCCAGTCCTCTCTCCCGAACATGCCCCCATGTACGGGATGCGGTTCATGGCGGCTGAGGCCAGAGGGCCAAGCACCCAGCCTCTGTGTTCACCCTGGAGCTGCGGGCCCTGCCTCGTTCCTTGGGTAGCACTGGGGGTGGGGAGGTCAGATGAAGGGGTGAGGGGGGACCCCCGGCTGTGGGCCGGCTGCCAGGTCGCACTCCAAACAGCTGGGCGCCAGATGTGCCGCGTGTGTGAGGCCCACTGCTGACCCGGCGCTGCACTTTCCACAGAGCGGCTGCTCGGCTGCACCGGGGACCAGACAGGCCCAGTTTCCTTTCTGCTGCTTCCTGCCCCCACCTGCACCCGCCCCAGGGCCTGCAGCACTGCCCCTACCTGGCAGCTGCGGGTGGCTCCTCAGATGCACCAGGCCTGGGCAGTGACTGAGGACCCATGCCCGGCTGCCTTGGTTAAAATTCACTGGAGGGAGGCGAGCTGGCAGGTACACTCAGGTGGCAATCTGAGAATGTCCTGCCATTGTCCTGCATGTCCCTTCCGTGGAGGTGCGCACCTCTGGCCCCCTGGGGATCTGTGCTTGACCCTTGTCCCCTCAGGGGAGGCAGGCAGGGCCCCAGTCTGGCTGCTCCACCAGCTCCCCACACTCTCCCAGATCTCCCTGGCCCCAGGTACCCTGTGTGTGGAGCTCGCCTTTGCAGGGCCCGCAGGGCGTGACCAGGCCCCACCAGAGCCTGGGGCCGCCTGCTCCCTTGGCGAGCCCTCGGCTGCTGCATGTGGGGGGTTTCCTCTCCAGTTGGAGCATCGAAGATTTTTAACATATTTCAGAAAACACAGATGTGGCTGATGGTGACACCCACGCTCTGCAGGAAATACCCTGGGTGGTCTGGTGCCCCTTCTGTTGGGGGGGGCTGGCCTGTCCCTCCTCCACGGCCCTCGTGAGCAGTCCCTGTGAGGGCGGGCCCCTGCCACCGTCACTACCACTGCTCTGCTCTTCCCACCCGCCAGCCCCTCCCCAAGACAGGCAGGAGGAAAGGGACCCGTGGAAGCTAAACACAGAAAAGCGTGGAGAGCAGTGTGATGGCTACTTGAAAGTCAGACGTGGAACCCCCCGAAGACTGGAAGAGGTGTGGGCTCTTCGCTGCAACATGCTTTTGTAGCAGCTCCGCCCACAGTGGTCGGTGGAGGCGGGTGTCCATCCGTGGATGGACTGAGGAGGGAGCGGGCGTCCCGAGGTGAGCCGTGGCCACCGGGGTGGGCACCCGGGGCGCCGTGCAACTGGGGCCCCTGGATGCAGAAGGCATGCGGCGTGTGCATCCCCGTGCACACGCACCAAGTGCCCAGAGACAGGCGGGGCTGGGCCCTGTGGGGCGGTGGCTGCGCAGCACGGTGACAGGACAGGGACGACGACGTCCGTTCAGACGGTGGCTTTCATGTGTGTGTGAACTTCCCGGAGAGGAAACACCTTAGAGCCCCATGCACTCCAGAAACAAACGAACAGACAACAACAAAGACCCCAGAAGAGTCCAATCGGTGTGTCTCTGGATGAGCCGATGCGCCCAGGACCCCTATACCCGTGAGAGGAGCCCCCTCCCCGCCCCAGGCCTCGGGTCCGCGGCGCGGCGGGGCTTTCCCGCCCAGACCTGCTGGGGGGACGCGCCGCTGGGCTGTTCTTTCCCTGATGCAGCCTGTTTCCCATTTGAACTAGTTTGGGATCTGCTCTAATATTTTTTTTTGCTTTAGAAAAGTAGTAAAAATTAATTAATCTACAACTGCACTGATAGCAAAAGTTAATAGAAATTTTAATAAAAATACAACCTCAATAAGCTTCCCTATTGTTCTAATAAATGAAATAGTAGTTTAGAATTGTAGATAAAAAAATTAATAAGACAGCGGAGGCTGGGGACCGGCCTCTCCACCTCTCCAGCCGGCCCGGCGAGGGGGTGACCGCGGAGAGCGGTGCTCACTTTGTGCGTTGCCTTGGGAGTCTCCAGAGTGTCTAATTAATACTCTTGATTTGGTGGCTTATTTCTAATTATTCCGACATTGTCATGCCATGCAACGAAGTCTGCAGACAACCGAAGCCGGCGCCAGAAGTGCAGGGCCAGTCTCAGCGGGGCAGGGTTTCCGGAGGGTGGGTGGGGCTGCCGGCACCCGGCGGTCTCCAGGTGGCGCCCAGTCCCAGGGGGCGGTGTCGTGTGTCCGATGGGCTCTCCTCTCCACATGCATGGAAAGCCGAGTGTGGAGGAAGCCCCCCCCCGGCCTTCATCTCAAGGGGGCGTTCCCCCGCATCTCCTACCCGGGCCCTTCTGGGCTTGCCATCAGCTGCTCCTCAAGACGAGTGAAGAAACCCCAGGTGAGCCCTGACCCATGTGGCTCAAGGAGCTGGGTGTCCTCCCGCAGAGCAAGAGGTGGCTGGGGGACTCCTGGGCAGGGCACAGGTCTGGGTTGTGGGTTCAGTCCCTGTCAGGGCACGTGCAGGAGGCAAGCAATCGATGTTTCTCCCTCTCTCTTTCTCCCTCCCTTTCCTTCTTTCTAAAGATAAAAATAAATAAAACCATAAAAAGAAAAGGAAAGAAATTCAGGAGTGACGAATGAGGCAGCAACAGGCAGCCCTCCGGAGACCTGGCTCCTGCGGTCACCGACTGGCCGCTGTGCAGCAGGAAGGGTGGCAAAGCACGAAGTCTGTGGGAGTGCTTTTGGTCAGGTGGTTTTCAAAGGTGAGCGAAGTATGGAAACAAGAGTAACGAAAGGAAAACACTCCAGCGAGCTTCGTGCAGGCAGCTTTCTCCGCTAAACGCCGGAACTGGAGCTGAGCGGTCGGAACCCAGCGCTCTGCTGTTAGGAGGGCACAGGAGAGGTGGAGGGAGGCGTGGGACGGACAAGCCCACGCGGGGGACACGGAAGCCTCCAGAGGGACCCCACCCAGAGCAGAGCGTCAGCAGCCACGGCGATGCCCCCTCATCCCCCCTCCTGGGGCGAGGATGGGCAAGGCCAGCTCCCTGGGCCACGGTGTGCTTGCTTCAGACCCGTCCTGAGCCCTTCTTGAGGGAGGGGTGAGAACTGGCCACAGGACAAGAGGCTACTTCACAGCCAGGTGCGCCCGGAGGAGAGGAATGGAGGAGCCCTAAAAACGCCTCTGTGGGGTCTCCCCGGTCCGCCGCCTGCCGTCTGTGTGGAGGTGAACAGACCCACCGCTGCTGGGGCAGAGCCGGAGAAATCCTCCAGCATCACCGTGTACAATGTCCTCTGTGGCATGAAGCAGACACAGTCCACGGATCCCCACGCGTGCACCCCCAGCGAATCCACCCCTCCCCTCTGTGGTGTCTTCTTTATTGCAGGGAAACACACACAGCCTGAGACTTGCCGTCTCGACTGTCTGCGTGAGGGTCTGGTGCCATGACATGGAGCGTGTGTACCCCGTGGCCCAGCCACCCCCACCACCCAGCCGCAGGATGGCCCAGCTTCCCACACTGAGACCCTGTCCCTCCCCCCACCCAGCCCCATGCCCACCCTCCGCCTCCTGTCTCCATGAACTTGGCGCCAGGTCTCCTGTGAATGGGCTCACACAGTCTGCATCCTTTTGTGGATGGCTCATCTCACTGAGCCCCGTGTCTGCAAGGCCCACCCACCCCTCTTCACTGTTCTAGACTCAATAACCTTGACTCCCTCCCAAAGCCCAGCAACACGTCCCAGCAGAGACAACATTTGCTCCCCGGTAGAGCAACAGCCCCGGGACCTGGCGCCCAAGGGTGCTCAGGACCTCAGCCAGCGACCCCGGCCCCTGTGACCGGTTCAGCACCCGCAGTCCCTGTGCAGTGCCTGTTCCTACTTCCTCATGGCCCCAGAAATCAAGAGGTCAAGACAGAGGACAGTGCCCTGCCCTCTTGTCCCCAGAGGAGCCTGTTTCGAGGATGGGAAACTCATCCTGGTGCACTGGTCTGCAGGATGTCCTCACAGAGCCAGGGAGGGCTCTGATGGCCGAAAGGGAGCAGGGGAGGGCACGGGGCTGGTAGAACCCTGGGGGCAGAGCCCAGCGGGTGGGCGGGCTGCAGGGCAGGGCTCTCCCAGCCTTGAGCCACTTGCCCGCTGCTGCCTGTGTCTCTGCAGACGGATGGACGGAGGGACGGACAGCTGCTGGGAGCTTTCCTTCTCATGAGGGCAGCAGTGAGCCACAAAGAGGAGGCTGGGGACACAGCTGGGGTGGGAGGCAGGAGCGGGAGCCCGTGGTGATTGAAGTTTAACCATGCACGTCTGCTGCCACCTTAGCTGTCAGCCCCAATGACATCGTCGAGTGCCAGCTTGTGCTAGTGACTCTAACTGGCGGTCACTTCCCCGTGCAAATCTGCTGCCTCCCCACAGGCTGCAGCAGAGCCGCTGCCAGCAGGCTCTTCCCCTGAGTTAATTCAGGCTCTCAAATGTGCTCGTTTTTCTCCTGGGGGTGGAGCAGAACTGAGTCCAGGAGAGTCCAGGCAGCTGGCGAGACCTCTGTTCATGGCCTCTGGCGAGACTTCCGAGCCAGTGAGCCCTGCCCACCGCCCTGATTCCTGGGCGGGAAAGAGCAGAGAGACTGGCCAGCCTGAACCAAACTTCCCCAGAGGGTCCACTCACAGCCCTGCCTCAGTTTCTCTGTGTAGAAGCAACTAGACAAGCTCAGCTGAGATTCAACCAACACGTGTACATCAGTACTGGTGGGGCGGGCGTTCTGTGCTGACTGGTATCAAATCATCACAGCCCTTGGACGGCCAGCCCCTCCTGTCATTGATCTGATGCGTGACGATGTCGTCGCGTGCCTTTTCACTACGACTTTATTTAACAAGAACTGATCTTGGCAATGGTTTCCTTTCTCTCTTCCTTTTGATTTTAGACTCTGGGGTTATTAGCAGGTAACAGCTCATTTCTGCAGTAAATCAAGAAAATACTCATTAGCTATCCAGCGCTGGGATTGCTAGGAGTTCGGCTTGTACACAATGGAGAAGAGCAAGATTGGGTGTTAAAAATAGGCTAAAGTCAAAAACGCTTTTTGTTCAGGAAAAACAAAATGGCATTTTCTTAAACTGAGCAATGCGTTACAGTCCCGGATGTACTTGGCAAGGCCTATCTGCAGACTCTTTTAGGAAACAGACAGAAAAGGGTGCTGCTGATGAAAACGTGTGTCCCGGGCTCAGGGCAGCAGCCACAGCGGTCCTACCCCTGGCCCCGCCCGCCCCTGCCCTAGCCCCGTCCCTGGCCTGGTCCCCAAGTGAACCTTCTCTCTCAGGCACGTTTATGTCAATGCAGCGAGGGCGGGGCCTGGCCTTCCTCCCACGCTTCTCACTTGTACACCCCTTTCCGCACTGGGAGAATTCCTTTCTGCAAAGTTATCCTCGTCTTGATCCCCAGAGACTGAAAGGGGATGAATGGTCTCCAGAGGCCAAGGCGCCAGGGGTCGAGGGCGGGGAGCCATTGATCACTGGGTGCGGGCGTCTTACCGGGGATGACCGTTCTGGAGTCAGTGGCGATGGCAGCGCCACTCTGGGACTACCCTAAAGATACCGCTGCGCCCTTTAGAGGGGACATTTGATGGCGAGTGAGGGGTACCTCAACAAAGCTGTCATTTAAAAATTATCCTCGCCTCTCACGCGGGCCTGGCCACAGCCCCCGAGACCCCAGCGCTCCGCACAGTCAAGGCTCACCGGCAGCGGCCTGGACGGCTCCGCTCCTGCGCGTAGAGTCCACAGCCATCCTCGGCTTTGCCTGAACGCCTGCGCAAGGTGTCCAGTGCGGGAGAGCTCAGCGGCCGACCCAGAGTCCGCGACAGGTGGAACTTGAGCAGATTTTGGACTCGGACTTCCGGTGTGTGGTCAGATTGGCTTCCGAAGTCCCGCGGGAGCGGAACCGCCACGCGGCTTCAGGCAAGGGAGAGGCGGAGAAACGGAAGTCCTTTATTTCTGGACTCGCGGGAGGAACGATGGTCAGGTCAGCAGCGGGAAGTGGCGGAGCCCCCACAATCAGACCGGTCACGCGCAAGGAGAGGGGCACGGGCTCGGCTCTGGGGAGCCTTGGGCCATCTGAGTGCTACTTCCGCATTGTTCTTCTTGCAACCTCTTTATTTATCTTGTCTCTCGTCCTTTTTGTGATCTCCCCAGATCTGGCCCAGGGCCCCCTGGCACACAATAAACATTCAGAAAACCTGCGTTAAAGGTAGAAGTACAAGTAGAGGCTGTGGAACCAGCGTCACCGAAGGTCCTGAGCATGACTATGCGGCCACGTGAGCAGGCCGCGGACAGTCCCTCTGCTGAGGCTGCACCCCGGCTGGGCTCCGCCATGAACTCCCCCTGGCCTGGGCCACGAGCAGGGAGGTTGGGGGAACGCACGGCAGACGTGAGCCACTGGTTCACGGTCGGGTTCTCCCTTCTGATGTCAGGGGCATCATCCTTGATCCTTTCTGAGGTGGGTTCTGAGACGGAAAAGTTTGAACCGTCAGGTGCATGAGGGTGAAGGCCAGAGAGATCTGGTTAAATTGTGTTTTTTATAAAATAAATCATGGGAAAAGCAAGCTGTGCAACTCTGGGAAATGAAGAGGGAGGGATGGGAAGAGAAGATACAGGACAGACAGGAGAAGTGGCTTCACCGAGACCACCAACCCTCTGAAGCAGAAGGGGCCCCAAGAGCTGGACTTTCCAAGTCAACTTGACCCTGGGGTCCTCAGTGGATCCTTGGCCTTCCCACTTACTGACTTGTAAATTAGCAGGCTGTGATTCCAGCTAGGGTTCTGGTGACATCATAAACCACAGAACCAGAAGATCAAGTCACCAGAAGCCCCAGGATGAAATTACGCCCTTTTTTCTGAATCTGGGCAGCTCTGGTCACTGCCAGTGTTTTCCGGTATGAAGGAAGTGAGCGACATTTAGCCACTTGCGTGTGGCCTTTCTCACCCAGCCGCCGGCACCCTGGCTCCCGGCCTTTCCCTCCCTTCCAACCCGCTGTGTCTTCTTCCCAGACAGTGAGTGTCCTTGAGGAATGCCCCCGCCTTGCTGGGCTGCCCCCCTTCCCCTTTCCCCCAGATCTCCTGCTCTGCCGCCTCCACTCATGAGCCTCTACCTTAAGTCTGCTTTGCAAGAGAAGGTCAGTCTCTTCGGGGCCTGGGGCCATGTCCTGGAGAACAGACCCCATTGTGTGTCTGAAATACATCCGCAAACGCGGCAGGAAAGTGAAGTCATGTCCTCAGACAACGAGGGGCGTTTACTGGAATGAAGCAGCTTTCTAAAGCAAACGATCGCTTCCAAGATCCTCTCACTTTGTTCTGGACCCTGGTTTTCGGAAAGTTCTGTGGAACACGAAGCCTCACTTTTCCTTCAGCCCTGCTGAAGCCTGCAGTGGGACCTGATGCCGCTCTGGGAGCCTCCCCGGCCAGGCAAAGCCTCAGGGAGGCTCAGAATACCAACAGCTGCTGTGTCACAAGTGTCCCATTTGTATCCGATGCGTATCATTCTTCCCCGCTTTCACAGAGATGTTCCTCCCCTCACTCGGTGGCTCAGAGACGGGACTCCTTCGCTTAAAGTCTGGCCGCTATTCAGGGAAGCCCGATCTGACCCCGGCCTGCCGACTCCAAAGTCCACGCTCTCTCTGGGTCCCTCCAAAGGAGACGTTTGTGGGGGACTGCAACAGGACTTCAACGACGGCCCTTCAATACCGTGACTTTTTACATTCCAGGAGTGATGAACACCCTACCCTATTTCAGGGTGCAGAAAGAGCCAAAACCATATGACCATGGTCTGGGCACTAAAAAAGCAAATCATCTCAAAAGGATTGATTCCCTCCTCCCCCAAAAAACCTCCAAGTCCACATGGATATGACTTGGCAGAAACAAGGTGAACCAGTGACTCTTGACAAAGCGTCACCCCCCAAAAAGCAAAGGGAGCTGCGATCCCGAGAACCGAACTGGTATTTTATAGATGACACTACAGAAAAGTGAAAAGTAAGGATAAAATAAACACACATTCCTGAAGAATGCCCTGAGTCTCATAACCTGCAGCTCTTAAGAGGCCAGATGAGATCGCAGCAGGCGGGTACTTGGCTCGGTTGTATTGCAACCGGAAGCTACTCCTGCGACAGGTAGCACCTGGCAACACTGCAGCAGACAGTCACTATTGCCCAAGGCAACCTCCCTCCCGGGCACCATCGCGGGAGGCAGCTCTACTGAGGCAGATACGGAATGGCAAGCAGCACCAGGACCCTGGCGTTGTCTCCGCGTGCCCTTTCCGCGGTGAGTCCCAATGATAGTAAGGGGGGCGCGTCGGTATGGTCTGGAATGCAAGGAGCCTCGTTGGTTTTCGTGTTTGGGCCGCACGTGTGAGTGGGGCGGTTCTGAGCTGTCTTTCTCTGGTGTCTCAGGTCCGCCCAGGCCGGCAATAGGGTTTCCTCCTTTTTTTGCAGCCGAGTGGTGTGTTCTGTTGTGTAAAGGCCCATAATTGGCTTTAACCCAGTATTTATTTATCTATGTTATACTTACATATGGCAAAAAGTTGGTAACAAAGCCAAGAATGAAGGGCCCCTAAAATCTGGAGGAGTCAGAGGCCAAGGGCCCAGCCACATCCTTGCAGGGCGGCCGGAGCCCACGCAGGTGCCCGAGGCCCTGTCAGCAGAAGGGTCTCTGTTTCGTGGAGGCCACGAAGTCATTCCCTGTAATTATGACCTTTGGCTGGTGATTTGCCTTATTCCCTCAACTGGTCCTTGTTTGGCCAAGAGTGAGCCCTTGGGGGACCTGAAAACCGAATTGGGCGATTTTCGTGGTAAGTGCGTGTTTCATGAAGATGCTGTTTACGAAGCAGTCTCCCTGAGATGGCGGGGGAGCCCACAGGCTGCAGAGGGACTTGAACCCCGAGACAGGCAAGAGAGCGTCCAGTGGGCGTCCCATCCCCCCTTTCCCTGGGTCTCCGCCACCCCGGCGTCCTGGGTGTCAGAAGCTTGTGCCCTGGGCTGGGAGGTAGGAGGCTGAGATGGGTCCCAGCCTGTCCTTGCTGGGGAAGGCCATTTCAGTTCTTCCTTCCCCCGTCTGCGAAGCTGGGTCTTTCTGCCTCCCAGGCTTTCTGGTTTGCAGGGCGGTGTTGAAGATGGAGAGGACGGCCAGGTGGATTGTGGCTGGGACAAAGAGCGCCAGGCGAGATATCAGGTAACAGAACCTGTTTCTGCTTCTCTGGTACTTGTTAGCCTTCAGTTTTGTTTGTGTTATATAAAAACTTACTTACAATCTCTTGTCTTACACATTTTTTAAATATATTTTATTGATTATGTTATTACAGTTGTCCCATTTTCCCCTTCACTCCCCTCCACCCTGCGTACCCCCTCCCACCCACATTCTCCCCCTTTAGTTCATGTCCATGTGTCATAGGTTATTTAGCTTCTACATTTCCCATACTATTCTTGCCCTCCCTGTGTATTTTGTACCTACCATCTATGCTACTTATTCTCTGTACCTTTTCCCCCTCTCTCCTCCTCCCACCCCCTGTTGCTAACCCTCCATGTGATCTCCATTTCTGTGGTTCTGTTCCTGTTCTAGTTGTTTGCTTAGTTTGTTTTTGTTTTTGTTTTAGGTGTGATTGTTAATAATTGTGTTTGCTGTCATTTTACTATACATGTTTTTTATCTTCTTTTTCTTAGATAAGTCCCTTTAACATTTCATAAAATAAGGGCTTGGTAATGATGAACTCCTTTAACTTGACCTTATCTGAGAAGCACTTTATGTGCCCTTCCATTCTAAATGATAGCTTTGCTGGACAGAGTATTCTTGGATGTAGGTCCTTGCCTTTCATGCCTTGGAATACTTCTTTCCAGCCCCTTCTTGCCTGTAAGGTCTCTTTTGAGAAATCAGCTGACAGTCTGATAGGAACTCCTTTGTAGGTAACTGTCTCCTTTTCTCTTGCTGCTTCTAGGATTCTCTCCTTAATTTTAATCTTGGCTGATGTAATTCTGATGTGCCTTGGTGTGTTCCTCCTTGGGTCCAACTTCTTTGGGACTCTCTGAGCTTCCTGGACTTCCTGGAAGTCTATTTCCTTTGCCAGATTGGGGAAGTTTTTCTTTATTATTTGTTGAAATAAGTTTTCAGTTTCTTGCTCTTCCTCTTCTCCTTCTGGCATCCCTGTGATTTGGATGTTGGAATGTTTAAAGTTGTCCCAGAGGTTCCTAAGCCTCTCCTCATTTTTTTTGAATTCTTGTTTCTTCATTCTTTTCTGGTTGGATGTTCTTTCTTCCTTCTGGTCCAAACTATTGATTTGAGTCCCAGTTTCCTTCCCATCACTGTTGATTCCCTGAACATTTTCCTTTATTTCACTTAGTGTAGCTCTCATTTTTTCATCTAATTTGCGACCATATTCAACCAGTTCTGTGAGCATCCTGATTACCAGTGTTTTGAACTGTGCATCTGATAGGTTGACTATCTCTTTGTCGCTTAGTTATATTTGCTGTAGAGCTTTGATCTGTTCTTTCGTTTGGGCCAATTTTTTGTTTTGATGCGAATGTTACATACAAGGGGCGGAGCCTTAAATGTTCACCAGGGCAGGATAACCCAGTTGCTGGGTTGTGATGCTATGTGGGGAGGGGTCCAAGAGGGGTCCAATCTGCTGGATTTCAGTCACTTCTGCCACTTCCCACAAGCAAACTGGGCCTTTCTGGTGCTGATTCCCAGGTAGGTGGGTTTGTGTACGTTCTAGGACCCTGTGGGTCTCTCCAACAAACTCTCCTGTGAGGCAGGGAGTTTCTCCCAGCACCTCAACCCCCATAGGTGTTTTCAATCCATGTTTTGAGGCTTTATTTCCCCGCACTGGGACCCTGGATTGCGTGGTCTGTCTCGCTCCCCTGTTTCCCCTGTTTATCTACCTGCGAATGTAGGACTGCCGGTTCACCAGCCGCCTTGTGCTCCGCACCCCTCCACGATCCGCCGCCTCTCTGGGCCTGCCAGCTGCTGCCTTGTGGCTCAACTCCACCCCTCCAACCGCTCTGGATGAATGTGTCTACTTTAAGGCCTTGGTTGTCGGACTTCCGTACAGTTCAATTTTCTGTCAGTTCTGGTTGCTTTTTGTTTCTAAATTGTTGTCCTTATTTTGGTTGCACGAGGAGGCACAGTGTGTCTATCTATGCCTCCATCTTCTTGTTTCACACATTTTAAGGTGCCTCATGTCCTTTTTGAAATATTATGTGGGGTAAATGTAAACATGTACAAGGTTTTTTAAAAAGGTGGCCACTTCCAAAAGAATTCATGAGCACATGTCTGACAGCCTGGGCTCTGTGTGGTGTACAGGGTGAGCCCCGGGCACCTGGGAAGTGTCCTCTAGGGGCTTGAGGAGAATGAGAGTCGATGCTTCAGGGGTTAATGACTTCAGGGCTTTGTGAAATGCAATAATGTCACCACTGAACCGAAGGCCCAGGTGGAGCACCTCACCAGGGTGAGAAGGTGCTTGGCGTCATTAGAAACTGGAGCCCTCTTCCCCTTGGGTGGAGGGTGGCATCTCTGTGCTCCATCCAGACAGTTCTCCTCTCCTTCCTGGGAGGAAAATGGAATACGGAGGAATGCCATTGCTGAGCCCTGGGATGGCATTTGGGGGACACAATGAAAGGAGGCCCCAGGGGGAAGAGGGGTACTCTCTTGGTTACTGTCATGCACGTGCGTCTCAGTACACACCTGCCCACCATCCTTCTGCCACCCCAGTTCCAGCTGCTGGGACCACCCTGGGGCAAGGGTCTACCTCTCTCCTGATGCACTGGTCAGGTAGCCTGGGAGGGATTCCTCCAGAGCAGTGAGGACACAGGGGTGCCCCTCCCTCCAGGTGCAGGCCTGGGCCCCCCTGCCCCCATCACAGGCAGCTGCAGTGAGTCCCAGTGAAGGACCTTCAGCTCCTGTCTGTGCTCAAAGCACAGGGCTCTGCCTCCAAAAGTCGGTGGGCAGGCAAGCAGGGGACCCTGGGCAGCACCGGCTGGTCAGGTCTGGGCAAGCCCTGCACGGAGCTGCAGGGCTGTCTGGGGAGCCCTTCGCAGCGGGGTCTGTGGTCCTGCCAGCATCACAGGGGTTTTCCTCTCTTTTCTGGGAGTAAAATGTTATCAGGAGAGGCAGCCCCTGCCTTAGGGACAGGTTACTGGCCTTCCTTTACCAGGCCCTGAGGCAGACCTGCCACTGTCCTCGCGGCTTGCTCTCTGGGGCAGCTTCCCCTTCTGGGAGGGGCAAAAGGAGGGCCGCTCCGGCTAGGTGAGCTTCCCCTCACGGGCAGGCGCGGTTCCTGGGGTCACAGCTGCAACGCCGGCCCCTGCCAAGGGCAGCACGTTCACCCAGGGCGCCACTCAGCCCGGACAGGGTGGCTTCCTCTGTTTATGTTCAAAGCCAACTCCGTTCCCGCCCGACGCCGCAGGGTCAGTGGTGGACGGTGGAGAGGAGCAGGCCTTTGTGGCAGGAGCCTCGTGCCGATGGGGTAATGGGGCAGAAGAGATCGTGAAGGACGACAGAAGTGGGCTTTGAAAGAGGGTGTCAGTACAGGCGGCGAGACAAAGGCCAAAACACCCGGGCGGAGAGGGACAGATGGGGACCCGCGAAGGGAAACAATTAGGCCGCGGGGGCGGGGCGGGGCGCGCACGTCTCCGTTTCCCAGTGAACTAGGCCTGGCGGCAGGCTCTCCACCTCGCCGCGCGGCCCTGCGCTCTGGGTCGGGGGAGGGATGGCCGAGCCCACGGGCGACCCCAGGTTCCCGCAAGGTGATGGCCTGAAGACGCTTCCCGGTGGCCACGCACCCCCGGCCCGTGTGAGGCCCGCCGCCGGGACCGGCCAGTCCACGGGCCTCGCCGCCGGTGAGCAGGGATCCCCGCCAGGCGGCGCTGCGCCCCTCCAAGCCGCTGGCCGCGCTCTGCAAACCGCGGCTGTTTAATTAACGTGCAAATTGAGTAGATTAAATGACTCTAAATAATTAGCCACAGATCCTATAAACAGGATAACATATTTAATTAAGCAGCGATATAGATTTTGGAAACTGTTAATGTATTTTAGAACGGCTGCTTGGATC
>PVIA01001252.1:97500-105000 GCA_004024845.1 Tonatia bakeri
ACGGAGACTGGAGGGTCATTAAGTCGTAGGTGGTGGTAGGGCGACTTCAGTTAGGACCTAATCCCCAGGCTGGTCTCGCGGAGGCCGGCGTGGCACGCGCGGGTGGAGGGGTGCACGGCTTTGACCCCGCCCCCTGCAGCCTTACCTCTCCCGCCAGTGGCCGGGGCGGTTACGTGCACCCCTCTCCGGACCCGGACACAGGGCCGGCTCGGGGTGGGGCTCGGAAATGCGCAGTTGTCCTGCCCTTCCCCTGCGCAGTGGGCTCCCGGCGTAGCAGCCTGGCCCAAGCCACTCAACACCGAAGGCCAACTTTTCTGTCTCTTTGGCCAGGGGCTCCCAGGCAAGGCCCCAGCGCGCTCTTCCTCCCTGCGGTGGGGGCTGGCCTGGCCTGGCCTGGTCCAGGCACCTGGGGCTGAAGCAAAAGAACCTCCCCACTGACAAACTTTTGCACAAAAGATATTGTATATATAATGACTTCTTCCCCTTCCACCCACAGCCCTTATTTGCTGCGTATTCAAGAATGTGCCCTTCCATGATTTAGCTCGGAGCCTGTCAATATTTCATAGTGGGGCAAGGGGCGACCCTTCCCTGAGTGTGAGGTTTAATTGTAACAAATGGGTTGGGTGCCTCGGCCCTGTTCATTCCTGTTCTTTCCTGGCCGGATCAAAGCGGGGTGCTTCCCCCCAACCCAGTGTAGGGGGCCTCATTGGCCGCCACCCCAGAGTTACTTTCCCCTTCCCCCCTCAGCCTGCCCGTCTTCCCTGTGCCCCATCTTCCCCTAACCGGGGTCGGGGGAAGGTGGGGACAAGGTACCCCCTCAGACGCCCCATCTGTTTTTGCAGACCGGGCGGCTGCCAGTCAACCCGAGAGGGCATTAAGGAAGCCTCTTTATTGACAGGCGCGGCAGCCGCAGGAGTGCTCCTCTTTCGGAGTCAGGGCCGCCCTCCCTCCCCTCTGCCTGCCGCCTGGAGCCGGAGAGGAGATGAGAAGCCCTTGTAGTTTTAAATTCAATGTGACAGTTTCGGAAAGAGCGGATGATGAATCTCCTATTATTGGATCAGTCTATTTGCCGCTCAATGTCTCTCTGTAATTGGAGCAACATCACTTTAAAGGTTCAGAGAGTACAGCATTTCTGGTGAAAAATCCCCACAACACGCGGTGAATGTTTTAAAGGGAAATCTATTAGTGATTTGTGGAGGGGCGGGAGCCGGAGGCGGGGAGGCGCGGGCTGGGCCAGCGGGGACTTAAGTGGGGGGCTCGCCAGGGGCCCCTGCCCGGCTGATCCCTGCACCCGCGCCTGCCCAGCGCCGGCCGCGCCCCCTCCCTCCCTCCCGCGCCCCCCCCCACGTCTTGTTGTGACAGTTCCTGATACTGTTTATTGAGGTGCATGTCAGGTATAATTAGCAATCGATATGGAAAACGTTTCCTTGCACCCAGCACGCCTCTGACGTCAGAGCCGATTAGCGCTTCTTATTGGTCCCAAATTCCCCCGGCCGCGGCTAATTATCGGGAGCTTGATGTTGATAAAGTAAAGCGCGGAGTGCGGGCGAAGCATGTGTAGGGCTCCGGGTCCCTGTCTGCGCCGCCGCCGCCACCACCCGCGCGTCCCGCCGCTGGCCCAGCCCGGCCCCGGCCTGCGCCCCCGCGCCCCGCTGGCCCCCCGCGCGAGATGATGGACGGCCGCCTCCTGGAGCACCCGCATGCCCAGTTCGGGGGCTCGCTTGGCGGTGTGGTGGGCTTCCCCTACCCGCTGGGCCACCACCACGTGTACGAGCTGGCCGGCCACCAGCTTCAGTCGGCCGCCTCGGTACCCTTCTCCATCGACGGCCTGCTCAGCGGCTCCTGCGCTGCTGCCGCCGCCTCCGTGGTCAATCCCACGCCGCTGCTGCCGGCGGCCTGCGGGGTAGGCGGCGACAGCCAGCCTTTCAAGTTGTCAGGTAGGCGCAGCATGCGGGGACTGGGTTAGAGCTGGGGGGCCAGGGGACCCTCTCGGGTGGAGGAGTTAGTTTCAGGCGGCGGTGCTCCTGGGTCCCGCCCTCCAACCCGGCTCAGGGCGCGCGGCCGCCCTCTCCATGGGCCCGGGACCCGGGGCGGCCAGCAGGCATTAGTGTGGGGCGTGAATCCGGCTTCGGCAGTGCCTGAGCCGTGCGGCGTCCTGTGCACGTCCGCAGACTCAGGGGACCCAGACAAGGAGAGCCCGGGGTGCAAGCGGCGGCGCACCCGCACCAACTTCACCGGCTGGCAGCTGGAGGAGCTGGAAAAAGCGTTCAACGAGAGCCACTATCCCGACGTGTTCATGCGCGAGGCGCTGGCGCTGCGCCTGGATCTGGTTGAGTCCCGCGTTCAGGTAAAGACTCGCGTCCCTCCCGGAGCCCACAGCCAGCAGCCTGACGGTTGGCCTACCCCGCGACAGCCCGCCTTTGTTCTGGGCGGCGCCGCATCTTCGATTGGGAGACCGGCTGGCATTCGCCGGTGGGAAGGTGCTGGCGGTGGTGGTGGTGGGTATTCTGGGGCCAGCTCTCTTGAAGAGGGAGGTGCGAGTCCCTAAAAGTCGAGGCGGCTCGGGAGGGCCCTGCTGCCGCCCCAAAGTGGCAAGACGGGAGCTGCGTCCCAACCGGGAAGCCGTGTGGTGGGGTCTGGCGAAATGAGACCTGCGGCCTGGGCGGGAGAGGTGGCGAGGAGGCACGGCAGGCTGGGTTCGGAAAGACCCCGCGGAGGCAGAACTGCGCCCCTGCTCCCTGCAAGGGCTCGGTCCCCCAGCCTGGAGCGGGTGCGTTTCTTTACCATTTTACCTCTGAAGTATTCTGGGGGAGCATGTACTTCCTCCTCCCCTTGCGGCAGGGGAAGCTGAGGAAGGGGGGGGCGGAAACTTGGACAGTTAACATATTGAGAAAAAGGTGTCTGAATCTTTAATACCCTTGTTATTATATCTTTTTCTTTTTCCTTTTACCGTCATTTGATTTTTACCCGGAGGCTGCCAGCGGTATTCTTTTAAAAAACACAGCGTCATTTGGGTAGATTAAAAATTTAAGAGGAATTGTGCACGGTTAGATGTTTCCCTGAAGGATGGCAACCTTCTGGGTTGTGAGTGGCGGTGCGGCTGTGGGCCTGGCTCTGGGGCAGAGGCGGCTGCCGCGGGACCAGCACCAGGAGCTTTGTCTAAAGGTGCGGCCGTGCGATCCACCGCGCCTGGCGGCCTGGCCTGCAAGTACGTCCTTTCGTGCCATCCGTTCTGAGTGTGTTAAGTGAAGTCAAGACCTCTTCGTTTCGCCCCTAAGACCACGGTGAATGATTCTCGGTGAAGAGGTGGGCTAGAATTTGCACCCTCCAAAAAAAGTATTAACAGACAGACAAGAAAAAAAAAAACAGGAGTGGGAAGAGGGGGAGGAAGAAAGTGCCACAACCTCGGAGAGGCTGCCACTCGGTACCCGCGCCGTGGCACCCACAGGTTGCCGGCGACCACTCCAGGCCTCCTGCCCAGCTGCCCCTGCCTCTGTGGCCGCAACAAAGAGTTTGAAGGATGGCGCTCTGTCAGGGAGGCGAGGGTGCCTGACCCTTGGCTGGGGTTGTTGCCTGGTGCAGGGGGGCCTAAGGCCTGCTGTTCCCCGGAGGCCTGAGCTCCCCAGGACCAGGCCTGCAGAGAGTGGAGGAGGCGGGATGGCCCCGGCCTCTCTTCTGCAAGGCCTGGCAGCCGGCCTCCACTTTCCTGCTTCCCCCACCCTACCCCAAAGCCGGGCACAGCTGGTTTGAGAGCACCGTTTTGGTGCCTTGCCCTGAAAGAGGATGTGTATGAATGTGTGTGTGTAGGGGGGGGAGGCTACCAAAGTTCTCCTCCCCAAAATTGGGCTTGGCTTCCCAGGCCCTGCTAGAAGCAGCATCCAGATTTCCCTTCACGGGAACGGCCAAAATCTGGGCTTTGGCTCAGTCTCCAGGGGGGCCGAAGACAGGTGTGAAGGGCGGCTGAGCCTGGCTGCCTGGTGTCCTCGGGCCAGACGGTCAGCGCCAGGCCCCGCGGGCTGCTTAGCACAGGAGCTGTGAGAAGCCAGGAGAGGCGAGGCGGGGCCCTGCTCTCTACTCCGGACCAGGACCCCAGCCCGATGCCCTCAGTCAGGGGCCAGACTGGCCCTGCCCAACCAAGGGGCCGCTCCCGCTCCCAAGGTGAGAAGCCGGAGTGGAAGCCAGAGTGGAAGCCGGCCGAGAGGCCCGACTACTTGCTTCTGTGTGGGAGAGACGCCCTTTGGAACCTGCAGCCTGAGCGCCGACAGCCAGCCCAAGGCCAACGGCCACGTGGCTGGGCTCCCGCCCCCTGGCCAAGCCCAGCAGGTTGAGCCCGCCGTCTGGGGGAGTGGGGAGTCCTGCAGCCCAGCGGCAAGCCCACCGCCTGATCGTGCCTTCCTTTCCCTGCCCGGCTGCTCTAGGTCTGGTTCCAAAACCGCCGGGCCAAGTGGAGGAAGAAGGAGAACACAAAGAAGGGCCCGGGGCGACCAGCACACAACTCGCACCCGACCACGTGCAGTGGCGAGCCCATGGACCCTGAGGAGATCGCCCGCAAGGAGCTGGAGAAGATGGAGAAGAAGAAGCGCAAGCACGAGAAGAAGCTGTTGAAGAGCCAGAGCCGCCACCTGCACTCACCCGGCGGCTTGTCCCTGCACAGTGCACCCAGCTCTGACAGCGACAGCGGCGGGGGTGGTCTGTCCCCGGAACCACCCGAGCCGCCGCCGCCGCCGCCCACCAGCGTGGCCAAGGGCCCTGGCGTGCACAAGGCCGGTGCCGCAGGTCCTGCGCCTGCACCGCCGGGCGAGCCGCCCGCTCCCGGCACTTGTGACCCCACCTTTTACCCGAGCCAAAGAAGCGGCGCCGGCCCGCAGCTGCGGCCAGGCCGCCCCGCGGACAAGGATGCGGTCCCGTGTGCGCCCGGAGTGGCGGCGGCAGAGCGTGGCGTCGCAGGCCTGCCCAAGGCCAGCCCGTTCAGCGTGGAGAGCCTGCTATCCGACTCACCGCCACGCCGGAAAGCTGCCGCCGCCGCTGCGGGGCTGGACTTCGCGCCCGGGCTGCCGTGCGCGCCGCGGACCCTCATCGGCAAGGGCCACTTCCTGCTCTACCCTATCACGCAGCCGCTCGGCTTCCTGGTGCCACAGGCCGCGCTCAAGGGCTGTGTGGGCCCCGAGCCGGCGCCCAAGGACGCGCCGCCCGCGCCCGCTGTGCCGCCCGCGCCGCCTGCTCAGGCCAGCTTCGGGGCCTTCCCAGGGCCCGGCGGCGCTCCGGATTCCGCCTTCGCGCGCCGCAGCCCCGACGCTGTCGCCTCCCCTGGAGCCCCGACTCCGGCGCCTTTCCGGGATCCAGCCGTGGCCGAAAGCGGTGGCGGTGGCGGTGGCGGTGGCGGTGACTGCTTGGACGCAGGGGTTGCCTGCCCGGCGGCCCCGCCGCCGCCACCCCTCCCGCCGTCCCCTGGGTCCGGAACGCAGGCGCCCAGCCCCGCTGGGGAGCCGGCCATCTGCGGGGGCCCCGAGCCAGGTGCCGTGGCCGGACCCAGCGTCCCGGAGGCCGAGGAGGTGGACATGGACTGAGGGCGGCCGACAGCGGCGCCCAGCTGGCTTGGCCGGCGGCTCAGGCTCCGACTCACAACGAAATCAGGTGATGGGGTTAGAAATACTGCTTTTTCCTCTTTCTTCTGTTTTCTCTTCCCCACGCCCCTTTTTAAAAAACGCTGTATCAATTCGAGCCTAGGCAGCAACCGCAGGACTTGGGGTGAGACCTCTTTCCTCAAGGGAGCGGAATAAAAAACGAGAACAACAAAAAAAATAACCCTAAAAACAAAACCGAACCCATACTCCCCCCCAAAAAAACCCACAACAAGAATCCTCAGCCTTGTAAAATGGAAAATTGTCTAAGAATATTTATATATGTACCATTTTTTATAAATAAAGCTGGTCAAACGCAAGTGCTCAGGGTCCTTCATTTTCAGATTTCCGAGGGCACCCGCGGCCCCCCCTTTCCCCTGCTCTCCCCGCGGGGCGGGGCGGGGCCGAGGCTCCTCACCTCCCCGGAGGTCTGCGCTTAGGCCTCCTTTTGTGTGCGTGTGTGTTTGTGTTTTCTGATTGAACAAATTTATGCACCCGCAGCTCCCCCTCGCCTGCCCTCCCCTGCGCCCCCCTGCTACCCGACGCCGCACACGCGCGCACACGCACACGCGCCCCCGCGCGCTGGCACACGCCAGGGCAGGCGGCGCGGGGTGACGGAGCCGGGGGCTGCGAGGGCCGGGCCGCTGGGCTCCTGCAGAGTTTTGATATGAAAGTAATTATTTTCCGGTGGCTGCTGCGGGGACTGGGTTTCTTGCCCAAAGGGTTATTATACATTACCGATTTCTAGTGATATGAAATCACATAAACTTCTTACAATAATAGAATTAGCATGAAAGGCTGGGGTGTCAAATTGAAATTGGAGAATAATAGCGCCGGCAGCTGGGGGAGTGCGTGCGCATATTGGAGCGGAGATGGGGGATCGTGGGGCGGAATTTTCATGAGCTGCGCTCTTTGTCAGCGCTCTTGTAGCCGGCTATATTAAGATAGATGCCCAATGATATCCCTCATTGTTCTGTCGCTTATATTGATGTTGCTGCGTTATCAGCCTATTGATCATGTGTCGCCTGTAATAGGACAGGCGCCGCCAACGCGCCTCTTTACAAAAGCAGTGCACATTTGTTCTAATAGGGTCCGGGTCCCCGGGGGACCCTTCGGGGGCTTCAGGACATCTGCAGCGAAGAAATATTAGCAAACTTGGCTGGAGCCTGCAGCCAGCCCCTGGCCGCCTCCCCTGCCCGCAGCCGCCCCACCCCGAAGTGAACCGCCGCCAAGCCTCCGCCTCCCCCCAAAATCACAACCCACCCTCCCGGATGTTCCTGGGCCCTGGGTCCTCAGTGCTTCCAAAGCCACCAATTCCCCAAGAAATTGGGATCCCAATTATTAAAACCATTAATTCCAGCGAGGCTGAGCGCGGTGGAATTATGTTTACAGCCTCGTTAAATATCCCTGGTCCCTCCTGGTCATCAGGCCTTTATTTGCAAATAAATTGAGGATAATCAGAAGGACAGCTTTCGGCCTCTCGCGGCGCAAATGAATTTCGGAGCCCGAGTCCCTTTAATAATATTTACATAATTTTCGCTCAGTAACTCTGATATTTGCTCTCTAGGAGACCGAGCTTATAGGAAAAATAATTAGATCAAAAGAAAAGTGAGAGGGAAAGGAAGAGTGGAGAGGGGCGGGATCCGTGAGGAGGAGGCGCGGGCTCCTGCAGCCCGACTTGGGGCAGGCCTCCCCAGCGGAAGCTGGCGGTTGGCAGAGAGGGGGAGAGGGGCCCCGGGGCTCCGGCGCAGGTTGCCGGGGTTGCGCCCAGGGCCCCGCCCCTCCCAGATGTGGTGCGGGGTTCCGCGGTCCCCTTTCCCCCCGCGGGCCGGGCAGTCCCGCAGTGCGGCCTGCACCCTTTGTCTCCGGCCGGTCCAGT
>PVIA01001252.1:107500-229708 GCA_004024845.1 Tonatia bakeri
AGCTGGTCCCCTGGAGGAGCTGGGCCACCCTGGCCCACCACTGCCTGTGCACCACCACCCTTCCTCCTGCTCCCCTCCGCTCTGGGTGGCACCCCCCACTGGCGGAGCTCCGTGCATGGGGAGCCACCAGGCTCTGCAGGGCCTCAGTGTGACAGTGGAGGGGACGTTGGGGCCAGAGTGCCGTGCTGGGAAGGAGTGGGGCGCAGGGACCCTTTGGCCCTCCTCTTTGCGTCCTCCCTCCTGGGGAGGCCTCCTTGCCTCTGGTGCCCCTCATGGGCCTCAGGCTCCACTGGCTCCGTGCTCTGCTCCTGGCCTTTCTGGGCTTTTCTGGGCGGGATCACCCTCCCCAGGAAGGGAGCTGGCCATGGCCGTGCGTGGGTGTTGCAGTAATGAAAAATCAGAGCAGTTAAATCGTAAAATTTGGATTAAGAAGCTTGAATTTAATACACACGCACCACATTTATTAAAGCATTAGAATAATTGAAATTTGCTGCTGCAGCCGTCCAATCTGTTTAAATAATTCTATGGGTGTCTTGTTGTGATAAAAGATTATCTAGAATTCTATTAAAGGCGCAGGAGCCTGCTTTGTAAATCCTATTTGGGGACTTTCAATAACTATCGATAATCTCATCTGCACAGAACCCCCGCCTCTCCCGTTATCGGAAAGTTCGCAGTGCTCCCGAGCGGGGCGGGGCCGTCCAGACTCCAGAGGTCCCGCACCTGCCGCTGGGCCTGGGATTAGGGCACACCTGGGGGGGGGTCGAGAGCGCCCAGGGGAGCCCGCCGGCTCTGGCTGGGGCTCGAGGCAGGGCCCCCTCTGGCCACATTCGGCCAGGCCGGCCCGAGGCCTTTGTTTGCAGCGCGGAGCCCCCAGGCTCCCAGCCACGCGCTGGGCTGCAGGGAGTGAGTGTGGGCTCGCGGGCGCCGCCACTAATTGCTGCTAATTTTGTTTCATTAACTTTATTTACTCTTGAACCCCTTAATTGTTTTCCATTTATTTTTAGTAATTTTATAATGCACTAATAATCCCCCTCTGTCTAGTTCCCTCCACCCTCCTCTTCCCCTCCCTCCTTCACTTGCACCCCTCCCTCCCTACACCCTCCCAGGCTCCACCGCTGGCCAGCTGGCTAGGCGGGTCGCAGGCCCCCGGGCACGGAGGGGCCCAGGCTTGAGCAGGAGCCTGGTGGGGCCCCGGGCTCCCCTGGCTCCTTCCCCTGAGGTTCTGCGGGGAGAGAGGCAGATCAGGGCAAGGGCCCCCTGCCCCCAGGCCAGAAAGGCTCTGGTTTGTCCCGCTCTGCCATAGCGGAAACCATCGAGGCCCAGAGACGGAAGGGGACTTGCCTAAGGTCACACAGCATCCCAGTGGCCATTCTGGATCTGGGGGGGGGGGGTTGGCCTGGCCAGGCCCTCTGGGCTCCAGCGTCTCTGGGCTCCTCCTTCAGCCTGAGCTGGTGAGCAGAGCGGCCAGAGCTCAGGCGCCAGGACCCCACTCGCTGCTTGCTGAGCCCCTCCTCTGGGGAGCCCGCGTCCCCGAGGCCCTCGCCCCCAGCCCCCAGGACCCGCCCTGCGCCTCGCCGGTTATTACACAGCTCGCGGGACTGTCTGTGGCCGCCTCTTTCCTGCTAATTATCACCTTATGGAAAGTGTTTCATTAAGAAACTCTGCTTTTGATTAATTATCGACAGAATGCTGACCAGAAAGAAATGAAATTAATCTCTGACCCCGTCTGGGTAACACTGGAAATTCATCACATATCCTTTTAATATTGAAACACAGCGCAGAATTTTAATAGAAAATATTGTTTTTCCAAACCTCCAGTCTTTATTAATGCCCCTGGGCAGGGAAAGATATTGCTGGCAATATAGCAGTCTTTGTTCATTTTAAATTTATTAAACATAATGCACTTCATTTTCAAACATTTTACTGTTTCTTTTTAATTTCACTCAGTGTAAGTACAGAATAAAACCTTTTTAAACATTTAAGATATTGAAAACCCATATACGGATGTATAACGGGAACGCTCCGGCCATCAAATAAATTTAAGTAGAAGCAATTGTAATTTTAAGCTCCCAAGTATTATCCCTTCAGACATGAAGGCAGAACCAGCAGCCATCAAACCGGGTGTGCGGGGGAGGCTTCGCCCGGCCCCTGAGGCACCCCGGGCAAACGAGCCCAGCGGAGGCCCCTCCAGACCTCTGTGGCTGCAAGGCTGGCACTGTCCCCTCCACTCCGCCGGTCCCACAAGTCCCCTCAGAGGCTGGACTGCTTGTCTGAGAAGTGGCCCCCGCACCCCGCTGTCCACCCCACCAAGCTCCCTCCCACCCCGGAGCAGGACTTGGGCTTTCCGGAATCAGAATGTGCTTCTTCCTTTCCTGAGTCGGCCAGGCCGCCCCTGCCCCAGCCAAGGCATTTTCAGGCCGGCCCCCTGAGGTGGGGCCACCGGAGTTCCCGAGCCTGGGGTGGGGGGCTCCCTTGGGGTCGTGCCCCTCCCCCTCCTTCCGGGCCAGCTGCTGCCAGAGGACCTGGGCTGGGGGGCACCTACCCTCAGCCCCAACCCCCAGCATAACTGCCACCCCACCCCCTTCCCCGGGGAATCCAAGCCCCACAGTTAATGGGTCGTGAAGTGTGAGAACTTCCTGATACCCCAGCCTCCCTGATGCCAATTCCAGATGTGGGAGGTGGGAGGGGCCGGTCCTCCTGGCTGGTGAGCACTGGCCACTCCAGTCCCACCCAAGGGCCCAGGATCCAGGTTCCAGAATCCGGGCCCTGAATTGGAAACAGGCGACTTCCCCACTGAGAAATTACTCCTTTTATTTCATGTAGTGTTCCTGGTGCCCTATTTCACGGCACCAACAAACGGAATATTACTTTTAAAACACTATGAAATACCAGGTCCTGTCCTCGGCGCTGTTTCTGAGGAATTCAATTTCCGCTGAGTGGTGAGCCGCTCCAGCCTGTCTTTCGGGGCCGATCCGTCGCTCTGTGGGAGGAAGAGGGAAATTCTTGGGGATTATCCTGGCATTCCAGAGTGGCATGTGGGCGTCTGGGTCACACACCCGTGTCCCAGCACCCGCCCACACCCACCTGCACTCAGACACCGAGGGGACCCAGCCAGGGCACCTCAGGTGGGGTCAGACACAGCACCGCCCTTCGTGCCTGCCACTGCTGCCTCGTGGGCCCACGCCTGCCCCACGAGGGGCTGTTTCCAAGGTTATCTATTCCCTGAGGTCCGGCCCTCCGTACAGAGTCCCTGTAATCAGGGCTCTGCTGGTCCCCTGTGCTGTCCCCCACCAGCACTCCCCTGGCTGACATCTTGACGTCATGGAGAAGCTGCTCTGACCCGCCAGAAAAAAGTTTCTCTCTCCCAATCCTCTCCTCCCTTGCCCGGCAGATGGCCCGATGGCCAGCCTCACAGCAGACAGCTCTGTCTGGTGCCCACGGTCGGGCCTGGGATGGATGCTGGAAAAGAGGGCTTTTCCCGGAGACTGGCTGGCCCTCAGACTGACCTGAGGTGGCTGCTGGGAACCAAGGAGAGAACCTTCCAAATGCTTGCCCCCCACCCCCCAGCTTCCCCAGCCAAGCAGCCTGGCTCTCCCAGCTGCCTTCCCCAGTGGGGGACTCACGGCAGCAGGTCTGGGGATGTGGTGAGGGTGTGTGAGGAGGCCTCCCCCACCACCCACGGGCAGAAATGAGCTGGGATAGTGACTTGGATATAGGAGCCCCCTCTGCTCTCCCATCACAGTCCCCAGCCAGCCAACTCCTCTGCTGGAGGCCACTGTCCCTGCCCCTTCGAGGGAAAGCAGAGTGGGTGGTGGGGGGGCCAGCCTGGCTGTTCCAGCAGCCCTGCCCTGCCCTGCCCTGGAGCTGGCCTCCCTTTCCCCAGGGCGGGCCCTGGACAAGTCTGGGAAAGAAACAGTGGTGGGAGCTGTGTGTTTCATGGTTTTTCTTCCGCATAATTTATTTAAACCAAAAACAAACAAGCTGAACACAACCCAGAGGCTCGGGCGGTGATAGGAGGGGTCCAGGCTACACCCCGAGCCAGGTCCAGCCGTGCACCTGCGGGCGCAGGGGTTGGTCACACGGAGGGTCTCCCTGCAGCGCCAGCACCTCCGACCCTGCGACTTGGGAGCTCAGGCGGTGGGCTTCCCAACCCGGAAAGCCCCTCCCCGCGCCCCCACCCGGGCCCTGCCCCCACTGCCCAGAATCCCCACTCTCTCAGGTTCCCTGTAAACAACGGCGTGCTGGAGTTAAGAGAACCTCTCTTTTTAAAAAAAGATAACAAAGTGATTTAAAGATAATTAATTGCATTAAACTATTGACTAACTACCTCACTCAATAGTAATTCATTTAGAGAATATTAAAATCGGAGGAACAATAATAAAATTGATGCCAGTTCCCACAGGGAGGGAGATGGCCAGCAAATTGGATACTTTTCTTAATCTGGCGTAAATAATAACATGTCTGCTCCCCTTCTCTCACAGGCCAATTCCCCTATCATTCATTCCAGACGCTAAAGCCGGTTTCATAATTGATATCAGTTACTCAGTGAGTGCTTCTTCATTTGTTCTCGTTACCGTGATAATTGCCGAGTGCAGCCTCTCTCGGAGGTGAGGCCTGGCTTCACGGTGGAGGCCGGCCTGGGGCGGAGGCGGGGTGGGGGGAGGGCGGTGCGGTCTCCAGCAGCCACCCCCCACCCCATGCTTTACCTATTTTTGACAGTTTGTCAGTTCTGGCCAGAGAACGGCCTCCGGGCGGCGCTCCTGAGGGACCTGGGTGGATGGACATTGCCTGGGCGGTGGCCGCCCAGGGTCACTCGGCTGTCCCCGAGAGAAGCCGCATTTGGTGGCAAACCCAGGGTTGAGAGCCTCGCCAGCAATCGTTTTTGTTTGAACATCCGTGGGTGGAGGCGAAGTGTCCCAAACTGACATCTGGGGAAAAATAAGGCGCTGGAGCCTGGAGGAAAACTCGGGAGGTGGAGGAGAGCAGGCACTGAGGAAGGGCACTTTCCTGAGGCCTGGATGGGCTGGGTCGGCCACCGGGGAGAAGAGACGGAGAAACCAGTCCCCAGCCAGCACTCCCCACCCCGAGGGCCGGTACCGGCTGGACAAGGGCCGGCGGGCCAGAGCCCTGGCAGCCCGTCCATCCCGAGATGACTATTTCGTTATTTATTCACTTATTTATTCATTTATAAAGTGTTTACTTAGCTCGGTGCAGATGTAACATCTCATTTACAGCGTGGCCTCGGGGCATAGAAACAATTGGCAACAAAAGAGTAACTCCGGAGAATTAAAGGGAAAAACACACATACAACGCGAGTTGGGGGTGGGGCGGAGCGCGCGCGCGCGGAGCTGGGAGAAGGGCCGAGGGGACCCACTGGCAGGCAGACAGACATACGGACGCTCAGGTGGAGACCCCAGGAGAGACCCTGAGCAGGAGGGGCAGCCGTTACGAGGTGCCGCGGGGGCTCAGGGGTTGCCGTTGGAGTCCCGCCCCAGTGTGGTGAGCCTTCAAGGTGAGCGCACGGAAGGCGCTCGGCCGCTGAGCCCCTGGGCGGCGTTGGCGCGGGTTCCGGCCGTGACGCCTCGCGGACTGGGACACGCCTGTGACCCCGAAGCATCAGCGGCCGGCGGGCTCAGCCGTCAGTTAACCCCGCGGTTTCGTACAGGGCGGTCCCCCGGAGGGCCCCAGCTTCCCGGACACCGGCTGCGGGAGAGGCCTGGTCTCTCCTAGCCTATCCCACCAAGACGGGTAGGCGCGCAGGTCTCGGCCCAATCGCTGTGCTGGAGCCCACTGCCGCCGGTCCCTCTGGGCACGTGAACGGGGCCCGGGCCTGGGGGAAACTGAGGCCCGCGGCGCTGGGACAGCACGCGGCAGCGAGTGGCCGAGACCCAGATGGGTCAAGGCGCTCTGCGTGGGGTGCAGCGGGGCAGAGGGGTCATGGGGGCGGCGTGGTGGGACCCGCGCTCCGGAGGCTGCTGGGACTGAGGTGTCCCCACGCGAGCGTCAGCCCTGTGGCCGCACAGAAGGGGCTGCAGAGGGGCCCCCGCCCCCCGCCGGGCGGCCTGGGCGCCGAGCCGCGCGCGCAGTCGTCTGGGCGCTGACGGGAGGCAGCTGTGACTGTTTAACTGGGAGCTGGTTGCTTGGCAACGCGAGGTGGCTCATTACCGCGGCCACAGTGATTAACCAAAAAAGAAAAAAAAAAGAAAAAAAGGGGAAAGAAAAAAGTAAGGAAGAAAAAAAGATAGAGAAAAGGGCGGGAATATGAAAGTAAAATGGGCTATTTAATTAGCTAATTGATAATCAACTTCTTTTTAATTATTCACTTAATTTAAAAAGTGTAACTACAACACTGCCCTCATCGAGCGTGTTGATGCGCTGGCAGGATTTCAAAGCAGCCGCCCGCTCCAGCGCCTGCACCTTCCTCTCCCTCCACGCGCGCGGCCCCCAGGAGAGGGCGTCTGGGAAACACTTGTCCCTGAACAGCAGTGCCAGCCCGGGAGGGCCCTGGGTGTCCTCCTTCCGACCCACACCCAGGCCCCCGTTGGGTGCTGAGGTGTCAGGGACAGGTGGGGTCCCAGCCTCGGCTGGGCTGGTGCTCCTGTGCCGGGGGCAGACAGGACTCCTTCTGCCCTGAGGCCCCGCTGAGAGTGGACCGTGCAGGGGCGATGACCACAGGGGACATGTGCCAGGCTGTGGCTGGGCCCCGAAGGCCCCGGGACTTGGCATTCGTCCTGTCAGCAGTGCTCCTAGGAATCTGAGAGGGTGAGCAGTGGGAGGTGCCGAGGGTGTGGTCTGAGGGGTCAGTGTTGGCCACCCAGTAGGGCTGGGCGGCTCCCTGAGGCAGGGTGGGAGTTGGGAGGGTCAGAGTTTAACTCGAGGCCTAAAGACTGGCTGATGGTGTCTGCAGTGTGCCGCTAGTCCCCCTTGGGCATGGGGCTGCCGGTCTGCCTCAGAGGCCCTCCCCCAGTATTGTCCTGGGCAGAGGGAGCCCACAGTTGTGGCCCTTCCCGAAGCCACCCACCCAATGACGGCTTCACTGCAGGCGCAGAGGCCAGCCCTGGGCCTCTGTTTGAGACAGTGGAAGCTCCGGACGACCCAGCTCCAGACCCGCGTGGGTGCTGGGGCTTCTGTCAGACCCTCTGCACCACCCCCATCCTCTGTCTGGCAGGAAGCCTCCACACTCCAGGCTGCCCGGACCTGTTTCCGGGGGTGTAGCGGTCCAAGAGAAAGGGCCGGCAGACAGGGCTTGCTGAGGGTGCAAAGGACAGGGGTCAAGGGGGAGCCCAGTGCCGGGTCTCTGGCACTAGGACCCTGGAGATGGGGCTCCCTCCTCACCCCGGACACAGACTCCCACGGTCAGTCTTTTCCTTCTTCCTCTCTCCTCTGGGGCTCCCCCTTCCTCCTCCCTCCTGGCTGCTGTCTCAGATTCTACTCTTCGATTCCTACCTGCCTCCTCTGCGCCTAACCCTCAGCCCGGCAGCAGCTGGGACCCAGTGCCAGTCCCTGAGACTGGCAGCCCCTGTGGGCTGAGGCCAGGCCTGGGCCGGGGAAGGGCCCGGCCAACCTCCCCTCTGCTTCCTCTGCCTCCACCGGCTCCCTCAAGATGGAGGGGCCCTGGAGGCTGTCAGGAAGCCCTGCAGGGTCCCCAGAGCAGTTGGGCAGCTTCCTGGGGAGCAAGGATGGACCTAGGAAGTGGGGGAGGGCAGAGCAGGAATTCTGGGGTCTGTTTCTGAGCTTGGGGTAAGACACCCTCCGCTGTGCCAGAGGGGCTCTCAGCTCCACCCTGCTCTGCAGAGTCACCCGGGACATGTCTGTGGTGGGGCCGCCCGTCCTGGGAGCCAGGGGGAGCTTTGCAGTCTGTCTGTGGCTGGTTTTGGTTTTCTCCTGCAGGTCAGAAGCCAGTGGCCAGGGAACCCAGTCCCTCCTGCCCCCGTGTGCGGTACGTCTGAGGCTCTGACAGTCTTCTGCCGTCCCTACAGCCCTGCATGTGAGGAGGTCTCCGCCAGCTCTGTGGCGGCTCCCCCGAAGCAGCGGCAGGAGCAGGGGTCTTTCTTTCTTGGGGCCACCTCCCTCCTCTGTGCGCAGCATCCTCAGGTCCCCGCCAGTCGCCTTCATGTCCTTGTCCTCTGCCCTGGAGCCACAGTCCGGGAAAAGCTGGAGGACCTTGTGCCCTGAGGGCCAGCACGTATGAGCTGGTTTCTGCCTAGTGACTCCTGCTGGCTTCTAGGTACCTCCCTCGGAAGCTGAGGGGGCTCAGTGTGTGGGGGGGGCGTGGGGTCTCAATAGCATGGGAAGGCCCCGGGTCCCAGGCTCCTGGGCTGGCAGCGAGCATTTAGGGAGATAATGTGTGACCCTCAAGGACATTGCAGCCCTGGCCCCCAGCACCTCAGGGTGGCTGTGTTTGGAGCTGGGCCATGGAAAAGCTACCTAGGGTAGACCAGGGTCGCAGGGGTGAGCCCACACCAGTGGGACACATGTCCTCCAGGGCAAGATCGGGACACCGACACAGGCAGGGACCCTGAGTGGGGACTCAAGGAGGAGACAGACGGCCATCTGGGCACCAGGGGGCCCACCTGCCATGAAGTCAGCCGCCATCACCTCGGGCTCAGACTCCTGGCCTCCAGAGCTGAGGGTCAGTCAGTGTCTGCTGTCAAGGTCGCCTGCAGTCTAGGGTGCTGGTTACATACAGCAGCCCCCATGGGCCATGCCTCTCCTGTTATGGAGGGGCACACGGGCCTATGCAGAGGGAGCACCAGGTTGTCTGTGGGGGTGGGGGTGCCCTGACATCCTCAGGCCTCAGTGTCCTCACTGGGAATTTGCTCTCTGGGGGTCTCTCCAAGGGACACCGAGGCCAGAGCCACCCTCCACCTTCACCTGGGGTAAGCCGCCAGGGCAGAGGAGAGGCTCCCGGTGTCCGTGTCCTGAAGTCAGGGTGGTCCCCCCGCCCAGCTCCCCTGGGGAGGGCACTGGGGGCTCTGGCCTTTTCTGTCCCCTGGAGCTTTGAGTGGGGCCAGCAGGAGATCAGCTACCACCTCTGTCCAGGGGAGCCCTCTTGGCAGGCAGGCAGGCAGGAAGGCATGGTGTGGCCGGGAACGTGGTTCTGTGGGAGGATGCTTACGGCGCTCAGCCCCCGCTTGCATAGCCATGGGTGATGGAACTGGACCCACCTCTCCCTCCCCCGCACCCCCGCCTCTGCCCCAGTACCCTGGGCATCAGGGCCCAGTGGCGGGTAGGTTCCGAAGCTTGTTGGCGAGTGGCACTAGTTCCCACCCCACTGCAGTGCGGAAGGCAGTGTGGGTGCTGCCCTGACAAGCAGCATCCACGCAGCGGTGGGGCCTGCGCCAGGCAGGTTCGGGCGGCTCTGACGGGTCCCGTGTGCTCCGTGCCTGTGGGATGGGCTCTGTCCAGGCGGGCAGGGCTGTCCTGCTCTGTACAGGGGCCTGCGGTCCCTGGGTGGAGGTGACCACTGTACCCTTGTCCTCTGTCTCCCCGGTAATCCCTTGATCCCTCTGGTTTCAGAGTCACGAGAACCACAAAATTAGTTCTAAAAAATTACCCCTCCATCCTGCCACTAATCCCCTAACTCCGTAATTAAGTCGGTGGTAGCCCAAATTGTCCTAAACATCTTTTGGGGGATTATGTATTTTAATCACCATTATCCGATGAATATTTGACTACCTAGTCGTCATATAATCAAGAGTAAAATTATAATCCAAAAAAGGCATTTAATGACACTTCAGACACTGTGACAGGGTTGGGTGGCAGGCCAGAGTCCGGCCCTCCTGGCCAGCCCCCAAGCTGGCCCGTTTGCAAGTTGAGACCACGGTTTCAGAGAAAAGCAGAGGAAGTTGGTGTGCTGCCCCCCTTCCTGAGTAACAAGGTGTCTTGTCTGAACAGCTGTTTGGAAACGGTTTCTATAAACATCGTTAGGTTTTGTGTTTCAACAGAGTTTTAGGGGAGCCCTTAAGCTGGCAGATGAGACCCGGGCCCTTTGGCTGGTGCAGAAGGCTGTGATTGGGCCTCGACGGGGCCTCGATGGCTGCCCCAGGACCCCGCTCTGTGGCCAGGAAGGCTCAGTCTGGGTTGAGGGTGGACAGAACAGCAACAGCTAAGGGTCAGGGGCCTGGGCCCAGCCTCGCTGCTTGCCAGCTGTGTGACCTGGGGCATATTGCTTGACCTCTCTGAGCTGGGTGGAGATGCTCTAAGGACTCAGTAGCATTGCCCTGGGGCTGAGGCAGCGCCTGGCTGAGGTTGGTACCTCTGCTGCTGTACATAGCTTGCAGGGGACCCCAGAGTCCAGAGGCCATTCAGCACAACTTCCAGGGACACCCCGGGTGTCTCCCCTGTCAGTCTGCCTTTCTCAGGGTCACACAATACTATGGGAACTGGGAGGTCCCCAGGTCAACAAGTCCAGCCTTCTCTCTTTGAAATGGGAAACTGAGGCCCAGGAGGGGTGGAGGGGGTCGTTCCCTGCCCCCAGGAGCCGTCATATGCATGATGCTGGAGGCTAGGCTAAGAGGGTCCTGCCCTGCATGCCCCTGCCCTGCCCTGCTGTCTGCCAGGTGAGGGGAGGGCCCATCCAGGGGCCCACCTCAGCTGGGGGCAGAAGAGTGCCTCAGGCAGGCCCCTGAGACTAAACCTTCTCCCCGCATTTGTAAACTCCGCTACCTCCTTGCATTACAGGAAATCTGGGGGCTGCAAATGTGCAACAATAAAGCAGAAAAAAATACCCTTAATGGCCTTAATGGTCCAAGTCATAGGTCTGACTGGTTTCCCCGGTCACTCCATAACAGACCAGGCCCTGGGGGCCCTTCACACACCCCGCCCACTCACTCAGGCCGCACCCACTGCTCCCCGCACCCCCCCCCCCCCCCCCCCCCCCCCCCCCCCCCCCCCGGCTGCTCCTGCTGCTTTCCTCGCCTGCGTGCGTGGCCACTCCTCCTCTCAGCCCCCATGCCAGAGCCCCCTTCCCAGGAATCCCTTCCTGATCCCGTCACTCGGCGCTGCGGGTCCCGAGGTCTGCCCTGCCTCTGGGGCCCCGTGTCAGACCAGCATTCCACAGGGGGGCCCCAGCACCCCCATCTTCCGGACAAAGACCCTGCACTCCAGGAGGGGTGCTGACTTGTGCAGGCCAGCCCCCCTCCGGACGCCTTCCCCAGTGCCCTAAGTTCTGTGACCTGCGCCTCGGGAGCCTGCTGCTCAGGACGATGTCATCGGATCCTTCCGCGGCCTGGGACCAGTGTGCACCATTGACGCGTCCCGTAGTGCGTCCTCCTGCCCAGCCGAAGTCCCGGGGCACCTGCCACACCAGGCGTGGGGGACCCCCGGAGGCCCTCGCCGCCCCACCCAAGCCTTCCGGTGCATCAGTGGCTGATGAGGGGCTGCCGAGACCCACTCGAGTGCCCTGTATGGACGTCTGCCGAAACCGTCGGAGACAGTTACTGCGCAGACGTGGGAGCCCCTGTTCAGAGCGGAACATCTGTCATTTAGCGCTATGACGCCACAGGGACGCGCGTTACAATGACCTTGTTACGTTTAATTTATTTCCTCCCGAATACTGCAGAGGCAAGGTAGGTTCCTAGGTGCTGCCAGGAACCTGTGGACAGATGGAGGCCCCTCCCGCACAGGGGGCCACTCTAACCCTAGGAGGGGACCCTCAGGAGGGAACCCTCTGGGGCTCACCCCCATGTTCCTCTTCAGACCCACCAGGGGCCGTGGGAACGCTGCCAGACGTCCCTGCCCCCCCCCCTGCCCCAGGGACAAAGGAGATTGCTGGGCGGGCTGCGAGCTCAGTGTGTAGGCAGGGGTGGCCCCCCCAGAACCCCCACGCTTGTTTTTTGGGGTCCATGTGACCCCCGCAGGGACACAGGCAGGTGCTTGCCCAGGAGGAGGGCGAGCCCCATCCTTTTGGGAGCCTCTCCAGGCCTCACATACCAGCCCTCTTGGCCCCCCTGAGAGGCTGGCAGAGGAGGGGGCAGACACTCAGAGAGGCTCGGACACCGGCCAGAGGACATGCAGTGGCTCGTGGCTGAGCAGGGATGTGAAGGCAGATGCCAGTGACCCTGCCCCTTTGCTGACTCTGCCTTTCCCAGGTTGCTGACCAGGCAGCCGACGGTCGAGGCTGCAATGGGGATCAGTCCCGGAGCCGGGCCATTGGTTGTGCGTGGCCCCACCCTCGTCCATCAGGCCTCTGGCATGGACAGTTTTGCTCATCAGAAATAACTAGGCCCTGCCGTGGCTGGCGTGGTTCAGTGAATTGAGTGCTGGCCTGAGAACCAAAGGGTCACCGATTCAATTCCCAGTCAGGGCACATGTCTGGGTTGCAGGATGGGTCCCAAACAGAGTGGAGCACAAGAGGCAACCACACATCTATGTTTCTCTCCCTCTCTTTCTCCTTCCCTCCCCCTCCCCCTCTCTAAAAGTAAATAAAATGTTTTTTTTTAAAGAAACAAACAAACAACCTTGCCCTGCCTTCCCAGCCTTCCCAGCCACGTGAGAGCCACTAGCTAGCAGTGGGACCCCTTGTGTGGGGACAGGTGTGGCAGAGAGAGAGAAGAAGGAAGAGAAGCCAACCTTCCCAAGCCAACCTTCCCCCACTCACCCTGTCCCGAGTAAGCCTCCCAGGGGTGCCCAGCTGCACTGCAACACCCGCACAGCCCCTCTGCCAGCCCTGCCTGGGCAATGATGCGAGCCCCTCCCAGGCGTGCAGAGGCCCGACTGCTGGCCTCACCCAGCCAGCGCCTGGGCTGTGTTGCCAACACCCAGGCTGTGTTTGCTGCATCAGTCTGGAAGGTCATTGGTGGGGCAGGAGGAGGCACTCGGGTATGCGAAGCAGGCAGACTCTTCTGCTCCAGTGACCTGGGCTTCCTGGGTGGGGCCTCCAGGCGGTCCAGCCTTGAAGGCTGGCTGCCGGCGGGGATGGAGGTATGAGCCCCACCTGGGCTGGGGTGTGGACCTACTTAGGTCTGCCCCCAGGTGACCTCTGAGCAGGGTGGGCTGGGTGCTGGAGAGAGGAGTGCGGACCCTTGGGGCCCCCTGGGCTTCACAGCCTGCTCGCTGGGTCCTTGGTCTCAGGCCCCATGGGTAGGCGGTGGCGGCGCTGGCCCGGGAGCCACGGGGCAGGCGGTTCTCTCCCTGCCACTCAGGTTCGGTCTGAAGGGCTGGGACCAGCCTGGCTGAGCCAGCCCGGGGCCGGGCATCTCCCAAGCACCCACCCCCATCACATGGCGTGATTTAGTCTCTAATTAAAAGTGAGGTCAAGTCATGAAAAATGGCTGTACGTCTAGCGGCACCGCAGCCCGCCACTGGCAGGTCTGAGACAGTGGGCCAGGGGCTCTGAGTCACGCACCCCAGCACCTCCCGGCCTGGGAGAGCGCCTCAGAGTCTGGGGGAGGGGCTCCCCACCCTCCAGCCCCGCTCTGCCCCCAAGTTCTTCCCCAGCACAGCAGCCCCATCCTGCTGGAGGCCTGTGTGGACTCTTTCTGGAACATTCTTGTCCCAGATATCTGGTTGGTGGGCTTTGTCACTTCCTTTCAGTCTCAGAAGTCTCCTCGCTGGTCCAAGCCAGCCCCGCACTGCTCCCCTCAACCAGAACATTAGGCAGGGCCTCGGCCTGGGTCCCCATATCCCCTGGTCCCCAGCACCAAGGACAGCGCCTGGCACCGTGGAGGCAGCTGGTCCCCTGAGGGGTGGCCCCCTCCGCAGAGGTGAGGGGCAGTGGCTGAGCTGCTGGTGGGCTCTGCCCGTTTCCTCTCCCTCTGTCCTCCGGTCAGCCCAGACCCCAAGGACAGGCCTGTGCCCCTCTCCCTGAAAGTCACGTCTGTAGCAGTGCGCTGACCTCGCTGCCCTCGGGCACTTGAGGGACTCGGCGGAGAAGAGTGGCGGGGTGGTGACGGCTTCAGGAGAGCCCGGCACCCTGGATGTGCCCAAGTTCCTACAGCATCAAAGCTGCTGGAATGACCGGTGCCTGGCAGCCCTACCCGATTGCTGGCCAGGGCTGAGGGCTGGGGCTGCAGGCAGGGCTAGGGTCCTTGGCACCCCTCTGCTCTGCTTTGGGGGACTGCAGTCCGACCCGGAAGGTGCTGCTCAGGTGGGTGTGCCACCAGGAAGAAGCTCTGTCCCCACCTCCCTGTGGTCACCTGTACCAGTGGCTGGAAGTCCTCACCAAGGGGAAACTGAGGCTTAGGTAGGCTAGCCCCTCGCAGAGGGCACCTCTGTGACGGTGACCTCTTCCGCAGGATGGGGAGGCGGCAGCTCAGGCCCCGCCTTCTGCCCCGCAGCCCTTGGACTCCCTCCTGCCAGCCAGCCTCCAGAGTCAGGGTGGTCTGTAGACTCCCAGACCACACCCTGAGGCTGCAGCTGCTCTGGGGCCCCCAGGAGGTGGGAGAGGAGGGGGCCCAACCTGTTCCAGAGCTGGGACTGTGCGGGGATGGGGGGCTGAGGAGCACGTCCCAGCGGGGGCAGGGTGGAGCCCAGCCCCGGAGCCCCAGTGCAGCCCGCCCTGCCCGCCAGCGGGTCTCTGGCTCCCGCCTTCATCCTGGTTTGTATGTTCCGAGTGGGGCCCAGTGGAGCCCGTGAGGGGAGGGAGCTGGGGGGGGCACCCTGGGCCCTTGGGTAGCAGATTAAAGATGGATATTTTGTTTGTTACAATCAAGACCTCTGATTTCAGTTTTATAAATTTTTAAAATATTAATTATATTTTGGAAAGTGTGCCGAGGTGAATGCATTAGCCACCGCTGCCTGCTTGGACGGCAGCTCTGCTGCTGGGCCCGGATTAGCTGCGAGGAGGAGGCTGGGCGTTTTAATCCACCTTGTTAAGTTATTAAATTTCCTTTATTTACATTCGGATCCCACTTTCATTAGCATTGTAACAGGTGCTCATTAACAATTTATCATTCGGGAGGCGGAGGAGACAACAGCAAGAGACATCGCTACAAAGTTTACTCTTAATTACAAGGCAGCCAGCTTCCAGGACAAAACAAGGGGTGGCTGCTCAGGCTCCTCTTCCTCCTCCCCTGTCCCCCCACCCCTCCCTGGGTTCAGGCCCCAGAGGCTTCAGGAAGCCCTGGGCCTGCGCTCTCCGCTCTCTGGTCAGTGGGGCTCTCAGCAGCCTGCAAAGATGAGCGAGCGGGCACCTACCCCTGCGTCCCAGAGGGCTGGCCGAACCAGCAGACGGACCTGCTTTCCCACCTGGGTAACCGGGCAGTGACTTCACCTCTGGAAGCCTCCTTGGACTCTCCTCTGAGGACCAGAAGGGACTGAGGGAGGCCGGCCGGGGTGCGGTTCTCAGGCCTGCGGGACTCTGTGTGTGTGGGCGGGGCCAGACTGCAGGTGTGGGCGGGGCCAAAGGGCGCCAGTCCCCAGATAGGCTAGGCCGCACAGGTGGGACTGCAGGGTCCTCTTGCCCTACCCACACGTCCCGGGAGGGGTCTCCAGGGTGCTGGCAGCTGGCGGGGGGGGGGGGGGGGGGGGGGGGGGGGGGGGGGGGGAGGGCGGGGGATCCTCAGCCCCTAGCAGGGCACCCCTCCAGCATTCCTACCTGCCTTTCCTGTCCCTCGCTCTTCACTCTGGGTCCCAGGGGCCGGCACAAGGGGGCCAGCAGCCATCCAGGCCCAGCCCGACCCCGGTCACCCCCTCCCTACAGAGGGGACAGGTGGAGGTGAGTCCTTGTCAGTCGTCATCTGGCTGTGCCCGGAACCTTGATGTGTGGGCCAGCCACCACCCATCAGGGGCCCCAGGCCTCCCCTGCACCAGCAGCCCCAGGCCAGTGTGTGGGGTGCCTCCACCACCCCCCAGGTCCTGGAGCACACCTTCGCCCCAGGCAGCCCTCCGAGGGGCAACCACCCTCTCTCCAGGGTCTCCCGGAAGTTTTTTCGCGGATTGGGCCTTTAATATTCATCTCAGCACCCACGATTTTTCCCGCCTTGTTAGAGAAGCCGGGTCATTTTCACTGTGTCTTTGGATGTGTGGGCTCATCGGAGCCACTTGAAGGCTCAGCGAGGTTCTTTCATGATCGGAGATGTATCATGGGCTGAGCCTCACGGTGACTGCAGGGCCTTTGGACCGAGCTCCCCTGCGCCTGCCTGCCGCCCTCCGTCGGCGTCCCCACCTGCGGTGTCCCCACCCGAACCCGGCTGAGCTGTCACTAACACACTATTCACTCTGTGTCCCTGTCTCGCTGAGCCCTGGCTGCTGGGCAGGCCAGGTGCATGAGGGCCTTCCCCATGCGTGTCTCTGTGTGTGCACACATGTGAGAAACGTGTTTTGGAGTCCCAGAGGATGGCGAGCATGGGGGAGGGCTCTCCGAGTGGAGGCTCAGATGGCCCGCTGGGTCCCACCCACCCCAGGCTGCACGGCCCATCTAGGGCTTCCGTTTTCTCGCCTTAACACGGGCACCTGGCTCAGGGCAGGGACTGGGTGGGTGTTTGTGGGTGGGAGGGGCTGGCTGGGTGTGTCAGGGAAGAGGGCCCTCCCTTCACCGGCACCAGCTGGCCACAGCCGGCGGAGCTGGCCCCAGGCCTGGTCCTGGTGGGCTCCTTCGCTGCACAACGCTTCCCTTGGTCCCACAGTGACAGAGAAATGACAGGGCTGGGGACCGAGTGGGGTGGGACTAGGGAGAGTCTAATGGGAGCAGCCACTGGTGGAGGCTGCCCAGGGTCGCCCAGCCAGGAAGCGGGGCTGGGGCCAGACTTGCCCCAGAGTCCCATTGGGCTCCCCTGAGTCTCTAGGGGCTGGCACGAGGGAGCTGACGGCCAGTGTGGCCCAGCCAGATGTCAGTCACCCACCTCAGGCTTGGTGGGCCTTGGGGACAGGGGTAGGTGCCCCAGGCAGAGGTGGGGTCTCAGGTTGCAGAGACCCAGGCTGAAGGAGAAGCCAGGAGTCTGAGCAGACGCAGTTGCCAGCTCTGCCTGGACTGACTCTCGGTGTGTCTCTCTGCGGGGGGCTGCCGTCTTGGGGACACTGACCACGTTGTTCGACAAGAACATGCCCACTGCTGGCATTTGCTGAGTCCACCAGCCCCTCTGTGATGCCGTGGGTGTCAACCATGAGCGCTGAAACTGGTACCAGGGTGGGGAGGGGCCGAGGCCGGCATGCCCCTTCCCTCCCTGCACCCCCAGCACTGCCAGGACCAGGCCGCCTCTCGGGCCCGTGCAGTTGCTCTGCCACCGACAGTGGTGTTATTTTAGAGTGTGTGCACTTCCAGCTACAGCCAGACAAATGGACACAATCATCCTGTCCCCAGACTGGGGACATGTGGGCTGGCATATGTGGGGTGAACCTACGCAGAAGCCCAAACTCGCCTCGCAGACGCTCCCGGCCCGCCGCCCTGAGGTTCCCTCCGGAGCGTGCTGCCGTTCTCACAGACAGCTGGCGAATCATCATGTGGCATCCCGATGTTTTTACTTATAATAGAGAGAGTCGTAAAAACATACATCTCAGTGGCATATTGCTGTTTGGAAGGGGCCGGGGAATCCTGGGGAGAGAACTGAGTCTTACTGTAAATTCAGAGCCAGCAGCCTGGCAGCCTGGTGCAGAGGCACGAGGGGCCGATGCCGCCACCCCGCAGCCTCACCTGGCCGTCAGGTTTGGGTCCCGTTTACAGGTGCCTTTGGGGCACCCAGTCATAAGTCTGACCTCAGTTTCCCCACCTGTGACGCAGGGCTGCCTGTTTGCAGGTCTTCGGGGTTACCTGTGGGGTGGAACCCTCCAGAGGCCCTTGCAGAAGTGGTTGAGAGCCAGCAGCCCTCCCTGGGGAGGTGGCGGTGCACTGTATTCAGCGAGAACTCCAAGGGGTTCTGGGGGGTTCCAGGGGTTCTCGAGGCCCGGGCCTGGGAGTGCCTGGGTCCAAGCAACCATTTCCGGGCCAGCCTGAGTGCCTGCAGCTCCTGGGGCCCCAGCCTGGAACCAGGGACTTCCCGGGACCCTGGGGGCCGGTTGCCACTCAAGAGCTAGGGCGCCCATGAAGTTGAGCAGGGTCCTCCCCTTCCATTCAGTCACCATCGAGATCCTGTGTCTGAGGCCCCAGGGAGCCCCGGGACAGAGGGTGCTGTGGGAGGAAGCGCCCAGCCAGGCACTGCAGCTGGGGATCCGAAGGGCTGGGAAGGCTGGTGGCCAGTCTCGGCGAAGACAGCGTGGCCCCAGGGCCCTCAGGAGGCCCTTGCCTGGATGACAGAGGGACCCGGAGCTGGGAGGGGTACAGTGACCTGTCCCTCCCTGGCCACCACAGGGCTTCCTGCAGGGGCTGCACCCTTCCAGTCTCCGAGCCTCCGACACCTGCAGGCCCGCATCCGGCTCGGGCCCCGCCCCCTCCCCTGGCTGCCTGCTGGGACTCCCCGGGCGGCGGCGGGCGGCCTGACGGTGTTGATGGGAGATGGTTTTCAAGGTGAAATTTCTAGTTCAGTTGAGTCACTTTCGTTCACGGCAGCGCACAAAATGTCATCCCCGCCCGGCTGCTCGGGCTGCGTGCTGCTCTCCCGTCGCATTTAAATTTACTCCACTTTCCCTCCCTGACACCTGTTTAAATCAATATCTTCCTCTCCAGGTCGCGGGGAGAATGTGCCCAGCTCTCCACACAGCGCTTCTCAAATCCACTAAAATCAACACAATAATTGAAATATTTTCAAGCTGATTACACCGCAGCCCGAGGCTAGCCTGGTTGCTAAGGGTGAGCTCCACGGTTGCTAGGGGGAGTAAATCATCTTGCATTATTTGATTTTTGTTATAGATATGAAACCGCTACTCCTGCGATTAAATGTCTCTCAGCCTAACACCTATGGGACCTGGGGAGACAGGAGAGAAAGGCGCCCACCTTGACCCTGTCAAATAAATATCTCTAACTTTTCCTGTCCGCAGGCTTCCCCGCCAAACCCGGCTGTGGGTTTTTTCTTCCCTTAACCCGACTTTAAATAACAAAGCTGTGGGGACGAGCAGATGAAGAGGGAAGAGTCTCTCCTCCATTAGCAGGCACTGGGCACGCTGACCTCGCTGTCCCTCCAGCTGGCGCAGGCAGGCTGGCCTGGCTCTCGTGGGCACCGGGCCCACGGAGGCTGGGTGCCAAGGACCTGCCCACCCTCACCTCCTCCTCCCTTGGTGGATTCGGCCCAGACCCCGGCCCTGGCTGGCTGGCGGGTGGCCGGACAGTCCAGGTGAGCCGAGGACACGGCGTGCAGGATGGGGGCCACAAGAGCGGGTGCCCTCACTGTGTGACCCAGGGCAGCAGGATGGGGTAGCAGGGGGCCCAGGCGGCAGCACACCCTTGGCCCTGCCAGCCAGCTCTCAGAGGTCAGCTCTGACCACTTTCCCCGCAAGTCCTCCTGCTTCTGGTCTCTGGGCTCCCCACAGACCTCCCGCCCTCCGCCTGCTGTTGGCAAGGGGCCGCAGTCCAAGGCCACCCCCCCTCCCAGCCTGCCCCAGCTAGTTCCCTTAGAAAAGGTGGGGTGCCCCCAGCCGGCCGAGGCCACACCCACTGAGCTGCAAGCGTCTGCCCGGAGCTGGCTGCCTGGCGGCAGGTGGGTGGGGAGGCTGCCCTACTGGGAGCGGGCCAGCTGTTCCCAGGAATGCGTCTGAGTGAGTTAACAAACAGCCCACAGACCTGTCAGTGGTATCATTCTCAATGAGTCCAGGTGCCGGGCTGGCCGGGCCGGATGGGGCCGCAGCCCACACTTGGGGGGGCCAGATGTGGCTCCCGAACCACTGTCCTCCTGGGCTGTCCCCACCCTGGAGCTGTCCCTGGCTCCCGACCCCCAGAGGCTGTACCCGCCCCGAGACCCTGGGGCTCTCCGACGTCCAGGGCCTCACGTACCACCCGCTGCATGGCCTTGGGCAGCAGGCCCCGTGGGCCAAAGCCTCCTCCTCTTCGTGGGGAGGGACCCTGGGTGGCACAAGCTGATAGGAACATGGGAGCAGGAAGGGGGCGGGAGGCACTCTGTGGGCTCAGCCTGTGGTGACGGCCACTCAGGTGTCCCGTGGTTCCGGGGCATGTGGGGACCTGGGGCCCTCTGCACCTTGAGGCCTCTGTCCAAGGCTGCCACACACAACTGGTGCTGTGTCCTCTGCGTGGGGTGCCCTGCCCCCACCCTTGTCCCCCATCCTTCCAGGCCAGCCCCTTGCCACCGAAGCCTTCCCTGCGGCTGGGCTCCCAGAGCCCCGGCATGCTTCTGTGCCAGCTGGCGGGACGGCCTACGGCCCGGCACTACCCATGTCTGGACTCCTCAGGTCAGGGGCCACCACTGTCCCCTTGGGTCCCCAGCACGGCCCAGCCCAGGGCCAGGAAGGGAGCTGCCTTGGCCAGTCCTTCCCAGAAGCGCTCAGAGGTGGGAGTGGCCCTCTCTGGTCCGTCAGGGGACCTCCCTGTCACCCAGGTGAGTCGCTCCAGCTGGCTGAGGTGGGCCGGGCACCCTGAGGCTGCAGCTGAGGCTTGGGTGGCCAGGAAGTGTCGGGGGCATCGCTTAGCTCAAGGATTCCCCAGGCAGGAGGTGGCTCTGATCCCGGCAGACAGCAACCACACCTGGCCGGGGCCCCTCGCGACCTGGCAGTGGGGGTTGGTTAGAAGGAAGCCAAGGAGCTGGGACAGGGCAGGGAAGGGTCCTGGTGGGGTGAGTGGGGCCCAGGGCTGGCAGCACTTTGCGCCCCGTCTCCTGGGTCCAGCGTGTTGGGGAGAGTGGGGGCTGTGGGCACCTCCTCACGTGTACTCCTGGGGGCATCCAGTCCGGCCATGGAGGCTTCTGGGAGACCTGCCCCGCCAGCCCGTAGGCCCAGACACCCTGCCCATCCCTCCCACACCCTTGGGGCAGCTGAGAGCCAGTGGGATGGCCCCGGGCCCTCCCAGCCTCCCCTCCCACAGCACGGAATCTGAACCCCAACCACAGACAGTCTTTCAGAACCTTTTGGCAACACCGTTCTGGCCTTTGACAGTCCCCTCCCAGTGAGGAAGTCCGGTGTCCGGTCCCCCAGGGCGCCCGGGGAAGTCCCTGGGGCCCCATCCTGTTAACCAGGCAGCCACCTCTTGCCCCACCAGGCCACCGGGACCCTCCATGGACATTCAGCGAAGCCATCTGCCACCAGAGCCAGGAGTCTCAGGCAGAAGCTGCAAGGACAAGCTCAGATATGTCAGTGCAGAGTTATCAGCAGAAGGCAACATCTGCCTCCCTGCCACTGACGACGGCGGGCCATTTAGTCTGCCCCCTCCTCCCTTCCGCTGCAGACAACAGCTCCCTGTATTATATTTTCTCACTCAATTAGCACTATCATCCTGCTGAAATAGAGGCCAATTTACCTATAATGACATCATTGTTAGGGACGTGGCGGGCTGGGCTGTCACCAGGTTGTGCAGACAGGTTCGTCTCTCTCCACTAACCCTGACAGGGACGGCCGGGAGCCGGGCGGGAAGCAAGGGGCGCCCGGGCGGCCTATCGGCGGCCACCCCGTCACCTCCGACCACAGACATTGTTTCCGACAGTTCTCAGGAGCAGTGTGGCGGAAAATTGAGTCCAGATTCATTAGGTTTTTCAGTGTGCCGCTCAAGTCAGTTAAATTGATACATTTCCTAACGAAATTGAAGTGCTTTGTGCTGCCAGCGGAAAGCCGGGTGACCGGCCTCGGCCCGCTGAGCAGCAGAACGAGCTGACGGATCCATTAGGCCGCTCCCGGCGCCGGCCCCCTCTCCCTGCATCCCCGGGTCCGCGCTGTAAATCTCCGCCAATTTCGGGCCTAATCATCATTATAAACCCTTCCTCTGCCTGCGCCCGCCCGGCAGCTCCGTGCTCGAGAAACAGCCCGAGGTGCACTAATCGGCTAGCCTGCAGGGTCAGCATCCTGGTGGCTCGTCCTGGCCTGAGGGGCCGGGACCCCGAGGTGGAGGGGGACTCGGGGCTGGAGAAGGGAGGGCTTGTAGCAGCTGGGACCCCGAGTGGGCTGTGTGCCCATTCAACAGATGGGGAGACTGAGGGCAGGCAATGGGGCGGAGGTGCAGACACAGAGTGCTGGAGTTGAATGGGACCCTGGAGATCTGTTTCCAGCTGGACCCTCTCTCTGGTTTAATGGAAGTGCACCCAGGAAGCCCACAGACAGTGAGAGAGTGGGCGGCTTGTTTTCATGTAAGTGTGCACTGTGGAGCTCCCCATGGGGGGGCGTCCGGCACCTGGCAGGACCCCCGGCCCCAGGGCCACCACCGCTCTGACATGTCAGTGCCTGCATCCTGAGTGTGAGCCTGGTGTGGACGGAATGATGCAGCGTGTCCTTTTTGTGTCTAGGTGTTTTTTTTGCCGAGTTGATGTCTTCGTGTACATCCACAGTCAGTCCTTCTTCGCTGCTGTATAGTATTCCACAGCATCGCAGCACAACAGGCCTGCCCCTGCCCTGTCACTCCAGCGTGGGGCTGTTGGAGGCAAACCCGCAACCAGCACTCCCTGGACCCATCTTCTCAGTCCGTCCGCCCTGGTCTCCAGAGCTTTCTCCAGCCCCTCCTCCCTCCAGGTTGGCAGAGTGAGTTTGTGCATCCAGCCCCCTCCCTCCCAGCGGGAAGGCAGCTTGGCAGGAACTGAGGCCCCTGAGGGGTGGTACCCCTGAGGCCTGGAGGCTGTCTGTGCTGTGGAGGCTGAGCACCCCTAAGATGGCTGCACCGGGTTTCTTACTTCCAAAGGCGTGCCACACGGCCTGGCCTGGCCACAGGTGTGGGCCCCGCACCATTGAGCTGGGTGGGATTGGTCATGTGTGCGCACGGCACGTCCCCCCTCTGCGTGCCGCCGTCAGGAGGCCTGGAGACCCGGTGTCTCTGTGGCCTGAGCTCTTCTCAGCCCCAGGTTCTGGCTCCTCACCACCATTCTCTGCTGAATGAGACCTGGCCCACCCGGGGCGGGCAGGGAAAGAGGCAGGCGCACGCTGGTGTGTCTGTTCCGGAAGCTCAGACAGGGGGCGGTACATCCCGAGAGCTGGGAGCTGGCCAATGGACACAGTTCCAGCAACAAATAAACTACGGCTAGGACCCCCTGGAAGGGAGCGACCCGCATGTGAGCGGACTCACTTGGCCTGGGGTCTCTCACTGAGCATGGTGTCCTCGCACCTCGCCCGTGTTGTGGCGTGGGTCCCGGAGTCCCCGTCCCTCCCTTTCATGGCCCAATCACATTCCACAGCCACACGGGCCCATCCTGTTTGCCTTCATCGCCCAGAGTGGCGTCCTGCTTGCCTCCCTGCCCCTGGCCCCCATTTCTCTGGTCATCACAGTCCTCAGAGGCTGGGAAGGGCCTGTCTCTAGAAAGAGCTAGAAAGCTGACGGGTCTGGTCTCCGGCCTGGGAGGGGCCCTAGGGACCACCCAGGCTCAGTCCCCTGCCTCAGGAGCTGCCTGAGCTCTGGGGCTCTGGATCCCAAACCAGTGGAGTCTCTGGGGCACAGGGCAGGGTCCAGGGCCTGCCCAGAGACTCACCTCTTTGGCCTGGAGATCAGGGCAGCCCCAAGGGAGGCTCGCCTGGCCTGGGTCCCTGTGACAGGTGGGACAAGGTGCCATGGGCTCGGGGACAGCTGGTAGGAGGGCTGGGAGGCACAGGGTGCAAGGGGGGCTGGAGCTGAGGTGGCTGGTGTTGCTGGGAAGGCTGGGGGGCCAGCCTGGTGGACATGCGGAGGAGTGATTTTCCCGGAGGAGGCAGGCCCCATGGAGCTGTGAGACCGTCCAGCAGCCCCGCCCGACCCCACACTGGGGTGGACACTGCTTCCACCCTGCAGAGGCCCAGATGGAAATTTATGGTGAAGGGAGAAACCCCTCACCTGGAGCTCCAGCGAGCAGGGGCAAGAGGACAGACAGTATTTCCCGCTGAAGGGAAATGCAGGAGCTCTTAGCAAATCGATGGGCCGCTCTGAGTCAATAACCCACAGCGCCTGTGTGAGAGGCAGGGGCCCCGGCCACCTCCACTGTGGCTTCGAGAGAGAGTGGGGCTCCAGAGGCCTCCAGAGGCAGCCCTGGGGGTGGCAGGAGCCCAGCCATGTCCAGTCCACTGGCTTGGGATGAAGTGGGGGGCACTCGGGGTCCTCTGGGCCCCTCTGGAGGGGACAGGGCTGCAGAGGGGACATGGCGTGTTGCTGGTGGGGCCAGGCTGTGGTGTGGGGCTCACTTCACCCTTGCGGCTGGGGATCACCGGCATGGTCACCCCCCACTTCAAGCCTAGCCTGTCCTGGCGCCTCCACCTCCCATGGACCCCAGCTGGCTAGACCTCCTCCCCTTTCTCTCTACCTGACCTCCTGCAGGAGCTCCAGGCACCTTGGGGCCCGAGTGGTGGGCGGGGTGGGGTCTGCTTCAGGCATTCAGCAGTTATGGAGGTGGGTCCTGGGCAGGTGTCGGTCCCTGCCCTGCCAGGAAGCACACAGGGACCCAGTGTGTGATGGGTGAGGCCGGGGTGCACGTGGTCTCTCAGGAGCTGGCGTGGAGCAGAGAGGGACCATCTGGGAGGCGGTCCAGGCAGAGGGGCAGCACGTGCAAAGGTCCTGGAGTGGAAGTTGCTGCTGTGGCCAGGGTGAGGGAAGGACCAGCGTGGCCAGTGAGGAATGGGGCCATGAGAGGGAGGGAGATGGAAACAGAGAGGGACAGAGAGATGGAGACACGGACAGAGGGAGACAGACAGACAGACGAAGGAGAGGCAAAGATGACCACAGCCCAGTTATTGGGGCAGAGGCAGAGTGAAGCGTGGGGGCCCCGTTGCTGGTCTGGTGTAGGCCATGTCCACAGCTACATTTTTCTTTTAAAGATTATTAATTTATCTTTAGAGAGAGGGGAAGGGAGGGAGAAAGAGAGAAACTTCAATGTGTGGTTGCCTCTCGCGCGCCCCCTACTGGGGGTCCGACTTGCCTCGCAACCCTGGTAGGTGCCCTGACTGGGAATCGAACTAGCTTTGGGTCGCAGGCCCACACTCCATCCACTGAGCCGCACCAGCCAGAGCTGGAACCGTTCATTTTCTAATAGCCACATTTTGAAAACTCAGGAGAAACAGGATACGTTGGGCTTGATGGCCCTTTACCCAGACGCACACAAACCGCTCTCACCCCCGCAGGGCGTCCAGGCGGAGGTCCCAGTGAGGGGCCAGCCCTTCTTGCGCCAAGTCCCCCAACTCCCGGTGCGCTTCCCTTGTGGCGCTGCTCGGCTCCCAGGGTTAAAGAGAGGGGTTGTCCCACCCGGAGACACACTGGATGTCGCTTTAGTTTTCACGTTTAAATTTAAAGTAAAGGCAGTTAAATGCAACTGAAAGTTCCGTCTCCTGGGCCACGTTCACGTGTCTCCGCTGGCCACGTGTGGGCGGGCCCAGCACAGGCTCAGGTGGGGCTCCGCAGACGGTGGGGTTGCAGAAAGCAAGTGACAGCAGGTGGTCCCTCACCTGAGGAGGAGGGCGGTGGGGAAAGGGCCGAGGATGGCCCTGGACAGGGTCAGAGGAGGGGTCATCAGACCGGTCAGAGGCCTCGGCCGACGTCTGCCCAGGTGAGGGCATCGGCGGCTGGCGGCTTCGTGGGACTTGGCTGGATCCGAGGGTGCAGACATCATGGACGCGGCTCTGGGTGAGTCTGCAGCAAGAAGTGGGGCAGGTGAGCCTGGGTGGCGGTCAGTGCAGGATGGGTGGCTGGGCGGGGCTTCTGGGACTTCTGCTGACTGGCTCCTCCAGGCCGGGGTGGGGGCCACGGACCAAAAGCAGGAGGTCTGAACGCCTGCCTGCCTGGAGCCTCCATCCCTTGCTGTGTCTGAGGGCGTGAAGGCACACTGGAGATCTGGGAGAGGCGGGGACATGGGGCGCCTGCCTGTTGGCAGACTGGGGGACTGCGCACGCACAAGTTCACGCAGGGCGCAGCAGGCCTGGCCCGCCCCGCCCCCCACTGGTGGCCCAGGACAACAGGCTGCTTGCCCAGCCGGCCTCAGGGGGTGCCAAGTGGCTGGGTCCTGGCACTCAGCCTCTGCTTCCCATCTGGTGTGGCTGGCTCGCCCCTGGATGCCCCCCTCCTGCGGCCCCGCCCCTGCACACGGAGTAGCCTTCACTGTGACCAGAACACTGGGCTCAGAACCAGCCCGTGCACAGGGGCAAGTTGAGGCACCCAGGCTAGCTGGATGTGATCCGCCTGCCACCCAGAGGTCCCAGAGGGACCAGGTGGGGTTCCTGTGTAGGGTGCCTGCTTCCCCCGTGGGCAGGGTCCCCAGGAGGCCCCACAGCTTCCTCCCTGCAGCGGCAACCATGGCTGGGCACAGAAACTCAGGCTCCTTCAGGGCACCGCAAGCTGTGCAGGGCTCTCCCGCGGGTGTCTCGTAGGTCCGTGGCCCTGCTTCCATGGGACCCTTGGGGTCCACGAGCCATGGTGACAGTGGCTGCCTGAAAGGGAGGCTTTCTCTGGGCTGGTCGCAGCCCCCGTCTGGTCCCCAGCAGGGGCTGGGGGAGGGCCTCTGTCCACAGAAGGACAAAATCAAGTGGCTGCCCACAGCACAAGGCTCACCGCCTTCCTTCTGCAGGTGCGGAAACAGCAGAGAGGGCAGGGAAGCGCTCGGGGCCGCCCATCTCACCTGATTTTATAGGGAAGACCAGACCCGGTCCAGCCCCTCCCGGGGGAGGCAAGCACCACCCCCTCCAGCTGCCTCCCGCAGCCCCTGCCTGCCCACCAGGCTCATGCCAAGGAGCCTCGGCGCCTGGAAACCGGAGAAGCCAGACGGTTTGTCCGCTGGTTGCCCTGGCAATGCCAGGGGAAGCCTGCCTTCTTGTCCCCCTGCCAGGGCCTTACCGGCCTCCCACCCCTGTCCACAGCCAGACGCAGCTCTGGCCAGGGACCAGGACCCCGTCCTGGGCCGGGATGGGGGGAAAGGGGTCTGTGGGGATGGCCCCACTCTGGGTCCGCTCTGCCTGCAGGGAGGGGTGCACAGGGCCCTCCCTGGACCCCTGTGGCTGGACGCGCGACGCTCACCGGGTGCAGGTGGTGCCGTGAGCTCCTGTCCAGGCCGAGGCCAGGCAGCTCCCGGGTCTTTAGCTGAAGCTGAGTGCCCAAGGAAGTCCCCCGGCCCGGTTGGCAGTGCCACACACCCGGGGACTCTGAACCCACACGCTGGCAGCGGCAGGCAAAGGCCGGCCTCACTCCATGAGCTCCCGCCTCCATCTAATTAGCCCTGACCTGGTCCCGGTCCTCCTGCCTCAGGGAAGCCCTCTGCCCGAGACCGCTGGGCCCTCCCTGGACCCCCACCCGCCTGGGTTGGCTCCTTCCCCCCCAGACGTATTTCCCTACCAACACGCGGGGAGGAAGCAGCGAGGCCCGTTCTCTCTTCTATTTTGAATTCTGTTAACTGACAATTTAACCTAAAATCCTCTGTATTTCCAGCGTGTACAGCTGTAAATAGAGACTGACAGTTTATTTTCACGTCCCAGCTTGAGGGGGGCGGCGAGGAGGGGGGAACCCATTTGAAATAAATACCAGCGGGCCCCTGACAGACTCCAGACAGGCCGCCGACGCGGCTGGCAATCTTGGGGACCTGTCACACCCTGTGATCGGTCTTTTTACAAACACAAACACTGCTGATTTCTTATCAAATGTAAAACCGGCCTGGCTCTTTCTTAAATGGTTACCACGAGCATGAAATTGACATTGTGAATCACATGTGACACTGGCTTGTCTGCGCTGTAATTGATCGGTGCTTAGGAGCAGGCTGCCCCCGCCTGCCGCCGGCCGGCCGCCTGCACTCCTTGTCAATGGCAGAAAACTCCAAGAAAAAGCTCGATTCGTGGACCTTGTGGTTTCACTCCGAGATCCTCCTCTGAGGTGTCAATTCCAATTTCCACGGCTTCATCATTACCCACATCAAACAGCTTTAATTGGCTGCTACAGAAATGTATCCTCCAAAAGGGGGGGGGGCAGCGGCAGAGGGAGCCATGAGGACAGGAAATGGTGGCGGTAATGAGATTTTGGAAGCCGCAGTGCCACCCCTGAGGTTGGCAGGGAAGAGAGGGGAGGCCCCCCCGTGGGGCTGCGTCCATGCTGGCTGACCGAGGGCATCGAAGGCGCGTCCGGCAGGCTGGGGGTGTCACGCAACAGCCGAGAACACACAGTGCCGGTCCAGGAGCAAGGCGTCTGGTCACCACAGTTACTGTGGGTCTCGCATTGGCCCCCTCCCTGCCTTGCCGGGTGCACAGCTGGAGGCTGGGTTCCCAGACGCTGGGAGTGGTGGTTGCTTTCACAGAAATCGTGTTTTACAGAGGGGAAACTGAGGCGGGGGCCGGTTTGCCCAAGATCCCAAAGGCAAAGCCCCAGCCTCCTGCTCTGGGATTCTGCCTGCAAACAGCGCTCGGCCCCTTTACTGAGAGTGACCCCCACCTGTGCTGGAGCTTGGCCTCCCCCGCCATCCGGGGTTGCCCACCCTGTTGCGTGGCAGGGGCGGCACGGCTCCAGCTGCCCCAGTCCGTTTTCAGGCCCTGGATTTCTCTGGGCCTCCTGGGGAGGGCGCGTCTTTGGAGACCCGGACCGAGGCCCCACAGGGCCCTCCTCTGCGAAGAGCTTGCAGGGCCGCCCAGCCCAGGCTCAGCCCCTGACCCTACGGGTTTCCACGGGCCCCAGGGGCCCTGCGACTCCCTCGCCGAGAGCACCCACACCTCCTCCGCTGGGCCCCCGTTTGGTCCGGCAGCTCCCTGGGCGAGCGTATTTATGTCTCTGGTTTTCCAGTTGGGTTTTGTGACTGATGAAACAATGACGCCGAATTACACGCACAGAGATCCCGCTGCCTCCCAGGAGGTGAGCCTCGGCCACCCCGGTTCCTGGCTACACGCGGCCTCCCCAGCTCTGCACACGTGGGGAAGTACCACCCGAGGTGCAGATGAACAGACCTGAGACAGACCGCCAAGCAAACTGGTTCCTAGGCTGGGGTCAGGCTGCCTGAAGCATCTTCAGAAGTTCATTTTGTGGGACGGTGGCTGGAGGCTTCTCAGGCTTCCTGACCAGAAACCCACGTTCCTCCTGAATGCTGGCTTTGCTTATCTTGTGGGTGTTGCTGTGGATACACTGCAGTAGAGTGTTTTCCCTTTTTGCCTTGGCTCCTAGGAAGCTCAAAGCCCAACCCCAGCCCACCTTTGACTCTGCAGCACCCACACTTGAGTGTCTGAATGCTGACCTTGCCCCCGGCTCCTCACCGTAGTTCCTCAGCTCTGTCCTCTCCTTACTCTCTCACATCCTTAGTAGAAGGACAGGACTGAAGTTCATGAGGCCAGAGAGTCCCCGGGGGGTCAGGTGTTGGGGGGCCTCTGGGAGGGGGTGTGCACCCATCCCCACCTTTTTCTTTTCGCTGGCTGCATGTCCACCGCCCACCAGGCTCTGCATCACACCCTTTGGGGGCTGGCACTAGGGCAGAGCTCTGACCTGAGGCACCACTGGGGTTGTTGGTGCCAGGGGGTGCAGTGGGAAGGAGAGGCGCTGAGGAAGGGGGTCTCTCGGGTGGTTTGACTCCGGGTACCCCCAGAGAGGCCACAGCAGAAGCCATGCCACGATTGGGCCGCAGTCAGCAGCCACACTGCTGGCAGAGATGGGTTTCCGGGTGCACCGTGGCGGGGAGGGCTCCAGGGTCCGGTCTGTGAGCAATGCACCCAGTGGGCACTGCTTGTGACAGGGGTGGTGGCTCCCGCCGCTTCTTATTTGCTGCCTGGGGTTGGAGGTCGGACTTCACGGACACTCCCGGCTGCCAGCCCTGCAGCAGTGTTTGGAGAATGGCCCTCAACCAGCGCCCAGGCCCAGGGGCTAGGGGGCCAGACCTGGGGAAGGGCAGCCAGGACCTGGGCCCCCAGAAGCTGGGTTTCTCACCTCAGGTCCTGAGTGGGCAGCTGAGGCCACCTATGAGCCTGACAGGGGGGGACAGTGTGTGTGAGGAGCACAGCAGGCCTGAGGGGGCAGATCTGGCCTCTAAGGGGTCCCCAGGAGGTCCGTGGGGAAGAGCGCAGCATGGGGCCGCCCAGGGTAGACCGGTCCCCAGAGGGATGGGCAGTGGGGTGCTGAAGGGTGCTTCTGGGACGGTGAGCTGAGCTCTCAGCCCCGCCCCACGCGTCCTGGGGACTTCTGGGCTGACCTGCCTCCCCCTCCAGGAGCTCTGGGCCCGGGACCCACAGGAAGGAGCAGTCTGCTCTGGTCCCTGCCGTGGGGGCATCTCCCCTGTACCCCCTCTCAGGGTGGCTCAGACAGGCAGGACACACAGGTCCTCAGCTCACCTGGGTGGTCAGAGCCCCGCAGCCCACGAGCAGAGTCCACAGTCGAGGAGCCCATGCCCGGTGAACCTTCCATGTCTGGCCAGCGTGGCCTTGGAGGGCGGCGGCAGGCCTCGGCAGAGCTGCACTGGGCTGGCCCAAGGGTGCCCAGGGCTCTCCTGGGAGAGGGGAGGCCCGGAGGGACAGCCCCTGCCCACAGCTGCATGGCAAGAGGGATCTGGGAGCCTCAGGGGTGGGCGAGTGGGACAGCGGCCCCTGAACAGGCCGGCCTGGACGACCAGGTCCCTCACCGGCCTCCTGCTCCGCCCTCTTCCTGTCCCTCCTCCAGCAGCGTGGCGAAGCTGTGAGACCAGGGCTGACAGGCGTGTGGCAGCATGTTCTGTGACCTGGCCCTCCTTCCATGGTTGTGGAGACTGAGGCACAGGCAGCCAGGCTCGGAGCGTCGAGCCCACCTCCCAGCTGCGTCCCTGCTCTTCAGTGCTTGCCCTTGTCTACTGAGATGCCCTGTCCTCAGCCGGGCGGCGGGCGCCTCACACTCAGACCCGGGTGGCAGCGTCCTCGGTCAGGGGGAGGCCTGTCCTTGCTCCCCAAAGAGCCTTCCTGGGAGGGGCAAGGCGGGTCGGCCTCTTTGAGAGGGGATAGGGAGGGGGAAAGCCAAAACTTGAAGGTATATGAACTGTGAAATTAAATCGAAATACTCAAATAAGGAGCTGCATAACAACATAAGCAAAGATGTTTACCAGGGCTTGAAGTTAAATACAGACTTTTTCATAAACACGAACACAAAACGCAATAAAGTTCTGCGGAATGTTAAATATGATTTACAGCAGAAGGAATGTGCCCGCCGCGGGAAACCTGCTCTCGCCGTGACGCCGCTGCCCCAGCTGGGAGTCCCGCGGGTCCCACGGCTGGGCCCAGCCCCAGACCGGAGGTGGGTGCACCCTCACCTCCCCACAGTCCCCGTCCCCCTCCCTGGAGGGGAAGGTGGGGCTGCTGGGGCAGGAGCTGGCTAGAGCGGCCAAATTTGTCCTGTACTCGGACAGGACAGTGACACTCAGGACAGGCCAAAGGCAGTGGGGGGTCATCTCCAAACAGAAAATTAGCAGTGAGCAGCCCCCAACCTGGCCTTGACCCTGGGGCACCCCCGTCATGCGGCCAAGTGCCGTGCAAGTCTGGTGGACGGCCTATGGCTAAAGCCTGAGTCCCTGCCTCGGGCACCAGCCAGAGCTCCCAGCTGGGGAGATGCACCCAGGGCAGGGGCCCCACCATGTAGCCCCAGCCCAGGTTGTGTGGGGGTGTGACTGTAAGGGCACCTGTGTGTCATTTGGGGGTGGCAGGGTCCGTGTGCACCCTGGGTGGCCATGGGACCTGCCTTCTGACCTGCAGGCAGGCGTGGGCTGGAGAGGGGACACCTCCCCCTGGCGTCCGGTACCCACAGTGCAGCCTTGCCCCATGCCAGGGCGCCCCAGCCTGGTGGGGCCTGTGCACCAGGGGTTCAGGCCATGGGGTGGGGTGGGGAGCCTTTGTGGTCGGTTCTGAGTGGAACAGAGGCCTGGCCCCTCTGCCTGAGGCAGCTGGCCCCACCTGGCTGTGTAGGTGAGTGGAGGCAGCAGGAAGGGTCCCTGGTCATCAGCAGCATGTCCCCCACCTGCCCCCGCACCGGGCCATCCTCCCAGGCTGGGGGCCTGCTGGGTGGGTTGCTGCCCACCCAGGCTGTGTGGCATGCTCTGTCATCGGCAGGTCCTTCCACCCGCCACGGGATGAGGTTCATCTTCCTCTCACCTGGCAGCGAGACATGGAGGGCCTGTGCACTGGCTGCCCTGTGCCCTCCCCCGCAGCCCACCTCCCAGGGTGGGCGGGCAGGCATCGCTCCGCTCACTGTCCAGTGTGTGCCAAAGGACCACTGCGTGCCGGGCCTGAGACGGGGGAGAGGACCGTGGGACCAGATGTGGACCTCGCCCTCTGGGGGCCCCCACCTCGGGGGTGGGACAGAAGAGGCGGTCACGGCCGTGTGGCCAATCGATTCCTGCCCTCATCAGCCAGGCCCCAGGGAAGGGCTGGACCCAAAATGGGCCACCTGGGTCCACGGGCTTGGGGGGAGGTGCTCTGGGGCATCCTTGTCAGGGCCCCAGCCGGGGGCAGCCGCCCCTCGCAGGGCCCCTGCAGGGCCCGCCCACAAGTCGCCTGGTCCCTCCGTAGCCCTGCAGCCTGTGGCGCTTCTCCAGAGCCCACCGCCCTAATTTATGTGCTGCTGCTGTGGGGGTGTTTTCTCTAAAAACAGGGTGGATGTGAGAAGAACAACAATGCCCCAGAACCACACTTAATGGGTGGGTCGGCAGGCTCGTTAGCGCTGAATAATCGGGCTTCCACTGCCCGGCTGGGGAACAAAAATAAACAAGCAGGTCGGGATAGGGCCTCCTCTCGGGGGGCACTCCGCACCCGGGACCTGGTCCCGAACGGGGCAGTGCGGGTGGGGGGGGCTCGGCTCACCTTCCGCAGGCGCCTTTGCTGGCACCCCCCTGGGAAAGGTCACTCGGAGGTGGCACTTCCGGGGGACAGGCCTCCCAGCCTCTCCCAGGAAGGAAACCCTTTGTGCAGAACCTAAACCCTGCCTGGTAATTCAAGCTCGCTTCCTCCTGCTCCCAGCCGCAGGAGGACAGAGCGCAGCTGGTCGCCGCTGTTCTTCTAATAAATCCCGCCCGACCACCCTGCCAGGCACGGACCCGCCGGCCACACAGGCCCGGGTCCGGAGAGGAGGGCCAAGTCTCCCTCAGTCCTGGGCTCCGGGAGTCTGACAGGGAGACCCCAGTGGGCGCCCCCCACACACACCACCCCGACTGGCCACAGCCTTGGTGTGGGTGGGGGTGCGGGAGGGTCTGGCGCTGGCAGGAGGTGGGGGCGCGGCCCCCAGTCCTTTGTGCGGCCAAGTGCCCGGCGCATTGTGAGCCGGCAGAACTTCAGCTCACAATTTGGGATTAGAGCTGATCCGAGTCTTTCTCTGCACGCCTGCCCGCTCCCGGGCGCCCAGGGCCTGCTGGGTAACTGCCTATTATCCGCCGGTTCCACTCCAGTGCCCTCCCCAATAAAACTTTTCATATCCTTATAAACGAACTCGATTGCCGTGTTATAAACATTTACACTGTGCTAACAGATCATCTCCGCCCATCAGAATTGGCTAAATTCCCTTTTCCAGATGAATATATTGAAGGAGATTAGAGATATGATAGCTTTTCAGATTGCTGAACCCAGAGAAATTAGTTTAGTGAGCATTTACAGAGGCTAAATTGGAACCATTAAATAGTGGATTAAATTGATGGCACTTTCATTGTCTGTCCTTCGGTACCGCTGTAAAATCAATTAGCCGTCACCAGCCCATTCTCCATCTAGTGAGATTGTCGTCCTCCCTGGAAGCCGATGCAAACCCTCCCAGCGGCGGCGGCGAGGGGGGTGAAAACACCTAGAGAGTGGCTCCGCGAGGACCCCTCGTGTGGGGCCTCCCCGGCCTCCCCCGGGCTGTCACGGGGCCTCTGGGCTCAGTCCCACTGGAGGCTGCAGGGACGGGCGAGGGGGTGGCTGCGGGTGCTTGGGGAGCCGTTCCTGGGCCATGAGAGCCCCCCGACCCCCCCCCCCCCGACCACCCAGCACTGACTGGGAGGCAGGCAGTGTTCTCTTCTTGTCCCATTTGGCAAAGGGGGAAACTGAGGCCCGGTCGGTCCAGCAGCCCAGGCATGCTCAGGCTGGAGCAGCAACTCTGGGCTGAGCCCCTCCGGCCATGCCGAGTTCCGGAGGGAGAGTGGGCCAACCACACCGACCAGCAGGGGATGGAGTGATCCCAGGCCCCGAGGCAAGGCCTGGGGGTGAACAGCAGTCCTGCTTGCTGTGGGGCAGGCTGCAGCGAGGGGTGCCAAAGGCAGCAGGGGCCAGGAGCACCCTGCCTCCCACAAGGGCCCAGTCGGGTGATATGGAAACTGGGCCCATGGGGAGGGATGGGGCCGTGAAGGTGGTGGCTGGGTGGGTGCCCCGGCTCCATTCTGTGTGGTGAACGGGGCATGTGATCAGTCCGATTGGACTTCCCCAGTGCTGATGCATTGTCATGGGCCTGGCACGGAGTCCGGTGCTCGGGGGCCAGAATGAGCTGGCCTGCACACGCTCCAGACAGGCCGAGATGCAGGAGGACAGGGCGTTGGAGGGCAGAGGGTGCGCTGGGCCCACATGGGGGGGCCACACAGCACAGCGCTCCGGAGTGACTCAGGCTGTGGCCTCAGGCTGCTGGGGCACAGCTGGGACTGAACGCTGGGTCCCACTCAGTGTCCCATGGTGGCCTCAGCCCCACTTTCCTGGTCTTGGCTGGAGGGCCACCTCCTCCAGGAAGCCTGCTCGGATCCCTCTGCCCCTCCATCAGGCCAGGAGCCCGCCCCTGGCTCCCATGGGCCATCGGGCTTCCCCAGGTCATGGTGGTTACAACTTGGGGTAGGGGATGCTGTCTTTGGGGAGCCCGCTGCCCACCTGCTGGACCCTGGGTGGTGGGGGGGAGGGCCCCCCAGGCTGCTGTCCCTGTGCTGCTGTCCCAGATGCCAGGCAGGTCAGTGAGAACACGAGAGGGGAACCCTGCAAAGAGCCCTGGCCCTTCTTCCACCCAAGCCCAGGACCCTGCTGCCGTGGGCAGAGCAGGCCTCCCCTGTGGTCTGTGGGTGGGCACGAGGCCACGGGACAGAGAAAGTGGGAGGAAGAGGGCCAGTGGGCCGGCAAGTGGGGGCCCCCCTGATGTCCCCACCCCTGGGCGAGGTGTCCCTGGCAGTCTCCTTCAGAGGGTGGCAGGGCCCGTCCTGGGAAGGGTGCGCTCCCTGCTGGAGAGCAGGGGGCAGACAGGGCTCCAGCTGGTGCCCCCTCAGAGATGGGGTGCCCAGTGGCCCCCCATGCAGTACTGCCACGCTGTCTCTCCAGACCCCTGCTCCCAGCCCCTGCAGGGCCCTAGCACCCTCCCTGTCTTCACCTTGTCGACCCCTGACCCCTGGCTGCTCTGAGAACCGGCAGCCCCTATTCCAGCAGATTAGCACCCCCCAGAAAAAACACACAGCAGGTTTCATCTGAGCTCAGCAGGTGGGCGGGAATCCTCAGAACAGAGGAGCCCCAGACGTCTGAGGAGGGGCCTTGGGCACCGCAGGGGCCAGGGGGCACATGGGCAGGGAGGTGGGGGCTCCAGAGCCCGGTGGGAATTCAGGACCAAGCCCCCTGTGAGGTAGACACCCCTGCCCAGGCCTGGGGGTCCCTGGCAGTTTGCAGACTGAGGCTCGCTGCCCCCTGAGGCTCAGGAGTGGACCCCTTATCCTGTTTTATAAACAAGACAGCCACATAGGGCAGTAGGGGGTGCCCAGGTCTCAGACAGTGGCGAGTGGCCCCCCTGGAATTCAAACCCAAGCCACCGCAGGTGCCAGTTTGGACGCCCACCCAGAGGCTACACCTCGTTTTTCAGATGATCAGACAGGAAACTGGTGTCAGCAGAGCTAAGGCATAGCTGACCTCCTGCCCACCACCTCCACCCGAGCCCATCCCCCGTGGCCACACAGCAGCAGCCCTGGTCTGGGGGGATAAGGTTTCTGGCCAGCTGAGGGTGGGGGGTGCAGTGGGGTCAGGTGCAGGGTGTGGGGGGAGGGAGGGTGACAGACGGGCGAGAAGGCCAGCCACAGGAAGTTCTCACGGGCAGATGGACAGACGGGTGCCCAGGCCCCTGACAGCTCCTATTTAGGGCCTCGGGCAGTGCAGGGTGGACCCTGCGCTCAGAGCTTCTGTGGGGCTGCAGGGTGGGCTCCATCTCTGGGTGCCCCCAGAGCTTCCAGGCCAGGATTCTGGGGCCCCTCACTGCCACCCCGGGGACATGCCCACAGAGGGGCCAAACGGCCAGGGCAGCCTGGAAGGACAGCCCTATGGGATCCCGGCTGAGCTGGTTGGGTTCGTTCGGCCACCAACCTTCAGAGTAAATGCCCCTCTGGGCACCAGGCGCCCCCCTCCCCCCCCAGAGCCGCTGGGAGCAGAGAGTGCTGGGCTCGGGCCTGGGGGCTGCCTGCAAAGATGAGAATTCAAGGTGTGTTGTGGTTGTCACGCTTGTCACCAAGGCAGTTTTCTGCGGGCATCCCAGGCCCCCGGTCACCCCCCTCCAGGACAGAGCTCAACTGGCCATGACGAATGACTGGCGGGCTGGGCCCAGAGGCCAGGAGAGCAGAGACGGTGCTCTGGGGAACCGGGCAGAGGCTCCGAGACGTGGGCGGTGGGAGAGCCACCCCCCTGAGGGGTCCTGGTCCGAGAGCCTCTCCATCCAGGCCGCCGACCTCTGCCCCTGAAGGGAAGGTGGGGGAGCAGGAGGGGGCTCCCCAAAGCACCGGAAACAGCCAGCGGTGAGGAGATCCTGGTGGGGCCTGGCCCAGCGAACAGGCCTCCAGGGCTCAGGCTTCGGCAGCCCTCACCCCCCAGTGGGACCACGTCCTGGGGTGGAGCCAGGGTGGAGGGGAGGGAACAGCCTGTGAGGTGGGGCCCAGAAGCCCTTCTGCGTGGTTCCTGTTTCCTCCTAGCCCAGCAAGACGGTCTTCGAAGCCCTTCTGGAAAAATGGCAGACAGCCCCCGCACCCCGTCTCCAGCCTGAGTGGCCTGGAACCTGGGGGCCAGGGTCATCGGACCGGAACACAGCTCAGCGGGTACACAGGGGGCACAGTGCCTCACACGCGTCCCACGCCAGCGGCGTTGGGCCCCTGGCTGTAGGTGCGCGTCTGCCGGCCCCCACTCCACCCCGGACCCGATCGTGCTCTCCCTTTGACACAGGCACTTAGTCGTGGTCAGCAGGAGTGGGAGGAGCTAGGGGCGTGTAATGGGGCCTGATGGGAGGGTCGGATCCTGACACGGGGTGGTGGGGAGCTGCACCCCGCTTAGCAGACAAGCCCTGGAGACCTTGCCCCCCAGTTCCTAGGGCGCAGCGAGGTGGGGCTCCATCACCAGGCAGCCCTGGGGGGAAGCGCTCGCACCTTTAACTCAGGAAAACCACCTTGGAGGCCCCTCCAAGGACAACGCCCAGAACACGGGAGGGTGTTAGCCCACGGACAGTCACAGCAACATCCTTTCCAATGGCACAAGTGTCAGAAGCCGCCGAAATGCCCCACAGTCAGGGAGCGGTTTAGTATGCGCCCCCGAGGGGCACTGAGAGCCACCCGTGCGAGCACACCACCTGGGCCAGCAGGTGGGCGGTGTGGGCAGCGGGGAGCACGTGAAGGGCGTGATGTCAAGCAGGAGCTGCGGCCTGGGGGCGGCGTGGCAGGGAGGTGGCAAGGCTGGGGGCGGCGTTCCCTCACTTTCCTATGAGGTATTGTTACCGTGTTAGTGATTTAGAATACTTCGCAAATGGTATATTGCCAAGTGGTAGGATTATAGGTAAGTTTTGTTTCCTCTTTGAGCTTTACTGGATTTTCCAAACATTCAGCCCAGTGACGGGGGCAGAGGGCACCATGCCTTGTGGGGGTCTTGACAGGTGGAGGAGCAGGTGGGCCCACAGGTGGCCACCCCGTCCCCCGGTGGGAATGCTGCCTGCCTGGTCAGGGGAGGGCTCTGGGGCATGATAGAGGGGGTGCTGCCGGGGACAGCGGGGGGCAGCCGGACGGCTGCCAGGTGCACTTGGGGGTGGGCAGGTTCACGGGAGGTTGTGCTGTGTCTGCCTGGTGCCCCGTTTCACCTGCGTCCCCTGACTGGAGCCTCAGACCATCCCTTGAAAAGCAAGCTTGTGCTCTGGAGGGGAGAGTGGGGCCCCGAGGCGGCCGGTGGCGTCTCCAGTCACGAGGAGGGAGGCTGCTGGGCTGGCCGGAAGGGCTCTTTGAGGGCTGTGCGGTCCCCAATGCACACTGTGGTCCCCAGCCAGCGCTGGGGTTCAAGTCCAGGGCACTCTGAGCTTGGAGCTGGGCTTTCCCGGGGGCCTCGGGCTGCTCCGGAGCCGCCAGGTGCCCAGAAGGGGAAGCCGTCATCCTGGTCACAGCGGCTGAGCTCAGGAGCCAGGGCGGGAGGAGGGGACGGGCATGCCAACTGTGAAAGTGACGGTGCTGCCACTGATGGTGAAGATGGGGATGGTGGTGACAGTAAGTTGACTGTGTTCAGTACCCTCCGTGCCCCAGGTGCCGTGCCGAGTCCTTCAGATAAACCAGGGCCGCCCCGCCTCGGTCGTTCAGCTGGTCGAGGGTGGGGCTGACATCTCACCCAGGCCCACCAGGTTCCCAAGCCCGGGCCCAAGGGAGACTGGCTGAAAGGGGCAGGGCCACCCGCGGAGGGACCGGGGCTCACGCTGGGCTGGAAGGCCAGGGTGCAGCATCGGGGGTGGGACACCGCCTCTGAGTTCCTGAGCTCCAGATGGAAGGTGAGCTGGCCCGTTGCTCACGTTCTGTCCCCTTTCATGCTCTGGCATCTCCGGGGACTTGCCGGCCAAGGAGAAGCTGCTCCCCCAGGACTCGCTCCCCCTGGAGACAGCAGTGTCCCCGTGAGCACTCCCGTCACGTGCTGACCCAGCCGCCTGCTCCATCAGGCTCTCCCGCCCCCAGGGCCAGGCCCTGGGCAAGTAGAGACTGCCCCACAGCCCACGCTGTTCCGACTCCTCCCCCTGGGCTGCTGCACTGGGAAAACCACAGTGTGGGCTCTGGGCCATGCCCACCCGAGACGCTGGTCAGCCCTGTGTGGAGTGTGTGCCCCCTCCGCTGGGGCGCGGACACGCCGCCCCGCCCCGCCTAGGCCGTGGTGTCCTGTTCGCCTGACCCAACCTGAGTTGGACAAGTCTGGGCACAGGTTCCAGGATGGAGGGGCAGCCTCGAAAGGCAGGTGTGCCGGGGTCGCCAGGGGGCCTGCGGTGGCCCTACGTGGACGGGCGGGAGACCGAGCTCCTGACTTCTGCTCCTCTGTGAGCACGACGGGGTGGGCCCTGCCCATCTCAGCGCCTCCTCTGGGACAAGGAGATTAGGTTGTGAAATCTGGGCCTGGGCGCTGCCAGCTGGGAGAGCGCCCTCCGAGCCAGGCCGGTGGGGGCTGCGGTGTGAGCGTGGGGCCTCCACCTGCCCTCCTCCCCTTCCTGGTGAAGCCACCTCCCTGCCCAGGACCTGCTTGGCAGGGCCAGCTGCTGGGCCTGGGTGAGTGGCCGAGGGCAGTGGCTAGAACAGGGCCCCTCCGTCCGAGCTGGCAGGGCCCTGGCTGCAGCCACCCCTCCCTGTGCCTGCTGGTGCCTCATCTGGCCCCGGCCCAGCCCCGCCTCATCTGGGCTCTGCTCTCGGTCCACTGGGCTGTCTCCCCGGCTGCGTCAGCCCCCGTGTGCACGGCCACGACCAGCCCAGCCCGCCTGACATTAAAGCTTCTGTCCCATAATTGGCAATTTTGTCATATTTATTCACAACAGATCGGACTGTCAGGAGCTCGTGGGGGCTCTCCGGAGGCCCGCCGTGAAATCAGTTTGAAATGGCGTGTCAGGTTTTCTCTCCCCGCTGGAACGACCATCTGGCCGGCGACCGGCAGCGGGGCCGATACACTGACCCGGGGAATCATGGCTAAGCCGCGCCCGGGGGCCTGCATGCTGGAGGCCCGCCCCTCGTGCCACAGCTGGGCCCCTTGTGGGCTCTGGGAGCCCGGCTGTCAGGAGAGGCCTGGGGGGGGTGCCCTGGGGGCTTCAAGCTCCCGGGGGCACCAAGCTGGCCTTCCAAAGCCTGCCACTGGGTGGGCACCTCCCCACCCACCCTGGCCCACCTGGCAGGCAGGGCCTAGGTTGGGGTGCTCTTGCCCCACCCAGCCCTCGGCCTGGGCTGCGCTGTGCGCAGACACAGGGGACCCTGAGCACGGGGCACACGCCAGTGGCATCACTGCTATGCCTGGCTCAAGGTGGGCCGAGCCACTGCGGCTGGCACCCCACACCGAGGTGGCTGATCGCAGTCCGACCGGATCAGCGACCACGTCCACCTTCCGGCTGGCCGGCCAGCAGGGGCTCACCCCATGCGGCCTCTCAGCCCCGCAGGCGCCTGCTTACAACCCGGCCCCTTTGCATGGTTGCAGGCGTGTCCCGGTGCCGCAGGCTGGGGAGCAGGAGGAAAAGGACAGGGAGTTGGCACGGAAAGGTGGGAACTGCAGCTGGTGCGTGGACCCACCTGGATGCAGGGCCCAGGAGACGTCTCCTGGGAGCCAGGCGGGGCGGGGGCCACACCAGGCAGGGGCCCCAGAGCATTAGTGCCTCACGCCTGCCAGGAAATAACCACTGTCAGGGAGGACGAGGGGCAGTCGGAGGCCTTGTGCCCGTGGGTGGGAGGTAAGGTGATGCAGCCAGCCTATGGGGGGCCTCACGGATCTCACGTACAAGCGACGTGTGGCCCCACAACTCCACTCCTGGGTCTGCGCCCCAGAGAACGGAAGCAGAGTCTACGACAGACACCCGCGCACCAATGTCCACAGCAGCCCCGCTCACAGCAGCCGATTGGTGGAAGCTACCCCGGGGTCTGCCGACGGGCAGACGGGGACATATTGGGGTCCGTCCAGACATCGGACGGTCACTCAGCCTTGAAAAGGAAGGAAATGCTTGGTATGACGTGGATCGGCTGAGGGACAGAAGCCAAACACAGTAGGACGCCCTCTCTCGTAGGAGGGGTCATGGTCTCAGAGAGGCAGAGGCCGGGGCTGGGGCCGGGGGTGGGGGCAGAGGTGAGTGTTTTTTGGGGACAGAGGCCCAGCGGGGAAGGCGGAAAGTCCTGGAGACAGACAGTGGTGACGGGTGCTCAACAGTGTGAATGTGCTGGACGTCCCTGCACTGGACACTCACGTGATTGAGGTGTGAACCTTACCTTGACCACAGTACAGACCCTGGGGCCACCAACTCTGGGGGGATGGGGCCTGGCCAGGAGGGCTCACCCCTGTTCAGGGCCCAGTCAGCTCATTTCCAGAGGGGCCTTGCCTTCTCCACGTGGAACAGCGGCCTGGCGGCACTCTGCGTCGGGACCTGGGAGCTGCGATGGGCCAGAGCAGCGAGGGGGGGGGGGGGCTGCTGGACACCTGGCTGCATGTGACTCGACAGCCACATCAGGAAAGCCTGTTAGGCGGTGGCGGCAAGAAATCAATTGGTTCTGGGGCAAAGACCAAAAGCCAGGAGCTCGGGAGGTTATGGGAAAGACAGTGCAGGCTCGGTCTGCCTGCCAGGCCCACGTGGCTCTGCCCGTTTGTCCTCTGGAGGGACTGGGGCCAGGGGGAGTCCAGGGGCCCCGTCCTGTCACCGAGATCACCTGCTGATCTCTGGGGAAGCTCTGGCTGCTCAGGGCCCATCAGAGGCCTGGGGTCTGTCTCAGGGCCCCACGGGGGAGGCTGGAGCACTTCCTGGGGGGTGGCCTGAGCTTCCCTCAGCCCTCACCCCCTGCCCCGGCCGGACTGCTGCCCAGGAGGGCCGCCTGCGATGTTGGCACGCCTGCCTCACCCTCCGCCCTCCAGAGAGACCTCAGCACCGTCTGCCACTCCTGGGCCACAGACTGCAGGTCTCAGCAGCTCGAAGGCCAGGCTTCATGATCTGAGGGTTGGCAGAAGAGCCAGCCCTTGGGGACCAGGGTGGAGAGGTGCCCACCTGGAGCACTGGGACACTCTGGGGGACCCCACTACACCTGCCCATGGCCTGGCCGGCTTGCCCACCTGGTGCCACCTGCCGGGTGCACTGGGCTGTGTGTGAGGAGAGCCCAGCGAGAGCCCCTCGCCCCTCCCGTGGGCCAGCCGGAGCCAGGCTCCACCCACTCACCAGACCACCAAGCTCACCGAGTGGGGGTTTGTGCATCTGAAGCTTCGAGCCAGGTTTGCTATTTTTCTAAGGATTAGGAGCAGCCGGGGCGATTCCCACCGCACTGCCCGGCTGGTTTGGTGCGGCCCCCGCTATGTGGGCCCAAGGGGCTGAGCGGAGGCACTGAGTGGGGTCTGGGCCGGCTTGGGGGTGGGGGTGCTAGAGCTGGGCCCCTGAGACGGCCTCCCGCTGGGCCGGAGCCCCAGGGAGCCCCCACTCTCCTCTCAGCCTCATGGGAGGGACCATTGATCCTCTAGGCGGGGAGCCATCCGTGTGGCGAGCGGCATGTCCCCATCGACTGGCCAAGCTCCGCTAACAAGCTGATCCAACAGGCAGGACGGGCACGTGCGTGTCTGGGGGCCCAGCCTCGGGGCCCACCCAGCTCGGGGCAGCAGGGTGGGGCACCCCAGCACCCACCCCACCCCTCGGGCTGCGGGCCAAGCTGCCTGGATGGGAGGAGACGCCGAAAGAGGGTTGCGAACAGCATGGGGAGGGGACCACCCGTGAACACCCAAGGGGGGCATCGGTCCCCACCCCACACTAAGAATGGCCCCCATGACCCCAGAGGCAGCCTGGTACCACCCCATGGTGAGTGGGGGGTGTCAGTGTGAGGGGCCAGAAGGTGAGGGGTTGTCAGGGACTCTAGGGATAGGAGGTGAGGGGACTTGGCAGGGACCCTGGCACAGGAGGGAAGGTAGGAGCAGCCCCAGAACAGGGAGCAACTGGGGCCACAGTGGCAGGCACAGGACGGTGGCCACCTGCCTAATCACCTTCAGTGCTGCCCCTGTGGGATGAGGTGCCCCTGGTCCCCCTGGGAAGCTATGTGGACTTGGGTCAGTGAGAGATGGTGGACTGAGACTGCCTTTGAGGTAATGAGCTGCCTGTCACGGGGGGTGTACAAGCAAGAGATCTGAGAGAGGATTCTGCTCTGCATGTTGGGATGGACACGATAGCCTCAGCAGTGTCCCCTGGAGCCTGCCCCGCTGAGCACGGTGCTGGGGCAAGTGCAGGAAGCACGGCTCCTGCTCCCAGAGGCCTCTCCTGAAAGCATGACTAGCAAGTTAGAAGACCCATCTGGGCTTCTCACTCTGCCCCAGACTCCTGCCTGCTGACCTGGGGCCACCTCATCCCTACACCCCAGCCCCCCTGGAATCCAACCGCCCCCATCAGGTGAGCTACCACCCCAGGGTGGCTCCAGCTACAACAGACACTCACCCCTGTCCCACAGGTGGGGGCGCTAAGGGCCTGAGGACAGCAGGCCCAGTCACTTCAAGGGCCCCAGCCCAACACTTCCTGCCTGGCTCCCCTCGGTCCTGGGCCACGAGTGATGCCCCACAGTCCATGGTCCCCCTGGGCCCTGCATGCCAAGCCCTCTCAGCACTCGCTTTGGGGACCCGGGCTCCCTTGTCACAGTGGGAAGGAAGGAAAGCCAGCAAGTGAGCACTAGACACTACGCCAGCCCAAAGGGCCGACTGTTCCAGGCTTGGCCTCCGCCTCCGGGGCTGCCACGAGGGCCGCCGGGGGCTGGCCGGGCAGGGTGTCCACCCCACAGAAACTGGCAGCCAGTGCCACTCAGGGCTAGTCTGCCCTGTGGTCCTGTTGAGGAAACGGAGGCCAAGAGGGGAGCAGGGTGCTAGGACCCCCAGCCCGGCCGTGGAGGACGTGGAGGGCGGACGTGGGGCCTTTGCTGCTGTCACTGAGACACAGGGTGGCCAGTACCTGGACCTTTCTCGGGCACCCACGTCATCCGCCAGCCTGGACAGGTGTGTGCGCCGCCCGACCCCCTGCACCGCCGGCCCATAAATCTACCAGCTAATCCTTCACCTGCACGACCTCTTGTGGGGCATGATGGACGGACCCTGGCCCGGCCGGCTGCTGCGGAATCACTCAGCGGCCAGACAAGCCCTAAATCTGGCTCACGGGGTGCTGAAAGGGGGGATGTCTGTTTTCATAACCTACCTCAGTCACAATAAATATTTAAAACGCGCATTAACATCCTCCGCCACACAATCGGCTTCTGTGGCCCCGGCCAGCAGATTTAATTAGCCCCGGCCTCCCCCGCCGCCGCGCTCACCCGTGGACCCGAGGCCCTGTTTTCCTAAACCCCTGGCCGCCAGAAATACGGCCTCACCAGCTGAGCCGACACAGGGCCTTTGTCTGGCTGGGCTCCCCTCAGAGGCCCCAGAGCTGGGCAGCGGGCAGGCGGGGCGGGGCTCTGGGCCCTGGGGGTGCAGGGTTAGGGCCTTGGCAGCTCAGCCTACAGGCCTGCGGGTGAACCCTGAGCAGAGCGCCAGAGGGGAGGGGAGATGGGAGGGCCCCAAGGTGAAGGCAGGGCGGCGCGCTGCGCGGGGCGGGGGGAGCCGTCAGGAGGCCGGGCTGCAACAGGCGGCCCAGGCCCCTCGTCCTCCTGCTGTGCCCGCAGCTCACAGGCCTGCTGCCCGGGTGGGAGCTCCTGGTGGGAGCCCCTCGTGGCAGCCCACACGGGCATCCGGACAGGTGGCCCGGCTGAGCCAAAGCCTGGACGCAGGGAAGCCAGAGGACCGGGGAGGGGCCAGGTGCTGGCCATGGTCCTGGCGGTCCCGGACGCTGGGATGGGATGGCCAGAACCATCTCCCTTGGGCAGAGTGGAGATGAGAAGGGGGTCGAAGGGTCTGAGGGGTGTGGAAGAAAGCCAGGTGTCCTCCCTGCAGGAGGAGGCAGCCAAGCTGATCCCCGCTCAACCAGCCCCCTGTGCTCTGGCTCCTCTGGAAGCCTCTTCGCGGCCTAAGCCTCACTCAGCCACCAAGAGCGGCAAGACAGGCTCCGTTTTCCAGACCAGACACAAGGCCACCCCAGGGCTGGCACCTTGGAGTCTAAGAGACGGACAGTCTGAGACAGGAGACGCTGGCTGGGGACCCCAGGCTGAGCGGGAAATCAGGCTGGGGTCAGGGCTCCTGGCAGCTCAAGGAAGGGGTTCCCGCAGCCTGATGAGGGGGGAACCGAGGCTCAGAGAGGCCAAGGCCTGGCCCAGGGATGCCCAGTGCGGCGTTGGCCGTGGTGGGTGGAGTTACGTCCCTTAAAAAGATGTATCGAGTCTGAGCCCTGGTTTCTGTGAACTTGAGCTTACCTAGAAACAAGGCCTTTGTAGGTGTCAAGTTCAGATGAGGTCGAGCAGGGCTAAGGGGCCCTGAATATGGCAACTGTGTCCTTAGGAGATTCGGACGCGGACTCTCAGGGAGAGGGCACGTGGTGATGGAGGCAGATTGGAGTGACGAGGCCCCAGAAGCTGGAAGGGGCAGGAAGGACACTCCGGGGGAGCACGGCCCCGCCACCCCTCAACTTGTGGCCTCCAGAACCGGGAGAGGCCAGCATTCTGCTGCTGTGAGTCACCCAGCTCACAACACTTGGTTCCGACCGCGCCGGGGAGCTGGCCCGGCCCTCTCTCATCACCGCCCTGTCTGTGCTGCAGCCTCTCCGAGCTAGAAGAAAGCCCAAGTCCCCTGGGCGGGTGACACGTCCTGGGAGCGCCCACCCCAAGGGTGTTCAGGACCTGGACACTGAGCAAGCCTGGCCGGTTCCGGTCCAGACACTGCCCTTGCAGGCTGTGCACAGCGGGGCGAGACCGTGAGTCCCGAACTTCAGCCCCTCCTCTCCAGGTGGGCCTCTGGGCCGGCGTGTGGGGCCTGGGCCCACTCAGGGCACGGAGGGCGTCCTGGGACTGGCCCGTGGCAGCTGACCTGCTCCCCCTGCAGCTGGAAGCCCTGGGTCCTGCAGCCCACACACTGCTCATCAGACAGGAGAGTCCCTCCTGCTCCTGCTGGTGGACGTGGGGCGGGAGGCGCCGTCGGGCCGAGTTTTAAAACCACCAGACCTGACCTGCTCGGTGGGTTTTCCAGGAGAATCACTCTGGCTGGGAGCAGACAGAGGCAGGGAGGCTGGGAGGCTTGCTGGCTCTGCACCTCGAGGACACAGACACGCCTTCGCCCCAGCAGCAGGCCCCGGGCCCGGGGCAAAGGGCGGCCAGCAAGCAGAGGTCCTTTGGACCAGAGGGCTTCCTGGAGCAGGGGGCAGCGGACAAGGGCCGAGAAGGCTGGACTCCGCCCAGGGCAGACCTGGATGGGTCCTTGGCCTGTCCGGACGCCAGGACCCCTGCGGCCCGCCCGCCCCGGCCACCCATGGAGGCGGACCCGTGTGCGCGTGCGTGGGCTCAGCAGACGCATTCCTCGGGCGCCCGGCCAGCTCCCGCTCCCACCCGCACGCGCCTGTTTATGAAACGGAGGTAAGTGTTTAATTAGTCGCCTAATTGCCTGGGTAATTGGGAGACGTACTCAGCTCTCCAAGTAATCAGTCGGAACAGGCCTCGAAAATATCTGGCCCAATATTCATTAGTGCGGCTCAATCGTTACAGTTATGTGTTGGGTTCCCGACGAGGCCCGGCAGACAGCTGCGTGCCCTGCAGCCGACCGCCAGCTCCGGCTGGGCAGGCCGCCCCGCGCAGGCGGACGGGTGGCGCTGCCAGGCACCCACGCCCACCCCACCCGCCCGCCGCCCGGCTGCCCTGCGTCTGCCTGGAGCCCAAGGAGGCCCTCTGGCCAGCAGGGCCATCCTGCCCCCACCCCTTCTCACCCCCAGTGAGCCCGGCAGCCGGGCCTCTAGGGGCAGGGGGGAGGCTCTGTGCCCAGCCTCAGGACAGCGTGGCAGGGCTGGGGGTGGGGATCTTCCCCTGCAGAGACTGGCTGTGGCCATCAGGATAACCTCCCCCATGCACAGCCCTGCAGGGGGGCCATAAACGTGCCCATTTTACAGACCCCGAAAGAGGCTGGAAGGGCAAAACTGCCTGGAGTGGAGCCAGGAGTCCCCTGTCAACCACACACCTGCGCCCCACCCCAGACCCCACCCCCCACCAGGAGGTTTGGCCACCAGATGAGGGAGTCCCTGGTGGCAGGGCAGCCACAGCCACGGTCCCTCCGGTGCTGCTGCGGCTCCAACTGCCACTCACTGACTCGCTCGTGTCCTCTGTAGTCCCTGTGCTGGGGTTGGACACTGCCCTGACCAAACTCGGCCCGCGTCCCACCTGCCGACCTCCTCCGGCACTCTGACGGGGAAGAAGTAGAACCATCGCCTGGGGGTGGCGTTGGGGATGGGGCCTGAAGGAAGAGGCAGAGTCAACCAGGTGAAGAGAAGAGAGGGAAAACCATTTTCGGGGAGTGGAACAGCAAGCACAAAGTCCCTGAGGCTGGAGCCGCTGCCGTGGGGAGGACAAGGGGCGAGGCGGGCACACAGGGGGCCCGGGTGCCGGAGGAGCCCTGGGACTCCCTCTGCGAGCCGTGAGCGGACTTGCAGGTGGCTTAGCGGGGCGACCTGGGATGTGGTCTGGTTGGCCATCGAAAAGACCCCCAAGAACAGGATGGGCAGGGAGTCCAGGGGAAGCCAGTACCTGGGAGGGGTGTCCAGGTGAGAGGCGGGGACACTGTGGACCCGGGGGGGCCCCATGCACCCCTCCACGAGCAGGCTGCACCCTTGTCTGCCCTGTGCTGGGCCCACCCCCACGCTCTGGTTGTGGGGGGCTGGGAGAGGCAAAGGAGCGTGTTTCCCCCTCTGAAGGCCATGCCCTTCCTCCAGCCACTGACCCTCTCCGAGCCTCCCGGGCTCATCTGGACGATGGGGGTGAAAGTGACACTGCCGACCCGGTGACTGGGGGGACCAGAGCTGAGGCCGGGGACGGCCAGGAAGGGGCAACAGCGTGGGCTCCCAGGACCCGCCCAGCCAGGCCTGGGTCTGCAGCAGCGCCACCTCGAGGGGTTCCTACCTCCCGCTCTATGGCGGAGCAAATCCCACGCGGCGCAGAGCGGCCCATGCGAGGCGGGCTGTGCACGAGCGGCCCCGTCCAGTGTGTCTGCAGTGCCGTCCAGTCCCCACCTCTGTCACTCCCCGACCTTGTCACCCCCAAAGGGGACCCCGAACCCCGTCACACCCTCCCCCTCCGCCAGCCACGCCCACCTGGCCTGTCTCCCCCTCTGACAGCTTCCCCCTCCGGATCCTGTCCCCACTTAACACGTAGATGTGGTGTTCATCGTGGCTTTTACCGTGCGTTTTCACTGAGTTTTTTAATTTTGAAAACCTAAATTTCACCAACGTCGTTCAGCCTTTCGTGCTGAGAGAGCTGTGGGTTCTCGTGCAGCCACAGGCAGTGCTGTCGGGGACACCTGCCCCGGGTTCCTCGCGGGGGACGCCTCGTGGACTCCGAGGCCGCGTCAGAGCCACGTCGATGCGGACTCTTGTGAGGACCGTGTTGCTGCCGGGACCGTGCATGGTCACCTCCATTTCTCCCTCCGACAGCCTGAAACGCATTTCACTGACACGCCGCGTGTGCCGAACTCCAGCTCGCCATCACCCTTTGCGTACAGTCGGCTCTCGATTAGGTAGATTTAGGTCACGAGGAAAACGTTGCCTCTCGGCACGTGTGGCGGGGAGCGGTCTTGGGCTCTGCACCCCGGGTGGGGCCCCGCCGTCCTGTATGACGCCCCGCCGCTGGGAGTCATTTCTCCTGGCTCTGTCGTCTGAAAACGCCTTCGTTTCCTCTGCAGTTTGGAGAGACGTTTCTGCCGGGTCTGGAGTCCTGGACATCCCCCTAGACGTCGCGAAGTTTGTCCCGTTGGCTGCTGGACCGTTTGTCACCCTGCGGGTACACTTGACCTGTATTTTGAGGTGCAGTTACGCTCCTGGGAGCAGTTTGAGTCTTTCTGGTCTTGCTGTTAATTCTGTGCCTCCAGAGCGGCTCTCGGTCTGGAGAGAACTTCCCCGGCTGCGAGGAGTTTTCCATCCCGAGTCTGGCTGGGGGAGAGTGTGGGCCCAGCCCCATGGGGGCACTGGGCATCCTTCTCGTCCCTCCGGGTAGCTCGCTCTCCCCCAGCTCCTGAGCAGTCTCCCCGTCTGCAGGCAGTGGTCAGTGCTCTCCTGGACACTCACAAGGGACCCTCTGCAGGTCTCCGGGGCCCTTGCTCTCTGCACAGGTCTCTTCTCTCAGGTAAGCGGCCCTGCAGGTCCCGCCGCAGCCTCCCAGACTGTAGCTCTGCCTCAGGGAGTCTGCCGGCCTGCACCCGGGTCCCTCCACCTCTGGGCTGGAAGTGCTCTCAAGGGCACAGCCCCCACATGTCCCCCGACCCCCAGGAATCTGTCCTTCAAAACAGGTTGTCCAGCATCTTGAAAACCATTGCTTCTTACATTTTGTCTGTTTGTTGTTGTTGTTGTTGTTTTTAATAAAAAGTAATTGTTGCCCCAGCTGGTGCAGCTCAGTGGATTGACTGCTGGCCTGCAAACCAAAGGGTCACCAGTTCAATTCTGGGTCAGGGCACATGCCTGGATTGTGGGCCAGGTGGTTGGGGGTGCAAGAGAGGTAACCACACATCGATGTTTTTCTCCCTCTCTTTCTCCCTCCTTTCCCCTCTCTCTAAAAAATAAAATCTTAAAAAAAAATAATAGTTTCCGATGGGAAGGTAAATCTAGTCCTTGTTACTTTGTCTGGGATGGAAGTGAAAATCCTCAGACAGTGTGTGGAGCCCAAGGGTAGTCCTACCTCTGCAGAAAACAGAGCCCAGACTGGATGCTGGCGATGACATCTGAGCCCTGAACAAGCTGTGCCTGAAGCCAGGGAACTTCCCCGGACCGTCCACCTCCAGGAACAACAAATGCCATCAGCCGCTTAGGCCAGTCGGGCTTCCTGCTCCTCCTCCAGCCACTTCCTGTCTGATCCCCAGAGCTGAGAAGTGCAGAGCTGAACCCCAGAGCAGAGGCCCCCAGAGCTGAGAAGTGCAGCCACCGGGCAGAGCAGGGGGCGAGCACAAGGCCAAGCCGGGATGGCACAGCCTGGGGGCTTGGGCGAGCTCTGACCAGGAGAGGAGAGAGGGTGGGTCGCACGGTCAACCCCACAGCCTAACCTCTGCCCATCCCTGCCCCGCCTCGGCCTGCAGGAAGCCAGCTCACTCCCACCTGGGCCTTTGCCCCTGGGGTGCCGGCTGGCTGCCAGGACAGCTGTCCTTCGGTCACTTTGCCTTGAACCTGAACCTCGAGAGGGGCTGAGCACACAGCAAGTTAACGCCTTTCCCTCCTGGGGGCTTTGCTTACACCAAGGAAGGGACAAAAGAGAGGAGGGGTGGGCAGGCCGCTCCAAGGCCCCTGTGACCCCCGAACTTCCCACCTCCCGGGGCAACATTTCCCCTCCTTCCGGCTGAGGGGGTGGGATGGGTGGAGGGAGGAAAAATAATCACTCCTCAACCTCAAACCTGCGTGGCAGGTGGCTCGGTGATAAACAACCCTGTCCCTCCAGCACGACCCGTCAGCTGGGGCTCCTAATTCCTTCAGGCTCACTTGGAAGCCACTTCAAGCCCCACTTCCAAGTAAATAAAAAGTTAACATGGAACTGTAGTGGGGACCCCCGGGCACCGATCCTGTGCCTCCCAGGGGTGTCCCTGGGCTGGGCTGAGCGGGGCTGAGCCCCTGGGCACCCCCGACCTGCAGCCGGGGGCAGTCCTGGGCCAGGGAAGGGCCTGCCCTGTCCGGTCTGTGGCCCCAGGCCCCGGGCCCACCTCTCACTGCCTGGGCCTTCTGCGCACCTGGGGCTCAGCCTGGCTCGGGCTCAGGCAGGTGTCCAGGCCGCGCCCTCTCCCCACCCTGCCCACTCAGCCACGCCCCCACCTCCAGGCCTCTGTGGAGTCCTCCTGAACAAGCGGAGTGGACGGGTAACCCCGGTTCTCTTTCAGTGCCGGCCTCGAGCTCCTGCCGGTGGGGCCCAGCCTTCCCCTGTGCTGGCCTGGGGGCCCCAGTCTGGGCAGCGCTGAGCACCCTCAGCCTCACTGGGGGAACCTCTGGGTCAGCCTGGCCCTCGGCCCCCAATGGCAGGGGCAGGGCCTTCTCCGGTGTCGCCAGAGGGTGGATAGGGGGCAGGCTCACCAGCAGCCCTCTTGCTCTGAGTCCTCCCTGAGCTGAGGGATGGGAGGAAGCTGGACACATGAGGGCTGATGGGGGGACCACAGTCCCTGGCCTCAGGCTGCAGGTGGCCTGCTGTGTGGAGGAGCACGGGGCCTGGGAAGCTGTCCCAGGACAGAGAGGCATGGGTGCTGGGCCTGGTGGGAGACAGCTCCCACAGGCGGCGGCCCGGGGGAAGCGGGGCCAGTGACCCCCTGGGTGTTGTGGACCAGAGGGGCCGCAGAGTGGGTGCCCAGAGGCCAGGCAGGTGTGGAGGGCGGCTGGGAGCATGTGGGGTGCTGGGGGTCCCTCTGCGAGACCCTCCGAGGGAGAATCAATGAAAGGCCCCTCACCCTGCCCCCACAGAGCAGTTTCTGCTGACCTCACCAGGCTGATTAATGTTTAATTAGCCTTCAGGAGGAAGGGAAGGAAGAACATATTACCCGCCACGTCAATCTGCCCGCGCCAGTCTGGGCAGGGTAGAGCGCTGGGGGAGAGGGAGGGTGGTGACTGGGCGTTGGCTCCCGGGGCCTCTGTGACTAGGGACAGTCACCCCACCCGCCCCCGGCACCCAGACCGGCCCTGCTGGAGCCAGGGGCTCGTTGTCCTGGCGGCCCTAAGCTCTGTGCTTCCAAGCCTGTGCTGGGGTCTGGTCCGGGGAGGGCAGAGGGTGCCCCCCGGGGCAGGGCCGTCCCTGGGCACCATTCCTAGGCTCCTTCCAGCAGGCTCCCTGCTGTCTGACCCCATTTCTGACCCCGCCTGACACTGACCGATGGGGCCCAGGACGTGGCAGTGGGCTCCACGCAGAGGTCAGAGCAGCAGAGGACTGGGCTGGGCAGGCAGGGCTGGGAGGCCCGTGCAGAGCAGCCACCCGCAGTGCCAGCTGGACGATGCCCCGGGGGCACCTGCCTGAGCTTCCCCAGGAGCCAGGAGGGCACATGCTAGGTGGCCTCCCCCGCTCTTTCAGTTCGCCAGCAGATTCCGAATTCTCCAAAGCGGGGCTGGCCGGAAGCCTGCATGCAGAGTGAGCGTCCACGCAGCACTCTCGGCTGCCCCGTACACCTCGGCCCTTGGTGAGCTCTTGGGGGGTGGTGGGAGGCTGGGGAGTGGAAGCTGGAGTCATCTGGCCCAGGGGACAGCCAAAACCACCACCAAGCGCAGGGCTCCCCCAGGCCTGACCCCCTCTGCAGCCAAATCCCAACCATGTCCCACCCACACTGCCCACTCCCGGGAGCCCCTGGGCCTTTGCACGTGCTGCATCTACACAGAGTGAGCAGGCCTGTTGGACCCTCACGGCATGCTGGGCAGCCAAGCAGGGCTATAGTTGGAGGAGGGAACCCTGAGACCCAGGAGGGTAACAACCAGGTAGAGCGGGGATGCTGGGACGGCAGACGTGGGGCTGCCCAATGCCCTCTCTGACAGCTGGCTCCCCAGAACGCCTCCTGAATTCAGAACCAGGCACACAGGCCAGCTCTGCGAGGACCCCTCTCCCCCATGTCAGCAGGCGGTGATGAAATTTTTAAATAAGGCAAAAAAATTAAAACTCCCCTGAGCTTTATTAAGTAGGGATGCAGTTAGGTAATTACAAACTGGCTTAATTAAAATCTGCCCTCAGAAACACTGGCGGGCAGACCCGGCAGGGGAGGGCGGCGGGAGGTGGGGGCTTCCTTGCTCCAAGCCTCGGTTTCCCCAGCCACAAAGTGAGGTGGCGCTCGCAGCAGACCCAGGGGTGCCATGGGAACGTGGGAAGAAGGGGGTTCCGAGGCACAGGCCCATCCTGAGTCACACAGCAGGCCGATCTGGACCCCCGGGGTCACAGGGGCTTCCTTCCGGGCCTGGCCTACAGTCAACATGGGCAACTAGGGCCACAGGACCCTGCTACACCGCCTGGCCTACTGCGTGGTGCCAGCGGAGCCGGGCCCTGAAGGGTGTATGGGCGCATCTGCCGAGAGCGGCCCTGGCCAAGGCATAGCCAGTGGTGGGCGCGGCTGAGGCTCGGCCCCGAGCTGCTGCAGAGGGACTAGAGGTCCAGAGGTGGCGGCCTGGTGGGGACAGGGCAGGACAGGACAGGACAGGCGGGGCTCATTCTGGATGTGGGCTCGGGGCCTGGGGTTCAGCGAGGGCTGGGGAGAGCGCATTCCCCATCTGTGCCCCAGTCTGTCTGTTCAGCACCTGGCACACAGCAGGGACCCTCTACAGGTACCCGCCCCAGGGACCTGCCGCAGCCCCTCACACCAGCTCCTCATGGCCAGGGTCTTGGGATCCCAGCACCGGCCCCAAACCCACCCCTAGTTCGTTCCGGCTGATGCCTCTGCGGCTCATAAACCCCGCAGCTTTGATCTGCCCTGGTTCTGCCCCTGCCGGAAGACAGGGGCTCCTCCCAGCCGGGCCACCCCACTGCCTCCATTAACCTCTGCTCTCTGGCCGGAAGGGGCAGCTGCAGCACGCGAGTTCCCAGGGGTGTCCGAGGGCCAGCCTAGGGGAGGGTGCTGCCCGGGGAGGGGCAGGAGAGAGCCTCCAGGTCATCACCCTGGGCAGCCATCCTGGGTGCCCTAGAGCCTGAGGACTGTGAAGGTGGGACTGAGCCTCACCCTGGACCCAGGCCTGACTCCCTGCCCAGAGTTGGGAGTGGCCTGTCCATGACGTTCCTGCCATCCCAGGGCTTCCCCCACCCCAGAGAGCCCTTGGGTGGGTGACCCGCAGAGGAGAGGGGCCCCACCGAGCCCGTTTCTCAGACAATGCCACCCCACCCCCTTCCCATGGCCCCTGGGCCCCCCCCTATCCCCTGGACCACTCCTCCAGGGGGTGTCTGGTTCCAGGCTGGCCATGAGCAGCGCTCTGCCCCTCTGCGGCTTGGATGTCTCCTTTGATGGGGGCTCACCCCGGGCCTGCTGGGGGCTCCTCCTGCCGGTGGCCAGCCCCTGCTCTCGGCAATGACCTCGATTTTGCAGCGGTGGGCCCTTTCCCCCTGCCTCCCTGCCATGGCAGTCCCCACACTGGTGGCAGTGGTGCTCGTCGGCACCCCGCAGGGCCACAGAACTCACACGCAGGGTCCCAGCCGCAGGGTGCCCCCTGGCTTTCTCGGGCTCTGCCCGGAGCACGAGCTGTCCACCGATGCCACCAGAGTGACCGGCTGTCTGGACTGGGCCCGAGGCTCCTGGGTCCACGTAAACACAGGAAGCGGCTCCGCTGTGGATGCTCGGGGTCAGTCTGCAGGTACAGACAGACTGGAGGCCATGGGCAGCACCTGGGTTCTAACCAGTGGGGAGGGCAGAGCTGGGGGGGAACTCGAGTGCTAGGGAGCTGAGTGTGGAGCTGGAGACTCGCCCATGGGGAACCACGAGAGGGGCTTAGGTTCAGAGCCAGGCGGGCATTCCATGTGAGGGGTGCAGCCTGTGACAGACAGGAGGCGAGAGCCGGGTGCAGGGTGACAAGGCAGAAACCACAGGAGGCAGGGTGGCTGCAGGTGTGGGGCTGTGGAATGTCAGATTTTCCAGCTAAAGAAAGTCCCCCTGGCTGCCAGGAGGGAGGGGGAGCAGAGAGGACAGAGGGCCCCGATGCCCACCTACCCCTTCCCACCATGTCGTGTCCAGTGTGGCAGCACGGCCTGGCCAGGCCTCTGTCACAGCTCTCATGGGCCCGGCCCTGCCCCTTCTCCCAGGGAGTCCTGGCCCACTGGCTTCACCTCTGTGCTGTGTGACTGCAGGGAGGGCCCGGCCCTCTCTGGGCTGCAGCCCACCCGCCCTACGCTCCCCTGCTGACAGCACCATGGAAACTGCACCACAGCCTGCCGACTCGCTGGGGGGTGGCCCCCTTGTCCTGCAGCCCCCCCACATCCCTCTGTCCGGAATCGACACATTTCCATCCTCGAAGTGATGCCTGTTTTCCTTGTCGGGTTTACAAATAACTTCAAATTTTACTGTTTTCTCTCCTTAATGAATCTTCCGAAACCTGGCGCAGGCTCCGAGTTAATGAGTGTGCAGCCGCGGCTGGTGGTGTGGCCCAGGCGGCCCCCTCCAAGGCGGTGGGTGCAGCCTCATTTAGTGCGCCGGGCAGGAATCCATTCTATCGACGGCGTCCACTGGTGCAGTTCCCGCGTGGGGGCCCTGCTGACCCTCTAGCCTCGTTAACGGTGCTTAAAACCCCGGAGCAACCCAGAGGCAGCGTGGGCCGCAGTGGGGATGGGCCTCTCTGGGTCTTGTGGGTCCTCGCAGTCCCAGTGGGGTCTCGAACCCCGGGATCCGAGCCGGGGCGCAGGGCACCTGCTTAGCCTGCCGGAAGCGCGCTCGTTTTCTGCTCATCCCCAGAGTCGTGTGGCCCCCGCCACAGTCCCTGCCGGACCCCATCGCCGCCCCCACAGCAGCCCCGACCCTTCAGCAGCGGCTCCCCGAGTCCCCTGGTCCCCCGGCTCCCAGCAGCCCCACGGTGCATCCCCAAGGAGAACCTTCTTGGGGCATCGGGATGAAGGGGGTCACACCAGGTGTGGGTGGCTTCCCGCACAGACAGAACGTTTTGAGGTCTGCCCGGTGGCAGCGGGCCCCGAACTTTGTAGTCCCACCACTGGGCAGTAGTCCAGTGGGTGGAGTGGCCCGTTCCCTTGTCCGCTTGTTAGCGGGTGGGCCTGGGGACTGTTCCCAGTCCGGGGACGGTATGAACACGCCTCGGTGGACATGCGGGCGCGGATACTGGCGTGGCCGTGCGTCTCACTCTCTCTCGGGCACAGACCGGCCTCCGTGTCCCGCCTGTGCTGCAGGGCAGCCTCGCCCTCACCAGCGGCCACAGTCGTCTCATTTGCTTGGGCCTCCCATGGGGCGGAGCCGGGGGGGGGGGCGGGGGGGAGCATAGCACTGGGTTTGGGTTCGCAGGTGCCTTGAGCGATGAGGCATCTTTCCACGAGCCTGTTGGCTGTTCACACGCCTTCTTCGGAGAAAGTCTGCTCAAGGCCTTTGCTCGTCTTTCAGATCTGTCATTCGTCTTCTCCTTACATCTGGCAGCTGCGAGTCCCTCATCGGACATCCGTGAGGCAGACTGTTCCTCTCAGCAGGGTGTCTTCTCCCCGCCCACCCCCCTCCAGGCCCGAACGCTGTGCAACCGGGTGGCGGCCATGTCGTCTCCTTTTTTTCTTCTGGTGCGTGTCACCTTGGCCTCACAGCTGAGACACCGTGGTCTGACCCAAAGTCGTGGAGATTCGCTCCTCCCTGTTCTGCTAGGAGTTCTGGGGTTTTAACTAGGACGTGGAGGTCGTGATGCAGTTTCAGTGAAGGGTCCTTAGGTGGCGCAGCCCAGCATCTCCCTTTTTCCGGGGGTCCAGATGTCCCAGCACCACAGCTGCAGAGTGCTCCTCCCCCTCGGGCCGGTCTCAGCCCCCTCGGGGCTCGAGGGCAGCAAGGGTGAGTGAGGGCTTGTCGCTGCGCCCTCTCTCCAGCTGGCGGGTCTGGGGGTCTGCGGCCCGGCCTGGTGCGTGGCCCAGGTTGGACGGCCACACCTCTGCGGTGAGTCTCCAAGTCCAGGCATGTGAGCCTCCTACGCTGCTCTTCTTTGTCAAGACCCTTCAGGGGACTCCCCACCCCTGGCCTTCCCACGGGGGAGTGAGAGGACCCTCCTGGGTTTCCCCAGAGTGAGTGGCCCACAGAGCAGGGCAGAGGCCGCAGAGAAGCCCAGCCCACACGCAGGGAAGGGACTCCATCTCCGTCTTTCTGGGACCCATTTGCAAGCCACCGCAGGGGGCAGCTCAGGGAAGACCGTGACAGCGCCATGGCAACTGGAGGCCCCGGGTCCAGATCACCCGCCCAGCAGCTGCAGAAGCAGGAGGGGACAGAGCACAGGGACAGGCTTGGGCTTGGCTCTGTGGGGACAGGACCTGTGGGGCCCTGAGTGACCACCTCGGGCCGAGCCTAGTGCAGCCAGCCACTCAGCCCCCGGGCTCGGGGCCACCATGAATCGCCCTCACACGCACACCACCATCTACAGTGGGCCCAGCGGTCTCTGGAGCAGTCACAGAACCCACCGGGTGCCAAGCCAGGCGCGGAGGCCGGGATGGGGCCTGTACTCTCTCTACACGACCACATGTTGGGGTGGCCCTGGGCCCCAGAGGGTCCTCTAGGACACTAAGTGGCCCTCCTGCCCCCTGAGGAGCACCCAAGTCAAGGACGGTGAGAGGAGACACTGTGGTCCCTGTCCCTCCTCACTGGACACTCTGGACCTTCGGCTCAGTTCTGCCGTTCCCTAAACAGCCAGCAGCCAGCTCCCCTCTGCGTCCGAAACACAAAACCTCCGAGGACCCCCAAACAGAGCGTGCGCTGCCCTCTCCCACTTGGCTCTCCTCACGTCTGCGGCTCACGTTTCCAGCCTGATGCCCACAGCCCTGCCCCCTCCCTGGGACCATTAACTGAATGGAGGGCCCTGGGCATCCACAGCGCCTGACTGCACCTGCTGGGGCTGGGCCTCGCCTGCATGCCGGGCAGGGACGCCTCCCCAGAAGGCCCCTCCCAAGATACTTACTTTCCTTAATGACCTTCCATGAGGGTCTCGCCCCAGCCTTCAGGAGCGCAGAGGAGCAGCTCTGAGGTCACCTCAGATGTCACTTTATTCACATGGAGAAATCAGGTTAGGCCGCAGCGTCCGCCTGGCCCCGCAGCTCTGGTGCCTGAGGCTGGGCCTGCGGAGCGAACGCCTCTCCCTGCATGTCTGATGGGGCAGATGCCTGCAGCGGCTTCTAACACCTGGCCGCCACCTGCCTCTGAGCAGCAGGCCTGGACTTCCAAATTCAACCCATCTCTTTTAAATCGATCAAACTCAGTCAACGTATTCAGCTCTACAGGTAATCTACCGCGTGGAAGCGGCTGGTGCGCAGTGGCGTGCTCCCGCTGAAGCACGCAGAGGCTGCGTCTTGACCACTGTGGATGCATGAGGCACCGGCAGCTGGGGACAGGACCATGAGGTGCGGTGGTTCCGGTCACACGGGGCCCCCAGTGCTCAACGTGCACTGGCCCCAGAGGAGGCGTCTGGGTGCGAGGTAGGCAGGTCTTGATGAACGAGGTGAATGTCTGCCCTGGCTGGTGTGGCTCAGCAGATTGAGCACTGGCCTGCGAACCAAGGGATCGCCGGTTCGATTCCCAGTCGGGGCACGTGCCTGGGTTGTGGGACTGGGTCCCTGGTGGACACACATGTGAGAAGCAACTACCCACTGATGTTACTCTCCCTCTCTTCCTCCCTTCCCCCCTCTCTAAAAATAAGTAAATAAAAATTCTGAAAAACGAATGAATAAAATAAATAAATAAAACAGAATAGGACCTGGACTCTAGGGGACTGTGTGCTGCTGTGTCTCAGTGCAAGAGACATCAACAGTCTGTCTGCAAAGACCCCAGGGGTGCTCAGAGCATGTCACAGCCACCCCCAGGGGTTGGCTGACCACTGCTCAGGGCGCCGGGGGCCAGAACTGCCCGCCCGCCTGGGGGCCCACTCTTTCCTTCCAGACCCCGAGGCTCCCATCCTACGTGGCCACTGGCTGCTCCCTTCTCCCACAGTCCTCCCTGCAGCGCCCAGTGCAGCAGGGTCGTGTCCTTGTGCCAGAGGCCCAGAGAGGCACAGGCACTTCCCTGGGGCTGCTCAGCCTTTGAAGGACGGTGCGGCGTGCTGACCTTCTGGTTCCTGGCTGCCCCGCCGCTGCCTGAAACCCCTGCACCCCTGCCCCACGCAACTGCCCCGCGCCGCCAGGTCCTGACCCTGCCCCCACCCCCTGCTCAGTGCCCACCCTCAGAAGGACCCCCCCCCAGCTATTTACCACAGACTCATTTAAGTCAGTTAATTTTTAATAATGTTGAAATTTCCTTGTGAATAATGCAGGTAAATTATTTATTGAAGTGCAGGATAAAGGGATCAGGAGAATTAGCAGTCGACAGTGTTACCTATGGCGCGGGCAGGCTGGGCGAGCAGGAGAGGTGAGGGCCGAGAGGTGCGGGGGAGGCTGCAGAGGGGCCTCTGGGGTTGACAGGTGGCGTGGGCGTGCGCACCCTGCACCCCGGCCCTAAGGGCCTTGGCCCGCTGGTCACCCACTGCCCTACACCGGTTGCCAGTTTCTCTCCTGCTCCCCGTGGTCACTTCCCTTGCACTCCTTGATGCCCCTATGGCCAGGGGCTTGGTCCAGCAAGGGAATAAGGCACCCGTGTCCCTGGCAGCTCTACGCCTCGGACGCCACACCCCGGAGGTGAAAGCAAGCCCTCACCCCTCTGGGGGCAGCACGGACTCAGGTCTAACTGTGGGAAGGCGTGCTGCCCCCAGGAGGAGGGCTGTTGGGGACATAGCCAGGGTAGGAGGGGGCAGGATGGAGCCACAGCACAGGGTCGGCATTCCAACTTCACTCCCTGGCGACCCGCCTCAGTGTCCCGGTCTGTAAATCAGGGATAACACACCTGCCTCTCTGTACTGGATGACACGCAGCTGTGCCCTGGCCCCAGGGCCCCCAGGGTGGGGGCTGTCCATGGAGATGCATTTGGAGGCCACACTGACGGGGATGGGAGAGGGGCTGGAAGGGGGCCACAGTGCCCTGAGACCCACCCTGAAGGAGCACCCACTCCCGTCCCCTGCAGGGCCCAGAGAGTGAGCACTGAAGACAGTAACCAGTGGGACAGTCGGCGGAATCTCGCCCTTGACTTTGCCTGTTCCCCTCGGTTCATTTTCCCCACTCCAGGAGGAGGAGCAGCTAGAGGCGGGAAAACTGAGGCCAGAGTCGGCAGGGGCCTGCCTGAGTGTGAGCAGCGAGCACCAGCTCGGGCAGGCTGGGGCGGCCTGCAGCCACCCACAGGGAGCCTCTCGAGATGCCAGGGCACCAAGGAGGCCCTGGCCTGAGAGGACTGTGGCTGGTCACCAGAGGCACTGCCCCCACCGGCAAGGCCCCCACCGGCGAGGCCCCCACCTCCCCACCCCGGCTGCCTGCCCCAGGGCGGGGGTGCAGGGAGCCCACAGCCAGGCCCTCTAAGGAGACGTCGAATTCAGGTTCAGTGTGATCACTGACTTTGCGAAGCAGATCGTGACTCTGGTCATTCTGTGAATGTGAATTGCCCGGGAAAATGGAAATTGGCTCTTTTTATGGAGCTAAAAGATCCAACCACATGCATGGGAGTGGGAAGCAGGTGCTTGGCCCTTCTTTCTCCCCCTTATCAATGCACGATCCCCCGGCATCGGGGGTGGGGGTGCTCTGCAAATGGTGTCCAGTTTGACACCCTGCCCCCCGTCTCCTCATGGAACTTTCCCCTCCACGGGGCCCCGTGGTGCCTCTGCCAACAGGATTGCCCTGCCCGGCTTCCCCAACAGCCCACACTGATTCCGGCCTCACGCTTTGCCGGACGGCTGCTGCCCTGGGACCCCCAACCCGAGAGCCATGGGGAGATGCCACACACATTGTCCCAACTCAGCCAGGAAGCCCCTCCTTCTGGGATGCGCAGGCAGGTCCCAAACCCACGCCTGCCATCAGCCAGGTGGCGAGCTGTGGGAAGAAGGGCATCCCAGGGGCTCGAGGGGGCATAACCCAGACAGGGAGGGACCCCCAGCCTCCTGCCTGGCCTCCTGACCACAGCCTCACGGGTCCTCCCCGCCTCCCAGGGGCGTTCTGGGGCTGGAGCCCTAACACAACTCTGTGCCCCCTCAGGCTTCCGGTTCCCTTCTGTGCCCGGTTAGAGGATTGCCATCCCGTGGGTGGGCCACAGCCCTGCCCCTGCCTCTTGGCAGGTCCGTTCGCCTTCATGGGGTCCATCGCACGGGCTCTGGAAAAGCCAGGCCGATGCCTGGAAGGTCCAGCCCCACAGCTGGTGCAAACCCAGGATGTCCTGCGTGGGGCCTGAGTCACACAGGCTGCAGATCCCACCCAGGCCCTCAGACACGCACCGTGGGCCGCACTCAACTTCCTCGTTAATTGCCCGAGTATCACAGGATACACGGAGTGAGTTTTGCACAAATCCCAGACACGGAGTCCTTCCCTCACAAACTCTCCAGCACACGAGTGGCTCTCCAAACAGCCTGCTGCTGAACTGGGGCTGGCGCCTCCGGCGGCCCCCATGGCGCACCTCCGCAGGGCGAGCCGGGCAGAGAACCCCAGGCTTGCTCCCTGTGACCTGGATAACTGCTCACCCCATCCACCCTGCAGCCCGTGACCAGCGTTCCGAGGGCTGGTCCCCGCGGTGGTGGGTGGTGCACCCTGCGCTCCCCACCCCGTGCTGGACGCTGGGTGGTTTTTGGATCATTCTCCCGGGTTCCCAGACTCGAGACCCCACAACAAAGCTCCCGCCCCAAATGGCTTTCCAAGAAGACAAACACGGTGGAAGCCTCATAAATCACCACAGGCGGGGGGGGGGGGGGGGGGGGGGGGGGGGGCGGGGGAGGCTGCTGTCCCTCGGTGGTGACAGAGTGGGGGAGGTGGCCTGGGGGTGGAAGACTGTGCTCGGAGGGCCCTGCTGCCTTGGCCCAGGGCAGCTGGGCATGTCCTTCTTCCCCACCCCAGTCAGCTTACTGGCCTGTTGTCACCGTCATCCCTGAGCCTCTCTGTCCCTGCACGGCTCTCCCACCTCGTGAAAGGCCGGCCTCAGAAACTACAGGATGAAGGCACTTGTGGCCTGTGGCTTCGCCCTCTGGAAGGATTTGGGCAGGGTGAGCATCGGTGCCGGGTGTGGGGTCTCATTGCCCTTGGGAAGGAATATCTGCCTTAAACCCAAGCAGGAAACCTGAGATCTCAACGTGGAGATCCTCAGACCTCACTTCTCCTTTCCCAGCCCAGAGAGGGCATGCAGCTTGCCCAAGGACACACAGCTTCTCGGGCAAAGCTCAGCTCTACACCCATCCCCGCGGGTGTCTGCTGGTTTCCCATCAGCTCTGAGAATAACAGGGGTCCCCCTGACCGTGTGCTGGGGGGGCCGGTGTGTGCACCAAACAGCAGCCCTCTCCCCTGCAGCCTCTGGTGCCAGCACCTGGCCAAGCCACCACCTGTGTGAGCCTCCCACGGGCAGGTCCTCGAGCTTCCTGGTTAACAGCCAAGGAACGGAGGCTGGGCTTGGTGAGCCCCGCTGATGCGGGGCATCCAGGAGCTCCCTCAGCCCGGTGTGAGTTGGGGTTCCTGTAGATTTGTTGGTGCCCTGCCTGCCTGGGTGGGTCCCGGAGGGGATCCCAGATGGGACCAAACATCTGGGTGAGAAATGCGGGTGGTAGGAAGCAGAGTGGGGACTGAAGATGGATGGCACCCCTGCCCTTGGGGGAGCCCGGGCAAGAGAAGGTGGGTTTGGCGGGCCTGTGGCGCCCAGGTCCCTGCAGGTCCCTCCAGGTCCCTCCAGCCCCAGCCTCGCGCGGGTCCCGAGCCCCGCCCTCCGCTTCCGAGCCCCGCCCGCCGCTTCCGAGCCCCGCCCTCCGCAGGCCCGGGCCCAGGTGCGTGCGGCGGCTCCAGCTGCCAGTCGGCGGTGAATTACAGGCCGTGAGAAGGTGTTGACAGCAGCAGCTGGACGCGGGAGGCGATGAAAAGCAGCCAGTTCCCCCCCCCCCCCCCCCCGCCCCGCCTCGTCCGCCTCGGCGGTGGCGCGGGGCGCCCCCTGGCTGCGGCGCGTGGGACCGCCCGCCCCTCCCGGCCCCGCCCCGCGCGCGCGCAGGCCCATTTCACAGGCGGGGACGCGGAGGTCAGGGCTGCCCAGGAGCGGAGCCATAGGACGCGGCTCAGAGAGGGTCACGGACCGTCGGGCCGAGGGCCTGCGGGCGTGCGCTGCTCGGGACTCGGCTGCCCGCCTCCCCTCCGCGAGCTGCAGTCTGGTCCTTTGTTCCCCGGCTGAGGGAGGTCAGTTTTGCAGGGCCAGGCCGTCGCCTGGCAGCAGTGTGGGTGCCACGGTGGACAGCGGGAATGTGGATGTGGCTTCTTGCGCCCTCTGGTCGGGCATGGATGCAGCCTGCCTTCCCGGGGCCTAGCCACAGCGCCTGCTTCCCCAGCAGGACCAGTGGTCAGAGACGAAAGGACCTGCAGACCCGCGGCTGCACCCACCTCCGGGGCGGGGGGTGGTAAGGGGAGTTGGGAAACGCTGTCGCGCTGGGTGCCCAGGAAGAAGGGGATAGTGAGAGGCGTTCCAGTCACACCGATGGGACAGGACACAACCAGCTGCTCTTCACCAAAACGGCCAGAGCCCGCTTCACTCCTTGCAGGGCGGCTGCCACCAAACATGCAGACAGACAGGAACAATGCGTGTCAGTGCAGTGCGAACCCTCCTCCACTGTCCTCGAGACTGTAAACCCTACAGCTGCTGTGGAAAGCAGCGTGGCGGCTCCTCAGATAATCAAACATGGAACAACCACATGGCCTGGCAACTCCACTTTCGGGTGTCTACCCAAATGAAAAATAGGGGAGAAAGGAACTGAAAATAGGGTCGTGAAGCAGCAGTACACACCCATGTTCACAGCAGCCGACAGGGAGAAGCAGCCCAGGTGTCCACCGGTGGACAAACAGGCGAGCGGAACCTGGCTCACCAGACGACAGATTACGTCGCAGCCTTCGAAAGGAAGAGCGTTGGACACCCAAACCAAACCGGGGATGAGCCTCGGGGACAGTGTGCTCCGTGAGCCGAGCGAGGCTGCGTGGTCCCCCTCTGTGAGGTCCCTGGAGGAGTCACATCCAGGGACAGAGAGCAGCAGGGTGCCGGGCTGGCAGGGGTGGGGGGGGGCAGGTGATGGAGACTGGCTCCCTCTGGGGAGGTGAGAATAATGTTCTGGACACAGTGGTGGTGGTGGTGGTCCCACAGCTGTGAGCATGCTCCCTGCGCCTGAGCTGTGTGAGTAAAGAAAAGAAACCTATGGTCGGATGACGGTGACATGCCGCCGTCCTCGGCCCAGGCGCACACCACCCCTTTCCGCCAGCCTCGTGGCTCCGCCCCTCCCCTGCTGCTCTAACAAACGACCTCTTGCGCAGTAACCTGGGCGATGACAACCGATTCGCTTGCTCCACAGAGCTCAGCGGTCTCCGTGAATCACAGGGCTCCTTGCTTCTGGAGGCCCCAACGAAACTGTCCCAGCCTTTTACAGAGTCCAGGGGCCTCTGCCTTTCTCGGCTCCTCACCCTTCCTCCTCTTCCAAGCCGGCAGCTTCATGTCCTCTTGCCTCTGGGCCTGTCTCTCTCTGGAGGGAGGACCTGGGCCTACATCAGACCCGAGGGAAGTCTCAACAGCCATCTCTTACTCACAGGAGTGAACTTCCTTCTGCCGTGTAAGGCGACCTACTTGCAGGTTCTGGGGGTTAGGACAGAGTCGGCCACCACACCTGAGTCCGACCTCAGAATCTTCCTCGCCCCAGCTAGTGGTCCACACAGAGCAAGAGTCAGCACTGGCCCTGGCGTGGATAAAGCATCACACGCCCCTGATGGGCAGCAATGCCCTCCCAGGAGCTGTGGGTGGAGCCAGTGTCTCGGGGCAAAACTGTTTCCTAATTTTTGTAATGAACCTGTACCCTTGCAGTGGGGTGGACAGAGGATAGATAGGTGATGGGTAGGTAGGTAGATGATATAGATAAATGGATAGATGGTACGTGGATGGATGGATGTGTGCATGGACAGACAGATAGATGGTGGATGGATGGGTAGTGGGTGGACAGAGAGCAGGCAGGTTCCCTTCGGAGGGGCGGGGCCCTGGCTGCAATGCCGGCCTTCACACGGAGGCCCGAGTAATGCTGCAGGCGCGGAGGCGTGTAGTGAACGTGTGGCTCGTGCTCTGCTAGGAGTCACAGGGCAGCAAGGAGAGAGGGGGCCAAGCTCAGTGAGCCCGATGGGACCAAGCAGGAGGACATGCAGGACGGAGGCCAGAGCCAGGCGGGGCGGGGCCTTCCCGCCAAGGCCCAGGCGGAAGGGCAGCCTTAGGAAGCCCAGGGAGCCTGCGAGGGTGCTGAGCAGGTCCTCTCCACCTTCTCGGTCTTAGTTCCTGAAGCACAAGCGGTGGCCCCTCCCGGGAGGCCCCAAGCCGCACTGTGGCCGCTCAAGCCCACAGAACTGGACGGAGCTGGCCCCACCTGAGACCTCACAGGACCAGCCCGAGGGCCTTGGGTCAGGTCACTCCCTAGAGCCAGCAAGGGGCCAGGAGGTGGGCTTGGGGCAGCCTGCCAGAGCGCGTGGCCGGGGACCAGCCCGAGTCCAGGACGCCCCGAGCCTGCAGCGGCAGGGTCCCCATTTGTCAGGAATTCAATTAGATGGGAGAGTCGTTATTAATATTATGGGCTGTGCTGGCCTGGAGGCTGCGCGGGGGGGCAGAATCTGGGGTCAGCCCGCCCAGGGGCGCGAGGCGCTGGAGGAGGCATTAATGAGATGCCGCTAGGTGCAAATAATAGTTTAATAGGTGCGACTTCCCGCACGCCACCGCCCCGGCCGCCCGAGCCTCCCCGCACACCCGGCAGCCACTGCGCGCCTGCCCGCCTTGTTAGAGTGAGTCATTAGTGTGCGAACAGTCACTTTGACACTTTAATAAAGTGTCAGCCATCACCAATTTGGTATTTAATAAAATAAAATTAAATATTTATTACATTCTTTGTATGTTCTGTTTAAAACGCACACGTCCCCCGCTCACCGCCCCCTCCCGGCACCCCAAGGTTTCAGTCCCAAGAACCCCCCCTTCCCAGCCCTCAGAAACCACACCAGGGCAGAGGGCAGGCTGAAGGTGGGGCTCAGGAGGCAGGGGGGACCCCGAGAGGGGTGAGGAGGTGGCGCTGCACACACACCTGCAAGCTGTTCTTCCTGCCGATCTGGGCCAGGATGTGTCCAAACGTCCCGCCATCCCCCTTGAGCCCATCCATCTGCGGATGGCCACCCCTCATAGACCAGGCTCAGAGCATCCGGAGACCTCAAAACGGCTCTCACCCTGGTGACCAATAGGTGTGTCCCAAGGACTTGCTGGGGCCCAAGGAGTAGGGGTCATGCCGTCTGTCCCATGTGTGGTGGGAAGCGGAAAGGTCCTGCCCCCCCTGAGCTGAAGTCTCAATCCCCTCTTTCCTTCCCTACAAGCATCCCCCCACCCTGAAACTGCTAGAAAAGTATTTTTTCTGATTACAAGAGTAACTCGGGAAGGTTGGGGGAAGGGGGCAGTGATGTCAGGGGAGCAGCAGCTTCAGGGAGGCGCCGTGGCAACACCCGGATCAGCCGGATCAGCCGAGACAGAACCCCGCAGGGAGCTCTGAACACTCGGGAGGGTCTCGTGACAGCCAGAGTGGCTGTGAGGACCTGCTGAGGGGAGCCTGAGCACGCCCCGCAGAGAAGGGCCCTCGGCTGGGCCCAGCCCTCCACCCCACTCTCACCTGTACCCACTCCAGCACGACACCTGTGCCCCAGATGGACGACCCCCTCCCCCCACAAAGGCCCCAGCACCAGCCCTTTCCCGGCTGGCTGTCTCTGCTGTCCACCAGGGACCCCACCCGGGTCTCTGTCCTGCAAGGCCTCCTGCGTGGTGTCGGGGGCTCCCTTGAAGGCCCCCCGGCACCTGGCGCTGCCAGGGCTGGACTGGGCCTCCCTCTGGGTTCCAGGCTGACCCAGGGCCACGCCAGGCCATGCCAGAGCCTGAGGCCAAAATAAAAAACAAAAACAGCCCCCATGTTTATTTTTGCATCTTGATATTTTGTTCATTGTGGACTTTGTGTATTAATTTCGAGCATTTTCAATATCGGTCTAAGCAAGCTGGTCTTGCTGGCCGGGTGCATGCCAGGACCAGCTCCCTGACGACCCTGCCCCGCTAACTCCGGCCAGTCCACCACGGGGGCCCAGAGCCTCAGCCCCAGGCCCCGCTCATGGCTGGCGGCTGTGCATAAGGACAGGCTCCTGGCAAACACAGTGCTGGTGTGCGGCTGCACGGCCCTGTTTGTCCGTTTGCAGGGCTGGGGCGGGTGGGTTCTCTCCTGGCCCGATGTGGGAGGGGTCTGGCTCAGAGGTGCCGCACCAGGGCCCGAACAGACCCCTCCTCACAGGGGATGTGACCCCAGGTGGAGGTTTTCCCACAATGCCTTGTAGCCCTGGCCACAGCCAGTCACCATGCAGAGCCCCTGCCCCATTCTGCCCCCACATTCCTGCTGTCCCGCTGCCCCGAACGGCCCCGGCAGGAGTGAATGGGTGACGGTGACGCTGTGGGACCTGCGGACCGCCACTGTGCCCCTCATGCTGCGGGCGGGGCTGCCAGGGGCCAGCCCAGGTCCACCGGCCTTGCCCCACAGGCCCCAACACCCCAGACCAGCATTCTGCCACTTCAGTGTCTGCGCTCAGCCCCCAGGTCCCCAGCCTGTGCTTGGGCCCTCCCCAAAAGGACTGCCTCCCTGGCCCTGGCGGGAATGGGACAGGGTGGCAGCCCCTGCACCAGCCGCAGTGCAGGGCATGTGTGGTTCTGCCGGGAGCCCGGGTGCCAGTGTGGGTCTAGGATGCCAGACACGGCCAGGAGGTGGGGTGCCTGCGTTCTGTGGCCATGCCACCCCTGCCTGTGGCAGCTTCTCTGTCAGCTTCCTGTCCCCCCAGACTGCACTCTCCACACGGGGGCTGGGCCCCAGGGCCACCCTCCTGCCATTGGGACATCCCTGAGCCCCGTTGCCAGGCAACCACCTGGTGCAGCCAGAGCAACCGCCGCCCTGGTCCCAAAGGCCCGTGTTTCCACTGCGTCAGCGCCTCTGGGCCCCAGGAGCCAGGATGCACTGGCCCAGGGTGGGGCCGGCCTCCTGTCCCGTCACCTGGGGCAGCTGGGACGCTCGGTTTCTCCCAGCCTGGCAGCTCGGATGTCCATGCTGGAGTCCAGTAGAGGCCTGGTGGTGGACACCTTCCCCCCGGCCACAGGGCAGATGTGACCCCAGGGTCTGGCGGGGTCCAGCCTAGCTCTGAAGGCCCTCAGCTGGCCGTCAGCCGGGCCAGAGGTGATTCCTGTGGCCCTCGGCCACCTGGCCCTCAAGAGCCGGGCGCTCAGGCCCCGGCTGTGCTGTCCTCTGGCTTGGGCTGGGGGCCAGCTTCGCAAACTGTAGGGGTGCCTGCCTGGTGCCCAGGCCCAGGGCGGAGGGAGGCCGGTGTGCACGAGCAGCCCCAGCTGCATCCGCACCGAAATTGGTTGCAAAGAGCAATTAGCACTTCATTAATAATCAATGAGGTGCCAATTTACACATCGGGCTTGGCCCGTGAGAGGAGGGCTGTGCTGCCCTGGGCAGAGAGTTCCAGAAGTGACAGGGCAGGCAGGCGCTGAGTGCTCACCCCTCGCCAAGCTCCCACGGGGGAGGGGAGGAGCTGCGCCCCCTGGGGTGAGCAAGTGGGTGGGTGAAGAGCTGCCCCCTGGGCAGCCAGGGAACTGCTGCCCCCTCGGGTGGGCCCCAGGGGCGTGCAGCGGGGGCAGCCTGTTGGGCTGAGGGTCCGGGACCCAGTGCTTCTCCCTGAATGAGTGCCTGCTGCACACCTTCCCTTCTCACACAGGTATCCATCTGTCCCCACTGCCCTGGCCCCACCTCTGCTGCCCTCTCTCGGGGTGTCACTCACCAGCCGCACAAAGTGCTTGCCCTTGCTGGCCCCGGGGGCACCTGAGGGTGGTCTCAGGGCGGCCTGCAGGGGGTGCTCAGGCAATGGGACTGACCCTGGGCGGCCAGGGCAGAGGCCAAGGAGAGACCCACAGTGAACAGCTAAGATGACCTCAGAGGCCAGGGCCCAGGGCTGCCCAGGTGGCTGCTCAGGTGGTCAGCGGGGCCCAGGGGCAGGGGCATCTACGGGCAGGGAGCTCCTGGCTGAGGGCTAGCCGCACAGAGGCCCTGAGGTGTGAATCGGGGACAGGGGACACAAGGGGACACGAGACAGAGAGACTGCGTCAAAGGGTGAGGAGGTTCAGCATGGAGAGGGAAGGGAGGGGAGGTAGGCCAAGACAGGGGTCTGCATTTCATTCTGGGGTCCTCAGCAGGAGACAGGGCACTACAGTGGCCTGGGGTGCTGGGGAGGGGACCGGGACGGAGACCACAGCGGGGACCAGGTGGGAGCGGCCCTGCTGTCGGGTTCTCGGCGCCCCTACCTGTCCCCTGCCTGTCGCAGGCAGGCATAAGGAGGTCCCCAGCAGGACTTCTCCGGTTCCACCCGGGACCCGGCCCCTCATGGCCACCCGCCCGCACCGCCACCCTCACCATCAGATTGAATTTACGACGGACTCCAACACATTTAAATCCGTTTATTGCAAAATTACTTTTCAATAATTACATCACCGTGCCGACTGTGTTTCATAATGAAATTAGCATGAGGGATATTAGAGAGAATATAAAATTATAAGAAATATTGAAACACCCTGTTCTCGTCTGTTTTTGTGGGGCCCCCAGCTTAACGGGGAGCCAGGCGAGCCTCCGAGACACGGCTGGAGGGTGGGGGCTGGGTGTCTGTCCTGTAAACTAATTACAGTGATCTCCGTGGCTTCCTGTTCTCGGGCTGAAACCTTCTTCCACTTGAAGCTGTTAGGGGCCGAGGAGACCCCTGCTCGTGTCTCTGAGTCCCCTGGGGCCACAGAACGAAGGGAGGTGGGAGGGCAGCCGGGGCTTTGGGGTCAGGCGGGTTAGAGCTCCAGTCTTGGCCCTGCTGTGTGTCCTGGGGGAAGCCACCTAACGTCTCTGAGCCAGCTTTTCCTCAACGATTAAACACTGACCGCACTGCAAACTCAGCCGTGCTGCGGGCAGCCTGTCCCGTGGCTCTGTGACAAGCAGCTCCCAAATGCGGTGGCTAAGGCTACAGTGAATGCTGACTCGCTGACTGTGTCCGGGGTAGGGTCCAAGGCCCCGTTAGCAGCTCCACTCCAGGCCTCTCACGCGGCTGCACTATCTGAAGTTGTGGGAACCCCCTTCCCAGTGGCTCCTGCCTCAGTATCAGCTGCCAGTGTCCTTACCATGCAACTCCCCTGGACAGATGACCCAGGAGAGGAAGGCAGAGCCCAGGTGTCCTCGGAGCCCTGACCAGGAGGTTCACCAGTCTGGTACATCCTGGGATGGGGTTTGCAAAGGCCGTGAACCCTGGGGTGGGGGTCATTGGGAGCCATCGGAGGCTGGTGCTGCAGCTGCTTCCCCCCCGCCCTGGGCCTGCCCACCGGCCAGGGGCCGCTGTCCCCAGAGGGCCTATGTTCTCATCCCTCGTCCATCTTCCAGGAGGGGCTTCACATGCACCCCTGGACAGACCAGCCTGATGGGACACGGACAGCGGAGGGCAGTGGACGGGGGCACAGGTGAGGAACCCCAGCACGAGAGGGGCTGAGACAGCAGCCAGGTTGGACAGGGTCACCTCAGCGTCCTTCAAGGACGGTGTGTGTGGGAGGGCAGGCTGGGCCCTGCGGGGAGCTGTACGTGGCAGGGGAAGGCTCCAAGGTCTCCAGGCCTGCAGGCTCCTCCCTGCCAGCCCCCAACCTCTGTCCCCACACTGGCCCCATGCTGGGCCCCAGAGACACCAGAGCAGCTCAGGCATTCCCTGCCCTGAAGGAACTGTAACTCTCTCTGGGGGTGGGGGCAATCTGGGAAGGCTTCTGGCATGAGGCAGCATCTGAGGTGGGCCTGGGGAGAGGGAACTAACAGCAGGTGCAGGCACTACCCACTCCGCTCATTTTGCAGGGGAGAGAAACGCAGCGGCCTCCAGCGTGTGCCCAGAACTGGCTAGTCGTCACACAGCCTGTGTGCCCTTCCTGTGTCGCCTGTGTGTGTTTCCTCCCTTCCGGAACAGCGACTGTGCTTCCCAAGGATGGCCGCCACCCCAGGGGCTGCCTCCCAAGGGCTGGCCATGGGGATGCCAGGTGCTGCCGCCTTGCTCTCCTGCAGTTGGAACCCAGCTACCGTGGTGAGAGGAGGCCCTGCAGCCGCGGCGAGGCCCCCACCGAAAGTGGCCAGCCCTGGGCACAGCGCTGTGGACAAGCTGCCTGGACGCAGAGCCACCCGCTCAACCCCACCTTCCGGGGCAGAGTGAGCATGTTGTTGTCCAGGCCGCTAAGCTCGGGGTGTTCCGTTACCTGGCATTTGATGACTGATGTGCCTGGGCTGGACCCGGTCATGGGGGCACCGCAGCTGTCCACGCTGCTGTCCAGTCGGGACCCAGAGATGTGGGCAGACTGGGATCCTCGGGAGCAGTGGGCAGATGGTGGGGATGCAGGGGGGACAGGCCAGCCCTGGGGGTCATGGGCTGAGCTGTGGCACGCTGGGAGAGGACTGCTGGGAGGCACCCCCAGAGCAGCCTGCTGGCCGAGCAGTGTAGGGCGCATGGCCAGACGTGAAGTGGCAGGTCAGCGCCACTGAAGGCATGCATGTGGGTGAGACCCTGTCCCTCCCAGGTCAAGATGGGCTGCGTCGTGGTCCCCTCCCTGAATTCAAGTCCTAGCCCGTAGACCCTGATAGCGGCCCTCCTTTGGAAGGAGGGTCACTGCCGCAGTCAGAAGTGGGAGGTCTGTCCTGGGGCCCGGGGCCAGCTGTGCCCCAAGGCCCTCACACTCCACCCTGCAGGCGGCACACAGGCCGCACTGAGTGCCTAGTGTCCCGGGGCCAGCTGTTATCAATTGAATGCCGACTGTGTGCTTCATACCTGCTTCAAACATGACCTTGAGCTTCTGGGCATCCTTCAAAGCCCCACTCGGGGGTCACCTCCTCCAGGAAGGCCTCTCTGCATCACCCCCAGTGAGAGTGGGGGCCTCCAGCCTCTGTGGCCCAGGCCATTGGGACATCCTCTTGTTTCCCTCTGAGCAGAGGGGCGGAGCCACATGAGGTCTCCCCAACAAGCTGTGCACATGGGGGAATCTTGTTCATCTCTGTGCCCATTGCTCGACACAAGCTTGCACACAGTAGGTGCTTCATAAATGTTTGTTGTGTGAATGAATGGACAGATGTTTGGTCTCGTGGCTCCAGGCTGAGTCTCTGAGTTTGATCTTAAGGAAACAAACAAGTCCTCACTTTGCCACATACAAGGAAAACGTGGCCAGCCGGTGCCCTGACATGGGTACCTGCTGTCCATGAGAGTCTAAGGGCACATCCAGGAGGTCTTCCTGGAGGAGGGGACATCTGAGACCACTCTTTAAAGCATAGATAGGTTTGCTCTGCCCAAGATGAGGAAAGGAAGGGTCTTCCAGAAGGGAGTGAGGTGGTGGGGGGCTGCCCAGGGTCTCCAAGAGGACCCACCCTGGAAGGTGCCACACTCAGAACCTGCTTGCTGCACCCCATGTTTCAGCTCTTGTTTCCCTTCCCAGACCCCTCCCTGCCCTCCACACCCTGGAGGATCAGCCAGGTGTGAGTGTGGAAGGTGGAGCCCTCTGGCCAGCCCACCAGTCACCCTGGATGTAGCTGCTCCCCAGCATGCACCTGGGCTGTCCCTGCCCTCACTACATGTTCTCAAACTCCCCTGTGACCTCCCGAGACACTACTCCAGGCCTGGGCCCAGCGTCCCATCTGTTCACCCAGGGGTCACACCTAAGCATCAACGACTTGCCTCCAGCTCCCTCCCCACCTCCCCCACAGCAGGCTGGCCCGAGTGTGCTCCTCGTCCCCAGGCCCAGGCAGCCTCCTCAAGCTGACCCTGACATTGGCCTGGCCAGCCCTGTCGGGGGCCCAGGGAACGCCCCCCGCGCGTGGGCGCAAGCGGCTATGGGAGGGAGGAAGCAGCGCTGACCACCGTGGCACATCCCGTCCCTCCGCCGGTTGTTTGTTTTTGTAACCAATTCAATATTTAAGACCTGGCCAGCCGCCGCGGAGCTCTCGGGCTCCCCCTTCCTTTGTCTCTGCGCTCCCCTCCGCCCCTCGCCTCCTCTGACAAACCGCGCGATTCTGATGGAAAATTCATTAGTCTGGTTCCTGCCCGCCCCCCGCCCCCGCCCCCGCGTTCCCAGGCAGCCCCGCGCCTAGCGTGTCAGCCTCTCCATCCTGATTATCTGGAGACGCCAATTTCAAAGAGACATCTTAATAGTGATGTCAACGAATTAATTAGATGTGTTAATGAGCTAAAAGCAACCCAAATTAAATTAATGCAGTAATAAGCACAGACAGCAAAATTAGCTCCAATTTCTCTAAATGATTCTGAACTGTACACAACACCTCATCTCGCTCGAACATCACCATCCCCAAAGCTAATCAAGAACCCGGCGCAATTAACTGCTTAATTACAAGCAGGCGTGCGCCCGCACACCCGCGCAGAAGGGGGGACTCAGCCTGGGCTAGCCTGGGGGGCACGGGGCGACCATCCCCCCAAAATAGCACAGCTATGGTCACCGTCACCAAGTCGCCTCTCAGGTTTGCCAAGCCGCGGTGGAGGGCAAGCTAGAGGGCTGGGCTGGCTCAGCGCGGGTCTGTGCACGGTGTTGGGTGGCTGGACCAGTGCGGGCAGGAAGCTCCCGAGCCCGGGGCACCTGGCGGGGCGCTGGCCTTACGTGGCCAGGAGCCGGAGGAGGGGAGGCAGGGAAGGACAGAGGGAGGGGGAGCGCAGAGTGCTGAGTTGTTTATTGCTTGCATCAGAATCTGAGTTGCAAGTAAAAAGCTAATTGTCCAGCCCGTTGATTTCCCACCGGGCCGGGAGAGCAGCTAATAGCTTCGTGAGAGGCTCAGGTATCTGATTAGCTGTAATTGCAGCTGGAGACAGGAGCGGGTGAGGACTGAGTGGGGGTGAGGGGCAGGAGGAGGGCGTGGCGGAGAAGGGGCAGGGCCTGAGTGAGTCCAGATAGGGGCGGGGCCAGAGCGGGGTACCAGCCTGGAGGGGCTGGGGTGGGGGCGGGGCCAGGAGGGAAGAAGCAGTTTCCTGGGAGGTTAGGGGGGCAGCAGTCTCTCTCACATACACCCTCTTGTGTGGATCGGGATCCAAGAGTGGCAGGATCCCCGAAGTGCCTCCACACCAGGCTTTGGAGGAGGAGGCCCATGCCCTTGTGGTCCATCTGTACACAGGAGCAGCGTCTGCCTCGCTGGGCCCACCGCATGGCCCGGCCCTAGACCCAGGGGCAGCGTCTGCCCACAGCCCGGGCCCAGCCGCTGCCCTAAGGGCACGGGTCGGTGCACCTCGAGGCAGTTCAGTTGCCCGTTTGTTTGTTTCCAACTTACTGATTCATTCAACACGTGCCCATTCCCACCCAGGTGCTAACAAGAGGCAAGGCAATGCCGCTTCATGACAACCGGCCACAGGTGCCCCCCTCGGGGGGGGGGGGGGGGGGACACTGAGCTCCCGGGGCCCTGTATGCAGTGACAGGAAGGGCTGCAGCCTGTGACTCTTGTGCCAGTAGTGTGAGCACAGGGCACCAGGGACCTGGAGCACCCCCGGGGGGAAGAGGAAGAGGCAGGACACAGAAGAATAGGCAGGGGGTCAGGGCGCTGGGCGTCATGTGGCGGGAAAGCTGGGGGCTGCCTGAGGAGCCGAGGGGCTGGTGGGACCCTAAGGGTCCTGGCCCCTCACCTATCAGAGCCACACCACCCCCCAGGCGGGCACCCGGCCTACACGTGGACCATAGGACCCTGCAGGGGGTGGTGGGCTGCTGAACAGACCCTCAGCCGGGGTTTCTGGAGACCTGCCCCCACCGCACCCCAAATGCCAGAGCCAGTTGTCAGCCTGAGCAGTAGGGGGCAGACGGCTGTGCCACTGAGGAAGGGCCAGGCTCAGGGTCCTCAGGTCGAGGCGAGACCCACTGCCTCCCAAAGCCACCATGAGGGGAGTCTTCAGTGCTCATGGGGATGGACCGTGCCCACCCAGCAGGAAGGTGCGGCCCCCCATTCCCAGTTCACAGGTGGGGAGCCTGAGGTTGGGGGCCGGGCTGACTCTGTCCAGGGTCACTCAGGCTCAGTGTGAGCCCCTCAGATGCCTGCAGTCGCCTTTAAGTGCAGTTGTGTTGTAGGGTTTTATTTCCCAGCTGGAAAAAAAAAGGATTGTTTTGCTCAGTCAGGTGCTCCCTCCAATGAGCTTTCCACTCCCTGAGCAGGGCGAGTCCCAGGGGCCACTGGGGCAGGGGCGGCAGGAGTTGCGGGGGTGGGAGGGGCTGCAGCAGCCCTGGCAGGTGAGGGAGCAGGGCCCGGACTCCCCTGCGCTGTCCCCTGGCTGCTGGCCTGGACACCAGGCGTCCTTCACACAGTCGCCGAGCAGGGTTGGGGAGGCACAGCCCTGTAGGCCACCCTTGGTCCCCATCGTGGGACCTGGGGCGGGAGCCAGTGAGGGGCCTGGAGGCCTCTGTGGAAGAGAGAGCTCCGCTGGCCGGCGAGCACACGTGTGCATACAAACACACACATGGGCAGGGGCGTGTGCACACAGGGACAGCGGAAGGGCAGGGGCACAGGCGGCCTCGGGGAGCCAGGCCGTTGCCACACCTGAAGGCCGCTCCAGCTCTGGCACCCACAGCCCGTGCCAATTAGGAACTCTCCCTACATTGTTTTAATTTGTCTCTGGGGCCCTGGAAGGAAAGTTATGTGATTATTGTTATTATTATTATTTTTTTGGCTAGAAACTTTGGCAGCCATTACTTAAATTACATATAATTGAATCCATCAGAGGCCATCGCTTTTAAACAATTGTGCCTTCTCCCCGACCACAGGGCCACCTGTCCCTGCAATGTGCCTCAGAGCCCCTGACATCCAAACCTCCTGGGAGGAGCAGGGGGGCCTCTGGACCCCCACCCCGGGCCACCACACCCAAGGGGGACAGGGGCTTTTGGAACCCGCCCGCCCCGCGTGGGGCCCCCTCTGTGCCACTGGCTCGCTGGGGAGCCCAGACTCACTGTGCCTCAGGTGTCCCATCTGTGACGGCCTCCGGCTCTGAGGGCCGGCCTGGGGTCTAGAGGGGTGACACCGGGAGAGCCATGAGCATGGCACCTGCGTGGAGGCCCTGTTTAGAGGGCACAGTCCCCAGCCACCAGCAGCATCCTCAGTGGCAGCAGTTGGGGGTTCCAGTGGCGCCAGAGTCGGTCTCAGCCAGGTTTGGGGAGACACGCGGGTGGGAGCTCAGTGTCCTGAAGGACGACATCTGTGTGACACTCGCAGTTCTGGAAACTGGGCACCCCACCCCCGTGCTGGGCCCCATGGGAGGCACCAGGGCCCATCAGGAGTTGGGGAGGGGGCAGATAAGAGCCTTTACTGTGGTTTCCTTGGGAAGGAGCAGGTGAGGCAGGTGAGCAGGCTCAGGAGTGGCTGTTTCACGCATTCCAGCGGGCTCTAGGGCATAGGTCAGTACCTCGCTGTCTGGTAGTGGCCCTAGGGGACGAGGGTTGGTGGCCAGTGGCCAGAGTGTGAGAGCCCCCAGAGGAGGGTGGGGTGTGGGCTCTGGGTTGGGGTTCTGCATCTGAAAGGCGTGCTCCTGGGGGCGGGGAGGTTTCTGTCTGTAGGACTCGGCTGACCCTGGGCAGTCAGACCCTCAGGTCAGCAGGGCCCGGGTGTCAGGGCGTCAGCACAGACAGAAAACAGAGTTAATGCGAGGGGACAGAGCAGATGCCAGCAGCCCCAAGGGCCCCGTGTCCTGCCTGCGCTCTCTGTGACAGAGCACCACGAGAAAAGTGACTAGAACGACAGAATTCATTGTCACAGTGTGGGAGGCCGGCTTGCGAGACGAAGGCGTGGCAGGGCCAGCTCAAGGGGCGGGCCCTTCCTCACCCGATGGGCTCCTGGAGTGGCTGGACCTCCTCTTCTTCTGAGGGCGCCAGCCCGGGATCAGCGCCACCCCTGTGACCTTGTCGAGGCCGACCCCTCCTCTAAAGAAGACCCCCTTTCCAGACAAGGCCACGTTCACAGGTCCTGGATGCCAGGTCTTCCGCGTCCCTCTTGGGGCACACAGTTCAAGCCACAGCATGTGTGATTTGTATCTCAGCCAAGCTATTATTTTTTTAAGTTTTAAGCAACAGCATATAAAAATAGGGAGAAGAAAGGCACCCCACTGCAGGGAGCCCGGAGCCAGAACCGGCTTTCGGAGTGACCGCACAGGGCACGCGGGAGACCACAGGCGGGGAGGGCTTCACCACCCTTGGCGACGTGGTAACCACGCGAACAGTGCCACCAGTACCGCAGCAATAGGGGCACCCCCAGCAGGTGGCTGTGCCCTCACGCAGGCAGGCCCCTCAGGGCCACCTCCCTCCCCACCTCACCCCTGCCCCCCGTTGCCCAGCTTGTCAAGCGCCCGCATCCCCAACTTGTAAAGTAACTGCCTGTCACACACACACACGACCTCTTCCCACCCAAAGAGCTCTCTGGTCTGTGTGATCCCAGTGGAGACCGAGCCGCTAGCAGTAACGTCTCTGTTCGCATGTCAGGTTCTGCAGACCCTAATGAGGGCGTGTCCCCTGCGTGTCCCGGCTTTGGAGCAGCTCTGCATAGCGGACAGTACAAGCTGCTGACCTACCCAGGTGACTGTGCTCACAGAGGCAGGCGGAGGCGAGAGACCGGCTCCAGCTGTTCCGTCCCGACCGGGCGCGGCTTCGGCCCGTTGGCGGCCTCTGTGACATCCTCATCCTGTGGCATCCATCACTGTAGCCACTCTCTGTGTGTCTACACGTGCATGCGCACATGTATGAGCGAGCCCTCCCCGGTGAGCACCTCTCGTGATGAGCCTCCCTACCGGTCCCCTGGGAGCCAAGATCGATGGCCCGTCCCACAGGAGGGGCAGCCAAGGCCTCCGGTGCCCAGGACGCAGCCTCGTGTTCAGGTGGGAGCTAAAGCCAGCCTCCAGGCTGCCATTGGAGAGCAGTGAACCCCCACCTGGGAAGGCCAGGCCGGGGCTCAGTGGCAGTCAGAGCCTGCAGCCCAGCCCATCCTATGGGGCAGGCCCGAGCAAGAATGTCATCCCTCCCATACAGATGGGGAAACTGAGCCCCAGACGAGTCAGGACTTGCCCACAAGGCACAGGGGCTGCTGTCAAGACTGGCTCTTCCTGATCCTGTGGGCCACAGCCTGACTCCTTTTGAGGGACTCACATAAGCTCGGATGGGACCAAGAGGCCAAGTGTGGGAACATGTGCCCTTCCGTCTGAGGGCGGCCCTCGGACCGCCAGGATCCTCCGTCCTGCAGTTACTCCCCTGGGAGAGCCAAGCGGGCATGGTCGAATCCTGCCCACCCGCCACCCACCACCAGGAGGTGCCCTTGCTCTGAGCCACCATCCTTACTGCAGCTGCGTCATCACAGCTCCTGGGTCAGCCCCCACTGCCTTGCTGGGTGGGGGGGAACATGCTCTGCAGTCTGCACAGTGTGGGACAATGCCCATCACAGCCCCTGCCCCAGTTCAGGGCGTGCCCCCCCACCCGGCAGAGCTGCCAAAGGTGCCTGCTCCAGGCTGGGGGCGTGCAGCGACTTGGGGAGAGGACTGAATCCCGACCCAGGGTCCCCAGACTCTGAGTGCCCTGCATAGAGAAAACCAGAGGCCAGGTCTGCTGAGAGCCGGTGGGGGAAGGCTCCAGGCCCCCGGCTGCAGGTTGGAGGAGGCCTGTGGACAAGGACACGGTGAGGGCTAAGGCCTGAGAAGCCTGAGCCAGGGATTCACGCAGTGGAAGGTGGTAGGGGTTCGGTAAGGGACCAATGTGACCGTTGCTGCGCAGGACCGAGCCCGTGTCTGCGTGTGTGGTATGGATACGCAGGCATGCGCTTATGTTTGCGTGAAATTGGGCGCACGTGGGGCCGATGTGCACTCCGTGTCCGCTGTGCACACAGAGGACCTGGCCCGTGCACCCAGCCAGGCCTCGCCACCTGCGCGCTTTAGGAAACGCCGCAGCGCCACCTGCCGACCGCACCGAGGGCACGCGGCTGGACACGCGGCCCCGAGTCCTCGCCCCACCTCCAGACCCAGGCCCCGCCTTCCAGGCCCCGCCCCGCCCCCAGATCCCCCGCCCCTCCGCCTGCCCAGCACCGCCCTCTGACTGGCACCGCAGCGCCGCCAGGCACCGCCCCTACACGAAGCCCCACTTCGCCCTGCATCTGGCGGGGCCCAGGAGGTAGGCCGGGGCACCCTGAGCCAGTAGTGGCTCCAAGAGGCGAGCAGCCGGTACTCAACCTTAGGAGTCCCGGCTGAGAAGTAGGGACAGCTTGGAGGACTACTGGGAATGCCATAAGCACTGTGCCACATAGCCCTGACCTTACACGGCCCCATCTAACGGATGAGGAAACCCAGACAGAAGTGACCTGCCCAAGGTCCCACAAGCGGGAGTGACAGAGCACCGTTCGACCCTGGGGGCCAGGTGCTGAGAGCGCCCCCAGTACACTGAGAGGGGTGTGTTAGCTGTGAACTGTCATTTATAAGTGCCAACCCATTTAACCCCACGCCTCTCTGTAGCAGGCGTGCTGACCCCTGAGTCACGGGTGAGGCTCAGGGACCTGCTGGTGTTGAGAAGTGACACGGCAGGGCCCACCCTGCTGTCAACCAGGCAGGAGTTGGGGGTGGGGTGAGGCTATCAGGACTTCAGAGGGTCAGTCAGTGGGTGTCAGGAGCAGTGGGGTGAGGGCCACCTCCGGGCAGCACTGGGAGGGCCCCTGTTGCAGCCACACTTTGTTGACCCCTGGTGGGCTCCCAGCTGTATGATGGGGGCAGGTGGGGCAGCTGGAGTAGATATCGGCTCAGGTCCTGTCCCAGCCCCTGTATACAGGGCAGGACTCCGGGGATCCATGGAGATCCCTGGGGAACCGGGGGTGGGGTGGTCTCTTGCTACACCCCGACCCCCGTGTGGTCCCTCCCAGCTCCCCTGGCTTTCACTGATGGGAAGTTTGCATGCCTCTGTCTGGCACTGCCCCTGGGTCCTGGCAGGACCCAGGCCCCCAGCTCCACCCCAATGGGGAGGAGTCTTGGAGGGTCAGGGGCTGCCAGGGGCAGATGGCGCTGGCTGGGTGCCAGCCCAGAGCCTGTGAGCACAGCCCGCTTACCCAGAGCCTCTGCCCCGGGCAGGGCGGGCCCTCGGGCACATGGGGGTGGGGGAGGCCCTACTGGGCGACCGTGGTGACTCTCCAGGCTGTAACCATTCGCCCGACCCCCCCCCTCCACATGCACACACACATGCAGAACTGTGCCCCGGCTCACACCTGCCCACCCTCCCAGCACAGGTGTGTCTTCTCCGCTGTGTACCTGACCTGCTTTCCTGTGTTCAGATGCCGGTCTGTCAGCCTAACCCTTCGAGGCCTGCTGTGATTGTTGGATGGGTAGATGGATAGGCAGGGAGTGTGGAAGGGACAGGACAAACCAATGACCGGTGGATGGATGGACGGATGGGTGAATGAATGGGTGAGTAGAGAGACTAAGAGTCCGCATCCGCTGCTAGCAGCCCCACCTGTTTCGAGGAGGCGATGGGCCACCCTACGGCCTGCTGTGAGCCCTATTTTGTAGAGGAAACTGAGGTGGAAGGTCGGGGGTGATAGCCTCTCTCACTGCAGCCCAGGACCCAGTCCTCGCAGAGCCACCTCCCTGGCCTTGGGAGCACAGGTGGTGCCGGCACACCACAGCTAGGCAGACCGGTGGCGGGCCCTCATGGGCACCTGCCTGCATGCCTGAGGTGCTGTCCTGTCCGGGGAGTCCTCTGGCTCCCCTGGCCTGCCCCCTACCCTGGCCCCGCACATCAGGAAACAGCACAGGGGCGGCTGGGAATTGGACACCATGCAGACAGAGTTCAGTTTCGAGGACCGAGGCGCCTTGGTGTCTGGCTGTGCTGGATGTGTGGGTGGGAGGTAGGATGTGAGTGGCAGGGCGGTTGTGTGCGGACGCATGAGAGCTCTCTCCACTGTCTCTGCCACTTTTCTGCAAGTGCAAACGATTCTGAAATTGAACGTTTGTTAAAAGCGAGACAGAGCCCCTAAGAGAGTTCTGATTAAAGAGGGCAAAAGCGGCTCTCCCGCCCGCCTGCCCAACGCTGCCACCAACCCCCACCCCCCACCCCCCACCCCCACGCGTTTCCCTGCCTCTCTCCCCTGAGTTCCAAGGGCCCTTCTTCTGTCTCTGCACCGTGTTTCCGGAGCCGGTGCCCAGCTGGCTCACGTCTTCCGACGCTGCGACTTCTAAATAAACTTTTGCTACGATTTAAAGTAAAATAGGGCAAAATGTTTGCCCCTGTTTAATCTTGGCGGTGGGTAAATGCGTATCTGTTATATTGTTCCCTGTACTTTTCTGTGTTTCAAATGTTTCATAATTAAACATTTAAAAGACAACACAGGTCAACTATGTGAACCCAGCCTGACACCCTGCAAAGGCTCCCAGGAACCCTTAGGATCAAATTCAAAATTCTTAACCAAGCCCACCAGACAGACAAGTCACTTGCCGCCCTCTGACATCACCCAGGGCCTGGCCAATCCCTGAGGCCCGGCCCTCTGGCCACACAAAACGGCCCAGAGCCTTGCCTGCCTTGCTGTTCTGGCCCTTGGACCAGGCTCCGGGTTTGCAAGTTTTACAGGTCCAGTGTTGGAAGCGGGGTCACCACCACGTGTGCCCTGACCTGTCGTGGTTCACAAAGACCTCCTGACACCTGGTCCCTGGGCCAGGGTCCACCTGCAAGGCAGGTGTCGGTCTCCTGCATTGCGGATGGGAAGGCCGAGACTGCCCAGGAGGTGGAGGGGTGGTCACCAGAGCTCAGTCTGTGTCCTGGACCAGCGTCCGAGCTCGCTGCCCTCCCAGCCTCATCCCTCACCTGTGATCTATCGCGGGCACCGAGACTCCACCCTCGGCCCAGCCCGGACAGAAGAAACCCTGGCTCCGGTGCTCTGGTTCCTGTAGTCTGCCCTTGCCGTGTCCCCTCCCTACTCGCCAGCCCTATGTTCCGCCCTCAGAGAGGCGCTCCCTGACCTGGAGCAGGTGCCCTGCTGGCCGCTGCAGGCGGCCCCCGTCAGGGTCACAGAGGGTGGGGCACAGAGCCCCTTGGGGGTCAGGTGCAGTCCCACCTTCTTCCTCGCAGGCTGCCTTGTAGAAGCACACACAGCAACACGCCCCCCTCTTCAGCCCCTGGGGGTCCTGGGTGCCCACTGCTCCAGGCAAGTCCTCTGTCCTTGAAGGTCCCTCCAGTTTGGTGAATGTCCCCCCATCTACCATGAGGCTGGCAGGGAAATGAGGGTGGCCAAGAAGGGGACAGGAGGGGCGGCAACAGTCCTCAGAGTCTACACCGCCATTGTAGCGAGGGGAAACAGGCCCAGAGAGCAGCTCAGACCTAGCCACTGGGACCAGATCTTGGGTCCCCTGCCTCCCTGACCAGGTGCACACAGGCAGGTCAGCAGGTATGTGGCTTACCTGGTGGGCACAGCAGTGTTTGGCCCGGAGGGCTGGGCCAAAGTGCCATCAGAGCTGAAGGCCCTGTGAGGCCAGCAGGGCCAGCCACGCCAGCCACAGGATTCAAGAAAGGGAAACTGAGGCACAGGGTGGGCTGCCCCTGGCCTCAGCTGCGCCAGCGCCCCTGGGTCCCTACGTCTTCCCACCCTGGCACCCCAGCCTCGGTGACAAAGACACCCAGGCCAGGGTCGCATCTCAGCCCACCCCAACACCCCAAGGAAGAGTTTACCTTTCAGAGCTGGTCCAAGATATTAATTAAGATAAATCTAGCTCAATTTTGAGATTCTCTTATCATGTAATTTATCAAAATTATGTTAATTATTTCTGTAGGGCAGCAAAATTATTACCTCTTTTGTGTCTGATTTGTATTAATATTCATAATTTAATAATTCAGCATCCTGGCCATCTGGTCGGGGAGCAGGCTCCCATCCCTCCCTTGGTCCCAGCCGAAGCCTTGCCCCCGCCCTGCCGGGTACCTCCAGGCCTGGCTGCCCAGCCCCACACCCGCCTGCTGTCTAGCCCAGGGCACGCTGCCCCTGCCCAGGCCCAGCTCCCGGTGGCCCCAGGCGGCTGGCCCCGTGGGGTCCATGCCCAGGTCCAGCAGCGGCCAGGTCTGCCCTGTGCTCTCCACCCCCGCTTGGCAGGTGAGCCAAGCTGAATTGACATTTTCCACACTTTGTGAGTTTTACACTGTAATTTGACATAATTAATGCCTACATTACTGCTGATAATTTAGCTAGTTAATTAAACTCGGAGGAGATAATTAAGGAAAGGCTACTGCTTGGATTGCTAATTGTTTTTGTCATTATTTCAGGGGGCCGACAGCTGCCGGCTGAGTCATCCTGTTTTGTCAGCTGACGGGTCATGTGACACGGGGGTCCCTGGGGCCCCCCACTTCCAGGGGAGGGAGGCTGGCAGCCAGCTACCTGGCTGCTACCTGAAGCCCCTCCAAGCCCCCCAAGGGCTGGTCCAGCCCCATCTCCTCCCCCTGCCCCTCCCATGCCCCCCCCCTGCAGTGACAGCATCCCCCATCTACAGGACAGCTCTCATCATCTGTCTGACGAGGGCCCTGGCCTGGGGTCACATGAAGTGCAGCCTAAGCACACTGGAGGAGGAGGGGGCGCCCCACCGAAGCCCAAGGGGTGCAGTGGCCCCTGGTAGCACCTGGCCTCCTGAGGAGTCAAATGTGAGAGGGCACTTCCCAGCCCGCTGGAAGCTGCAACAGCAGGAGACTGTGCAGCAGGAGGCGGAGGGAGATGGGGGCTGTGCCCCTCAGGATCTTCGATGGTTTGGAGGAGCTCTCCGAGCTGTCCCATCACCACCTCCCTGGGGAGACCACACACACAGCTGGCCGGGTGAAGGAGCCTCAGGTGCCAGGCAGGGGGCCCTCCCCAGAACTGGCCATCAGTCATAGCTGGTGACAGCGCCGTCGCTGACAGAGCCGGCCGCACTTGGCCCCACTGCCTGGGCCCATCAGGCTCACTGTGCGCATCCCCGACCAGGAGACCAGGGCCCTGCCCAAGGGCCGAAACCCACCGAGGGGGCCCTGGCAGAGGGCCGGGATGGGGCTGGGTGCGAGCCCAGGGCCCCCTCGTCCTGGACTGGGGCTGGGACACGTGACCAGGTGGCCAGGGTCAGGTCCTGGTCTCCAAGGGGCTCGGCCCAGCTGGGGGCAGGGAAGGGTGAGGAGAAAGGGCCTTGTGGTGTGCAACTGTGCCTTGGGGTGCTCACCGTGCCGTCTGATCGGTCAGGTCACAGAGGCTCATGCTGTCCTGCTTGGTTATCCCTCAGGACAAGAAATCCACAGGCAGGAAGGTTCTAGAATGGCCAGTTCGGGGCTCAGTGGCATTCACAGGACATCAGCTAACCTGCTGCTCACCCCCGGTTCCTGTCTTGCCAGTCCCTGCGTGATGGCTGTGCTGCCCCCCCCACCCTGGTCCCGAGCTGGCCGCAGAGGCGCCGGGCTCCCAGTCCCGGCAGGCAGTGTCCCCCACAGGAGCTGCTGCTGCGGGCAGACCCAGGCACTGGAGGTTCCCTCCTGCCCAGCTTCCTCCTCCGGGGGCCACACTCCAAGACATGGGGCTGTACACGGACACGCCTCCAGCGGCCACATCTGCTCTCTTTCAAGGATGTGCTGAAAGCCGGGAGCAGCAGTGCCCTAGGACTGCCACCCTGGACATTTTCCCCCCGTGTCCCCAGCCCGAAGACCCAGGCCCCTGGGTCATATTTGGTTCCAATTCTATGTGAGACCACGGCAACCACCGAGTGCCATGCAGGGGGGTGGGGCCTCACTGCCTGGCACCCCGCCACCCCCACTCTGCAAGTTCATGGGCTAGCTGCTGTCCCTTGTCCCCCCCACCCGTCACTCCCTGCAGGAGCCAAAGCCCAGGTCACCTGGATGCGTCGGTCCACGAATGTCGGCAAACCTGAGGAAGGGCATAAACCAAAGGGGCACAGCCACCCCTGCGGAGCAGGTCGGGAGGTGCCCCCAAACTCCACGTCCACCCAGAAACTCATCATGTGGCCTTGTCTGCAAACAGGCCTTTGCAGAGGACCAGGTTGAGAGGAGACCCTTGGATGGCATCCAGGTCCGAGGGGACTCCTTATGGGGGGCAGAGGGGTGCATCTGGACCCAGACTTGCCCAGGGAGAAGCTGGACATGGGCAGGGGCAGAAGGGAGGAGGTGGCCCTGCCCATTCCTCTGTCTCAGACTGGCCACACGTGGGCAGCCCCGCAGCCTGGACTCGGTCCCGTCAACCGCCATTCTCTGACCGGCAGGGCCGGGCCGCGTCCTCACTCAAAACAGCTGCCCCAAAGACCCACACCTGTGCTCAAGGTTGTACAGCAACCTGCTGCTCACCCAGTGGGCCGCCCTCTGTGCCTCCAGCCCTGAGGGGCCTTCCCATGACCATGGCCACCGCTGCCGTGTCCCTGTGCCCTCCCTGGCCCTGGCCCTGCAGCCGATTCCCGCCGTTTCCGTCTACGGTCACTCAGGGACACTGGACCACTCCCTGTCCCTTCCAGGTCCCGCCCCCCAGACACCCTGTGCCCACAGAGGGTGAGGGCAGGTTCTCCACACCAGCCAGCCCTGTCCAGAAAGTTCTCCCTTGTAAGTAAATAACAGAAACCACCCGCGTGGAGACGGCGTGGTGTTAAATTGCCAAGCAAGTTCCACTCGAACTCGGGAGAGCCTGCGGCAGGCTTCAGCTCTTTAATTTAAGGGAAGAGGAATATGACTCAGCTGCACTTCGGGACATGGTGTGGACTGGATCACCTCTGACTGCGCTGCGTCCAGCGTCCCAGGCTGCAGACTGACCAGGGAGCGTGCAAGATGTTCTGCTAACACCGTCGGGGCCGAGTGCCATCCATCTTCATCTGCTGCCCACTGCCCGGGAGGCCCCGTTCACGTGGTCTGGGACCCCAGCCCGGGACCCAGGGTGGAGGGGGCAGCTGACAGGCCCCTGGGCGAGGCCTTGGTGGGGGTGTGGGGGGCCCGGGGTGGGAGGGCCCCAGGAATCAGAGCTCCAGACTTGGGTGGTGCGTGGGAGCCACAGCAGCTTCAGGGGCAGGGAGGGTCCAGGTGGCAAGAGGCAGAGATTCTGTCTGTGGGGCAACGGTGGCCCTCACCCTGGGCCCAGTCACACAGGGTCCCTCTGCCAGGAGCCCCCAAGCAGGACAGGGGCAGCAGAGCCCCCAGGGGAGGTTCAGTTCCCCTTCATCCTCCGGGATGGAGGCTGAGGACCCAAACCCAGGACCCGCCGCTGCTAACATGTGACCCTGGGCGTAACTCCTTTGTGACTCGGTTTCCCCTTTTCAAAGGGACAGAGCACCGCTTACGGTACCTGTTTTCCTGAAGGGCCTGCTTCCTGCATGGCCGCCCTACCCCCCTCCACCTGTGCCCTGCCCCCCCGTCCCGCTGTACCGGACCCCCAGACCCCGGAGCTCCTACACAGCCAGGCCTTGGCTCATGGGTCCCCAAATGGCCTTCAGTTCAGACTGTAGGCCCCAGGCCCACAGGATGTGAGTGTGAGGGGTGCCGCCTGGGATCAGCCCCTCACGCCCCCAGCCTCACCCCCACTGCCTCGGTTGGTTTTCCCGGGCCTTGTCAGGGGAGTAGGGGGGAGAAAACTTGGGCACAGGCAGGAGCCTGGCCGCACCTGCCCAGCCCAGTGGGCCTCGTTTGGCTGGGCCTCTCTAGGCAGCTGAGGCCCTTGCCACCCATGGAGCCCATCTCTCCTCTCAGCTGGAGGCCCCCTGGGTCTCCTGCCTAGTTGTTGGGGTGCCCAGGAGAGGCGTGGCCTGAACTGACTCTTCCAGGTTGAGGGTGGGGCAGCCGAGAAGCCAGGCCCCACCTGCACCCTGAAGGCCACCCCGGTGGTCCCCATGGCCCCTCCTGCTCTGTCCCAGGGCTGGAAGGATGTCACAGACCTGATGACCCCAGTGACCCCTAGGACTCGGGCTCGCCCTGTCGGGACAGTGTTGTATGGGGTCCACAGGTGCTGGGCCCTGGCGGAGGGCAAGGACTTCTTCCTGGGCTGGCAGCTCGACCGCTAGCCTAGCAGGGCCTCCTGTGCTGAGTGCCTGGGCCCCGCCCACTCGGCACCCTGGGGTCTCTGGGGCCCCAGGGAGTAGCCGGGATGGCTGGGCACGCCCTCACCCCAAGGGACACCTCTGAGGGGTGTCCCCAGCAGCAGGGCTGGCCCCGTTGCCCACAGCTGTAACACTCTGGATGATACGCCCTCTGTGCCAGTCTCAAAGATCCCCCTGCACCCCAGCCCACTAAGGAGGCGCGTACCAGGTGCTGTGTGACATCAGGGCATCCGCCCAGCCTCTCTGAGCCTCATTTTACTCATCAGTGAAATGGAGTTGCTCCGGGCCCCCAGGCTGTCTAGTCCTGCTGGGTGGCCCTCTGCCTCCCTCTGGTGGTGAAGAGGCCACACTGCGAGGGGGGCCGGTCTCAGTTAGAGGGTCTGGCAGGCATGGTCCTGCTGCCCTCCAGACCATCCTGTAAGGCTGCTGCCCAGAACACCCCTGGCACCCAGCCACTCCACCCAGCTGGGACCCCACACAGCCTAGGCCCTGCCAACCCTTCAGGAGTTGCCCGTCTGCCCCCACCCCCACCCCAGTGCCTCTCCAGTGGGCATCTCGCTGTGGGGGACAGTGAGTGAGAGGTCTCCCCACTGTCACCACTGCCCCCAAAACCCACATGGCCCCGTGGCCCCCACTGGTCACCAAAGGCTCAGAGAGGGCAGTGCCCTGGGCCAGGGCCACACAGCAACGGCCATCTCATGACAGGCAGCCCCGCCCTGCCCTGCATCACACCCTCATCTCAAGTCCCAAGAATTCCAATGGAGACCCTCCATGGGACCCCATTCCTGCTGGGACACACAGGTGACCCTGCCTGCCACCTGCTAGGGGATATTGGTGCTCTACCACCACCAAGGGCCCACGGGAAGGCTCCAGCAGCATCCGGGGACAGTGCGGGAAGACACAGCCACCACTGAGCCTCTCGCACAGGTGGGGGGACAGCCTGAGGTGCTGCCACCCCCTTGGGTCACCAAGAGTGGGGCAGCGCTGGGGGCAGGCGCAGGTGTGGGCACAGGCCCTGCTGCCCAGGGCCTGCCCAGCCTGGCCGTGTCCTCTCCTCCAGGTGTCAGGGAGGCCAGCCCCACTCCCTTGCTGTGGCTGCCAGGGGCCCAGGCCCAATGCTGCCATCCTGGGACCCAGGACACAGAACTGCAGCAGAGACACCCCATGGGGCCAGCCGTGCCCAGAGCCCAGGCACACCCACGGGCTGCTGCAGACCCGCAACGCGACCCAGACCACACAAGACCTGCGGCCGAAAGGAGACGGAGCCCAGGCCATGTGGTCCGTTTCTTTATTGAGGCCACTCAGACCCCACAGAGGGTGGTCCAGGGCCATCCCACGGTGCCTGCCCAGCCCGGCCCTGGGGCCAGGGTCCTGCAGCCTCCAGGCGTCTCACTCTGGGGTCCTGTTTCTGCCCTTAAAGGACCAGCGCATCTTGGACTTCTTGGACTTCTTCCTCTGGAGGTCTGGAGGAGGGGGTCTCTCAGGACCGCTGCTCCCCTTAGGACTCCTGCTCCTCTCTAGGCCAATGCTCCCTGCTGGGCACACCCCACAGCAGCCCTCAGAGCCTGCAGACAGGCCCCTGAAGGAGCCCAGAGCCCCGCCCTCCCCCACGGGGCTGCCAGTGCCTGCCTTTAGAGCACCCACCCACACAGGGCACCCCTGACCCTGACTGGGGACTCACCCACTGCTTCTCAAACCCCTCAAGTGATGGGACTCACGCCCTTAAGGTGAGTCTGCCTGTCCTGCACTGAAGCTGCCGCGGAGGCCCCCGCTGCCCCAGGAGGTCCCACCCCACCCAGCGCAGCCCCCTGGCCCCCAGGTACCCAGCTTCTGGATCATGCTTGCGAGCATCTCGTCCTCCTCTTGCTCTCTGAAACGGAACGGGGGTCCAGAGGGACAGCTCGCAGCCCAGCCCGAGCGTGTCTGACAGCAGGCTTACCTGCCCTCTCTCTCCAGCAAACCAGCCACACCTCGGCCCCGCCCTCTCCCTCCCTGGCAGGGCCCCGCCCACGCCTGGCCCCGCCCCTCCGGCCCCGCCCTCACCGAGCCCCGCCCTCACCGGAGCCGGTCCTCATCCAGGCAGTCGACGATGTCGCTGCGGTGGTTCACGGTACTCACGTACTGAGTCAGCAGATCCTGCTCCCGCTGCCGGTCCTGGGGTGACTTCAGACCCTCTGCAGAGACAGCCTGTCATAGGCGGGAGCCTCGCGGGCCCACCCCGCTCAGAATGCAGTGTCCCCACCCCTCAAGAATCAAGCTTTGCCATTGGAGGAGGGGCGTGGCCCGCGCTGGGCTCTCGGCTGCACAGAGGGAACGAATGAATGACCGAAGGAACGGGCCTGTTGGAGACTGAGTGCCGCGGCCTGCCCTGGGTCACCGCGTCCATCCTCACAGATGTGCCCACTGTAGGAAGGTGGGAGCTGGGGCTCAGGACGGAGCCCCAGGTGCTCAGCCGGCGCTCCCTCCGCTACACCGATGCGCACCGCACACGGATCAGCGCTCACTTCTGCCCCTTGCGCATCATCAGCCCTCAGCCCTCACAACAGCTGGAGGGGCTGGGAGCTAGTCTTGTGCCCTCTCTGCAGGGGCTGAGGCCCTGGCACAGAGAGCGTGAGCCACTCAGCCACAGACGCACAGCCCAGAAGTGGAGGAGCTGAGACTCGACAGCAGGCTCCAGAGAGGTGCACCCCAAACAGGACCCTCGGCCTCTCCCACAGGCGACCTCCCAAGCGGGCAGCAGGAAGGTGTCAGGAAGAACCCCCACTGGGCTGGGCTCCTGGCAGGAGGGCAGGGGGACGCACCGGGCATGCCCATCAGCTGGCGCAGCTCCCCCTCAAGGTCCAGCTGCTGCTCCTCCAGGCGCTGGTCCCTGGACCTGCCGAGGTGACAGGGTGAGCTGCCTTGCCCAGCCCGACGGGGAGGAGGGTCTTCGGGGCCGCGGGCAGCCTCTCACTTGTACATCAGCTCTGACTCCAGCCGCAGCAGCAGCTGCTTCTCGTGGATGAGCCGGAACCAGTCCACCATGAGTGCGTCCTCCGAGGCATCTGTGGGGGGGAGCCAGAGCTGGGCACGGGAGCGGGGTGGGGGGAGGTGGCCCAGGGCCAGGCTGGCTTCGGCCAGGGGCCAGGGCAGGGCAGGGGGACGGGCCACCCAGGGGTGCTGGGGCCATGGTGGGGAGGGCACAGCTCACCCCCCTCAGCCTCCCGCAGGCGCTTCTCCAGGTCCACGCCCCTGAGCTCCAGGACATCCAGCTGCCGCTGGATCTGCTGCACCTGCCGCTGGATCTCCTCCTGGGGCACGTGGTCGGGGTGCAGCTGCAGGCCAAGGGGCTGTGAGGGCGATCCACGCCCCCGGGGGGCTGGCTGCTGGCCCAGACCCACCTCCCACCTACTCACCCTGACGGAGGAGGCCGCTGCCCTGCCAGGTGGAGCGAGGACATCGGCCAGGCCCAAGGGCTTCCCTGCAGAAGAGGCAGGATGAGCATCCTGGACTGGGGCCACCAGGCCCTAGGTGACTCAGACATGTCCTGGATCCTGACAGCTGGGCTCCCCCAGCTCTGCCCCCCGTGTCCCCTGCACCCTCCCCATGCTCCCCTGCCCAACCCCGCAGGCCCCTGGGCAGAGCTCACAGACAGATCCGGGTGTCTTCCCCATGGCCACCCTGGCCCCTGCCCTCCTCCAGGTCGGCTGCCCTGCCAGCCGCTGGCCAGACCAAACATGCCGTCGTCCCCAGCTCTCTGCTAGGTGGCTTGGGGCCTCTGTCTGTCCTCCCCCTGCTCCCGGTGCCCGCCCGAAACCTCCATAGCAGGGCCGCCAGCAGCTGCTTGGCCATGGGCACTCCATGTCCTTCCCTCACTTTGGGCCCAGTGAGCTCCTATTCATCCTTCAAGGCCCCATTGGACACCTCCTCCTCAGAGTGTCCCCTTCTTTTGTGCCCCAAAAGATATGGGGGTGGCATCTCCGGGCTGACCTGGTCTGTCCTCAGCAGAAGGCTTCTCCCCATCCTTCCCGCTCTGGGCCGGGGCTTTCTGCCGCAAGGGTTGGGGCTGAAGCCGGTCACCAGTGATGTCCAGGCTGGCAGGGATGAACAACTTCCTGCGACGGGCCGGGGAGGGGGCTGGGGAGGAGGCTGGGGCTGCCGTGGGTGAGAGATGGACTGTGCGTCAGGCAGCAGAGCCGGTGACCTCCCCGTGGCTTCCCTGGGCTGGGGCCACCCACAAGGTAGCGCTCCCTGTGCCCAGGGGGTGCCCCATTGGCCACATCTACCCAGGGAGGGCAGCGTCCTCGGTCCCATGGGACTGGTGACCCGCTCAAGGTCACACAGGAAGTGGGTGGCTAAATGTGGATACTGGGGCGACCACGCCCCACACACACAGGAGTGTAGACACGCCCATGCACAACCCTTACCTGGGATGCTGGGCTGCGGGCCAGCAGGGCCTGGTGACCTGTCCAGCCCCACCGGGGTCAGGGTAATGCGGACACCACCCTTGGAGCTCCCAGGGACCTTCTGGGGGGCATCCCCTGCCCTTGGCTCCCTCGGGACCTGCAGCTGCACCAGCTCCGAGGACCTGGATGGAAGGCAGAAGGCCAGCCGGCCCTCAGCACAGACAAGCCAAGTCCTGCAGGGCGGAGAAGGCAGGGGAGCACGCTGTGCCCAAGGCCCACGCACCTGCCAACCAGGACCCTCCCCAGGCCCTGGCCTGTGTTCCCGCGGTACCCGCTCCCGTGGGGTAACGCACTCAGGGTCATGGCTGATGCTCACACACCTACCTGGCCTAGGGCCCCCATGTACACACAGGACCGCCACTCCTGTCCTGCGGCTGGCATGGATTCGGTGCCTGCCTGACCCTCCTGCCCCCGGCGCAGCCCCGGAAGGCACTCTCTCCCTCCCGTCCTAACCGCATTGCCTCTGGGGAGCCGCCCCTTCCCCGCTGCCAAGCCCATGGGTGGGTAGGGGTCCCAGCTGTGCGGCAGGGTCAGGCCTACTGAGCATGCCCTTGTCCCTCGGCCACCAAGCCGATTCACACGTGTGAGGTCTCCAGGGCTCTGATGGACCCACCCAGCCGCCCAGCCTCCTGCCCCACTGGATTCATGATGGGAACATGACCCCGAGTCCCTCAGACTCATGTGACCATCCCCCAAGAGCCTGCCTCTGCTGCTCCTGCTGCCACGCTGTGACGCACCCACGCCCCTGCTTGGGGGCATGCCAATTGACTGATCCACACAGGACCGCCACTCACCCTGAGCATTCATTGAGCACCTACTGTGTGCCAGGACCTTTGCAGCCCCCAGACACGGGCTCCTGCTCAGCCTCGTGAGCGCAAACCCACAAGGCCCGCCCGCTCCTCACCTCTCCGTTGGACTCCTCTTCTCCACGGGCCTCAGGCGGCCCCTCCACCCTGCCGGCCCCTCCTCCTGGCCTTCCTGGGTGCTGGCGCTTGGGCCTGGGTGGGGGAGCAGGGAGAAGGGTCATACTGGGGGGGGGATTCCGGGGGAAGGGCGAGTCTGCTGGGAAAAGCTGGGCCCCACCCCATCCTCCTGCAGCCAGCCCACCCTCAGGTACCCCCAGCAACCGGGGTCATGGTAAGGAGCCCTGCCTGGGAGGCGGGCACAGGACTTCCAGCCCAGCCTCCTGTGCTGTGTGTGCCTGGGGGAGTCACACCACCTCTCTGGGCCTCAGCTTCCCTGCTGCCAAACAGGCAAGGGTGCCCAGGTGTGCCCCCTGGATGCTGACCATCTGTGAGTCTGCGGACTGTCTCTGGCACCCCGTGCCCCTCACTTGCCCCACATAAGGGGGGCTCTTACCCTTTGCCAGTGGGGCCTCTGGCTTCAGCCTGAAACCAGCACCTGCCCCGCCGATCCCTGCGGACACAGCTGAGCTCTTCCTGCCCACCTGGGGCGGCGTGGATGCCCCTGAGGTAGTGCTCCCACTCAGTGGGGCTGGTGGTGCCATCTTGACTGGGGGGCTGAGGGCATGGGGAGATGTTGACAGTGGCAGCTCCGTGGGTGGCCTTGCTTGTGGCCCTTCAGCTCTGGGAAGGCCGCTCGGAGCAGGGGAGGTCCTGTGGGTGTGTGCGGGCAACAGGCATAGGTGGATCCAGGAGCCCCCTCCCACCATGACCCCCAGACAGCAGCCCCTCAGCCTCCCTGGGTGGCTGGTTCCTGATGCCCACCCCGGAGGGAGGGCAGAGAGCCCCTCTGAGGGAGCAGGGGCAGCGGTGGACACCCATTCTGGCAGTGGCGCCTGTCGGTACCTGACTTTGCTTCCCTGTTCACCTCTGGTGTGGGGTGAGGTTAAGGCTTCCAGACACACCATGGATGGGGTGTGCGGGGAGGGCCCACACCCCAGTCCCTCCTTCCTCAACCTATGCAGGGCTGAGGGCCAGGCCGGTTCCGTAGCCGCACTGGGAAGCCCGAGGCGGCAGGGGCTGGCCCGGGGGGTTGGGCAGCTCTGAGCAGAGGGCAGCAGGAGGCAGCGGGCCGCCTGGTGCAGCACCTCCTTCCTCGCCAGGTGAGTGGCGAGGGGGACGGTGTCCTGCCACATGGGTGTCCCCCTAGCAGCTCAGAGCACAGCCCTATCTGGGCACATGTTCTTTGCCACATGGTCAGGTCAGGGTGAGGTCGTCCTGGGCCTGGGTGGGCCCAAGTCCAAGGGCAAGTGTCCTCATGAATAAGAGACGGAAGAGAAGACTCACAGACACACAGAGGGGAGACAGACACGTGACAACAGGGACGCAGAGGGAGGACATGACCACCAGCCCGGGGCCCCGGGAGCTGGGCAAGCAGGAAGGGCCCTCCCCCGAGACACCTCCACCTCGCACTGGCCTCCGGAGCTGTGAGCAAACCCGCGTGTGTGGGGCTGGTCGCTCAGGACACTGACGCAGACAACCCGCCCCCCAGGACAGAGTCCACTTCGTGTCCCGTGTGCAGAAGGCATGATCAGGCTGGGACCCGGGTAGGGCAGGGGTGGCCCCAGAGCCCCTCTCGGGTCAGACCGGTGACACCCGGGCCACTCCAGCTGCTGCTTCCCCGTGTGAGAAGCAGGTGTCCTTGGAGGACTGAGTGTGGTAGTGTCGCTGTGCCTGCACTGCCCCCCTGAACATGTAGACAGCAGCTTACAGTGGTGAGTGTCCCCTGCCCACCCCAACCAAGCACCCCGACCACCCTGCCTCACTCTCCCCACTTTCCAAATGAGGAAACTGAAACTGGGGGAGAAGCCAGGCAGGGCAGACCCTGTACATCCCAGCCCTCTGGCCTCGGGGGACCCCAACCCTCTTCCCCCACGCACCTGCCTAGCGCCAGAGCGCTGGCCCCCTCGAGCCTCGGGAGGGCCTTGCAGAGGCAATTCAGTGCCTGCTCCCTGTGGCTGACCCCGGTGGGCATGTCTGCTGCTGCTGGGGCCCTGCCCACTGGCCCGGGGCTGGGCACAGCTCCGGGTGTCTTCAGGAACCTCTCCCGGGCTTGCTGCGTCCTGGAGGCCGATGGGGTCCAGACGGGGGCACCTGATGGGCCAGCAGACGCTGGGCTTGGACTGAGCTTGGTCTGGGGGGCTGAGGAGCCTTGTGTGGCCAGGTGAGGGTCTGGGGCACTCCGGGTCACAGCAGGACAGGGGCTCCCAGGGAGGACATGGGAGGGGCTGGTGGCTGGAGGGTTAGCCGCAGCAGGAACGAAGCCTTTGGCCGTAGAGTTGCCCACCACGAGCTCCCGGGTTGTGGGTCTGGCCCCTGGCCCTGCATCTCTCCGCCCGCCTGCCTCCTGGGTCGTCTGCAGGGCGCTGAGGGGTTTGGAGTCTGTGGGGGTGGCCCCTGGCTGTCTGGGGGCTGGGCCAGGCAGCCTGGGGCTGGCTGCAGTGGCCGTGGGGTGGTGGCTGGAACAGATGAAGACACCCGGCTCGGCCGTGGTCCGGTAGGCCCCCGGGCGCAGCGTGTTGGAGCACTGCTTGCACCTGGGGGAAGGGGCAGAGGGGACAGGGGCCCCGCTGGCATCATTCGACCTAGGGGACGCTCTTGACTGTTCCTGTGTCCATCCCCTCGACAGGCACCTCTGTCCTGCTGTCAACCATCCTGAGTCTCAGACCCCACCAATGGCCCAGTTAGGGGTGTGGACGCCCCAGGAAGGGCCTGTGCCTCCCCGCTCACGTGTGCAGGTGCGCCCCACCTGAAGCAGCTCCGATGGTACAGCTTCCCATCGGCCAGGTGCCGCTGCACCAGGTGCACGTGCTGGCCGCAGACCCCACAGGCACTGCTGACCTGGCCGCCCGCTGAGGCCTGGCCCTGGGGAGGGATGGCAGCTGAGGGCTCTGAACACCCCCTTGGACCCATCTGGCCGGCCAGCGAGGTCTCACTTTACAGACAGGAGAACCAAGGCCCCGGGGGCAGCCAAGGCTCACACCCAGGCTGGCTGGACTGCAGCCTGGCCCAAGGGGATGGAGCGGAAGGCTTGGCTTTGGATCCCCAAAGTTCCCCCTCCAACGCACAGAAATCCAATCCAACTCCCAGGTTCCCGACCGAGAGTCACCCCAGGCGCCTGGAGCCCGGTGTGCCAGCCCAGGGGCAGCAGGGGGCGCCCAAGTGCAAGTTATGGTCCCTGTCAGTCTCCACCTCCGGAAAGGGGGGACACAGCTCGCCTGGAAGGGCCCGCCTGGGTGGGAAGCGCACACCCAGCTTTCTCTCTGGACCCTGTGGGAGAGGGCGTGGCCGGAGCCAAGAAACCCCCTCAGAGCCCAGAAAGGTCTGCGTCCGAGGTCCCAGCTCAGCTTAGCCTCCCTGGGCCTCAGTTTCCTCAAGTGCACAGTGGGGGATCACAGCCCAACCATGTGGGACTGAAGGGCCTCGGAAGCTGGTCCCCACGGACTTCTGAGAATTGTCAGCTGAAGCTGTGCAGGGACTCAAGGGGACCCCCCACCATCCTGGGCACCGAGGTTCAGGCGACACACTCAGCCTGCCCAGCCCCGCTCGGTCCGAGCTGGTAGAAACCCAGAACCGGGGGAAGGGCAGGGCTGGGGGGCTTACAGGCTTTAGTGGAGCTCCCTCTGCGCCCCCACTCTTCCGCTGGCCGATGGCGTTGGTGCTGACTGGAGATAGCGGCTGCCCCCGGGCCAGAGCAGGCAGGGGCTGGGGTGGGGCTTTCTTCCCTGAGGGTTCCTCCTGGGAATCGGACTGGGACCTCTTTACACCAGCCAGGCCCCCAACTGCAGGAGACACAGGGTCAGTGGGCCCGGCCCGTCCCCCACCCTGGCTCTCAAAGTGTCTGGGGGCCTGGCATGGGGATTGGGGGGCAGAGGGGGCAGGACAGCGCCTGCTGGCCGCCAACACCCACCCCAGCAGGGGCCTGGCCTCACCCCCGCCCTCTCAGCCTCTGTAGGGTCAGGAAAAGGGACTTTTCTGTTTCCCCACAGAAAGGGAATGGGAAGGCGGGGCTGGCCCGGATCCCAGAGCGATTCCGGGGATTTCTAAGGCCTGGTGAGGAATGTGGGAAGAGGGACTAAGAACCAGGCTGGGACAGAGCCCCCAGCCTGCCTCTCCCTGCCCACCAGGCCTACAGGCCCCCGACCCAGGGCTGAAGGCCGGACTAATGGGGCGACAGCAGGATCTGGGCCTGGGAGCCTCCAGGATCCTGAGGCAGGACCAACAGGCAGACCCCCAGGGGTGCAGACAGGGAGACCAAGGCCTGGAGGGTGTGGGGGGCAGGAAAGGAGTGTCTGTTCAGTGGGTGGGGCGAGGGGGGCGGCTGGCCCCAGGAGGGAGCAGCAGACAGGGTGCTGCACGTGCCCGCTGGGCAGAGTGGGGGCGGGCTGCAGGGGTGGCGTGGGGGTGCCACTCACTGGGGGAGCGTCCGTGGAAGTAGTTGTAGTACTGGGACACGTAGGTCAGGATGCTCAGCCGATCCGGCACCGTCAGGGCCACCATGTCCTCGGCATCCAGCAGGGCTGGGATGCCCAGCTGTTCCTCTGCCACAAGGAAGGCCTTGGGGGATACGGGCAGCAGGCAGCAGGCAGGGGGGTGTCACCACCTTCCCCCAACCAGGCCACCAGCCCCCCCACAGGAGGCACCAGAAGCAAGAACCCCACTAGGAGCCCAGAGATGTCCGGGTTCAAGGTTCCAGCTCAACTCCGCCTGGAGGCCACCCTGAGCCCCAGTTTCCCTGAAGAAGAGTCGTGGCCCGACCAGGCGGGGCTGAAGGAGCTCAGGAACCGGTGAGGGCTCCCGTGGGCTCCCACTTGGGCACCCGGCAGGGGTGCGGGTGCAGGCACAGTGAGGGGTGCACTCTGCCTCCTGTCATTAGACCGCTGGGACACACACAGGGCCTCCTCTGCAGTGAGGACACAGGCTGCCTGGCCCGGGGATGGACCACAGCGCAGCTGGAGGCAGCCCGTGCAGGCCTCTGCAGCCAGGGCTGAGCCGGTGGGCTGGGGGTGAGGTTCCCCATCCCCCAGGTGAGGGGTGGTGATGGCCCACCAGGACATGCCGGGGGCCCTGCCCTCCCAGAGTCACCTCTGGGCTGGCTGTGCTGTGGATGGTGGGAAGGAGGGCCCAGCTACGCCCCTACCCGAGCAGAAGGGCACCAGGCGGGCCTAGCTCTCGAACTGGCTCTGAGGAGTGGCGTGGGCAGGCTCAGGTGGCAGGGGAGCTCACCGGCGAGCCCAGCCTCCCTCCACGACCCCCAGGGCCGGCGGGCTGTGTGCAGGGCAAGGAGCAGGGACTCACCAGCTTGTTGTTCTCATAGATGTTTTCCTTCCTGAGAGCATCGAAGTTTCTAGGAGAAAAAATATGAATGTGCAAGGCGGCTCAGACCCCAGGAAGTGGGGGCTGGAAGGGCCTCAGAGGTCATCCTGCCCCAGTGGGGAAACCGAGTGGGCATGTGGTTTTCCTGCCAAGGAAGGAGGCCCCCATAGCCACGGGAGAGCAGGGCTGGCTGGCACAGCAGCTCCGGCCGCCCTGGTGGCCTGGGCTCAGAGGGCCGGCACAGCCACGGCCCAGCCCTGCCAGGGCACAGCTCAGAGAGCTGCCCTCAGACCCCAAGCCCCAAGCCCCAAGCCCCACGCAGGAGGCCAGGGCCCCAGTCCTGGGGGTGAGAGCACAGCAGGACATGGGGGCGGGCAGGGCAGGGACAGCGCCAGGCAGTGAGGGACGCAGCTCCACGCCCCGCCCCGTCCCAGGCATCCGCTGGATTCCTGGCACCCCCATGGTCCCCGCACCCTGGGCACTCACACCCCACACACTCAGCGCCCACCTCTCACAGATGAAGAAACAGAGACACAGAGAGGCTCCGTGGCCCACCCCAGGTCACACAGCAGGGAAGACCAAAGCCAAGCCGTGGCCCCAGCACCCAGGCTCGGAGGTTCAACCACTCAGGCTGTGGCATCAAGTGCCCACCAGGTGTCCAGCCTTCCCGAGGGCCCGAGGGGGCAGACCCTCACCCCAAACTGAGAATATTAGAGCCCCGGTCCCCATACACTTGACCACAGGACACAGGACGTCCCAGACACGGGCCCCAGAGCCACTGCAAGCCGCCTGGGGCCCTGGGCACCACACCCCCTCCCGTGCCCAGGAGGGGGCTCTGGGCAGAAAGCACAGCTGATCCTGGGTGGGCAGTCCCGGGCGAGTGGGCCAAACACTGGTCGGTCGGTCTGTCTGTGCAGCCATGTTGCTCTCTGTGGGGCATGAACAGCACCCTTGCAGCTCCAGCGTGAACCGGAAGGTTCCAGAAGCCTCCCAGAACGTAGAGAGAACGTCTGACCCCTGAGGCCTCGCTGTAGGCCCCAGGCAAGCCCCCTCTTCTCCCGGGCACCCCCCCCATCCCCTAGTGAGAAGACAACTGAAGCTCTTGGAGGTGAATCCGAGGGCCCTGGCTGGAGACCCAGCCGGGGACCACTGAGACCCTGTGGCCCGGGGCCTGTCACAGCCCCGGACGGCCTGTCACACAGAAGAGGAAACTGAGGCCAGGCCCCGTGGTGCAGTGTCCGCCCCCCCCCCCCACCGTCCCCCAAGGCCCAGCCACTCTTCATCACCCTGCCTGGCTCTTCCGGAAACTGCCCCGTTTCCTCTCGGACCACCCCCGGTAATGCGTTCCAGATGCCAAGACCACCCTACGAGCACAGAGGGCGCTTTGTGCGAGGGGCAGCACAGCGGGCATGCCGGTCTCGGGCGGACGAGGGACCGGAAGGAGCGCAAAGGGCGTGCAAGGCCCAGCCCCGCAGACTGCGCACCACCGCCTGCGCACCGCCGCCCATGCTGGCTCCACGCCCACAACGCCCGTGGCTCTCAGCCCCCTGTCCTCGGCCTCTGACCCCCCATCCCTTTGGACGCTCAGTCTCCTCTGCAGACCTGCCCTGGGTCACTGGCGAGAGGGCAGGACAACAAGTTCTGTTTTGTCTCCAAATACAGGAGAGGAGGCCCCGCACCCTGCATGGGCCTGTGGGTTCGGGGTTGCCAGCTGCCCTGTGGGGCCCTCTCCTCCCCGTGACCCAGGGTGAGGTCCTCAGAGCTCCAGGTGGGCCAGGGCCCCCACAAGGCATGCCAGCCCCTGCTGAGCAGGGTCAGAGGGGAGCAGGGCAGAGGCTGCAGAATTGCTGTTCCACTGAAGTTCAAGGACCCCAGCCCCTCAGGACTCAGTACAAGCTGCTCCTCGGCATTCGAGGCCTGCGCACGGGGCCTGACACCGCGGCACGCCCCTGCCGGACCAGGCTCCCCACGCAGTCTTGAGCGGACGGTCAGGCCGGAGCTCACGACCCTCCCAGCATGAGGTCCAGGGCTGCGGAAGTCCCCGGAGTCGGGCTGCCTTGCCAATCCCTTCGGAGAGCGCCAAGCAGAGACCCGCCCAGCCTTGGGAAGTCCGACCTGACCTGACCGGCTCTCTGCCAGCAAGGACCCCGGTGGGACGGGCTGGGCTGCACCCCCTTCAAGAAATCTTTTGGAGTCCTCACCCCTAGGACCTCAGAATGCACCCTGATCTGGAAACAGGGTCTTCGCAGGGGGAATCAACTTACAACAAGGTCACGAGGGTGGGCCCCGATCCAGAAAGCGTCTTAGTCAAAAGGGAAGCTGGTGCACAGAGTTGTTCCCTGAGGGAAGGCGGCTACCCACGCACCCAGGACAGAGGCCCCAGGGGGGCCCGGCCAGCGACACTGGACCCCGGCCAGGAGCTGATCGATCCACGGCTGCCGTTGGAGCACCCACTTCACAGGCCTGGAGGATGGACCCCGGCTCTGGCTGGCCTCCGGGGGAGGCGGCTGTGCTGGACCACAAAGTTCTGGTCCTCTGAGGTCCCCGCCACGACAGCACACAGCTGGCACTCCATACATATGCGCTGAGCGAGTCTCCGACAGCGGCTCACTTGCTCACTCGCTCTCCCACCACCTGCCAATGGGTGGCCCCGCAGGGTCTGCACGACCTGGCACAGGGGCCCCCCCGTGGCTCACACCTCTGGCCCAGCCCTGGCCCCAGCCTGCTTCCTGGGTCATGACTGACTAGGGCTGTTGACCTCGGACGGGAGCCTCCTGCCCCCTCTACCTGGGGGTTCCAGGGGACAGTGTGCCCCCTCCAAATTCCTGACCAGCTGACCTCATGCTGTTTATTTCCTAGAACAAAATGCAGCCGTGGGGGGCAGGGGGCGGGGGGCTGTGGGCCCAGGGAGGACAGGAGGGAAAGCCATTCGAGGAGCACCTCCCGCATCTGGAGTTAATCCTGCCAGGAAGGGGAGCAGAGGGGGTGGGGAGGCCCCAGGCAGGGTTGGTTCCCAGGCCCCACCTGTACCTGGTGGGGAGATGAGATGCCTTCCCTCCCAGCCTGCACTGAGCCCCAGACCCAGCCCAGCGCCAGGTCCAGCCAGCAGGACTCAGCCCTGGGGCTGCTTCTGGCTTGGGAGGCGGGGGAATGACAGGGCATCAGGCCCTGAGCTGTCCCCAAGGAGTCGGGCCCACAGCCCCTCCCGTGTCCATCCTGAAGATTGTACCCGGAAGGCTGGGCAGCTGGCCCTGAGGCCGGGGGACAGAAGGCTTCTGTCCCCAGGCAGCTTCCTGCTGACCTCACGCAGGAGGGGTGGTGGGCCTGACCCGGGGGGAAACAAAGCTGCCTCTGAGCTTCTGGGTGGGAGCCCCTGGGTGAGCCTCTCCTGACCCCCAGTGGTGGGCGTGTCTGGAGTAGCGGTCAGGGAGCCGCCCCTGCTGCTGGCCCTGGGCCCCGACACCCGCCCTCCCTCCGGACAGAGAGGCCAGGGAAGCTCACAGCCCACTTCCTGACACCCCACAGGGCCAGCTGTCCACAGCTGCTTCAAGTGACCCCTACTTGACTGTCCCCTTCCTCGCCGGCCCTGGGACCCTGCCTGGTGCCAGGAAGAGCTCCTGCCCCTCCTCCGGCCCGTCCTGGAAACTTCCGTGCCTCCTGGTCAGGCCCCGAAGCGGAGGAGCAGAAGAAGCAGCTCCAGCCCGACAGGTTTACCACCGGGAGGCTTGTGTTGGGCATTACAGCTCACCTGGCAGCTCACCTGGCAGCTCACCAACCTCCCCGGGGAGGCCCACCTACAGGAGACCTACAGCTGCCAGGTGGGCACAGCCCACCTCCCGGTGATGGATTCGCCCACACATGCCAGGGTCCCTGAGAAGCCACCCAAGAGCCTCCCAGGCAGGGCCGCGTGAGCATGGCTGGCACTGGCCCGGCGGGCAGAGACGCCCAGCGGCGGCGGCGGGCCTCCATCCCCACCTGGCTGGCTCAGCGCCCAGCAGCTCCTCACAGCTGCTCTCCCTCCGCCGCAGGCCAAGAGGAAACGGTTCCCCTGGAGCAGGAAGCACTGAGACGAGACAAAGGGAAGGGGACGAGGAGACAGGACGTCCCCTCCCGCCACCGGAGGGTCTGCATGGGCCGCTGTGTGTGGTGGTCTCTCCCTGTGCCATCTCTCACTGCGCCCTTCTCTTCCTGCGCCTCTGGGGCTGCAGGCAGCTCAGAGCTTCCCAGGGAGACGCCCCCCCCCACCCAGCCTCCAGGGGCACTGCCAGTCCAGAGTGGAGGAGGGGTGTTTAAAGCACCGAGGGGGGCGCCACAAAGGGCCCCGGACCCACGGGGACCCACACGCAGAGGCACGCACCCCTACCACACCTGCTCCCCTGGACAGTGTACACAGAGCCCCTGCCGCACCCCCCTAGTTGGGACCCACACTCCGTACTGGGCTGCCGTGACCAAGGGCCACATGCTGGGTGGCCGAACACCACACACGTTCACTCCGCACCCCAGTTCAGGAGGCCAGACATCCTCCGACAGAGTGACAGAGTGTCACAGGGCGTGCCCCCTGCAAAGGCGCTGGGGTGGGTTTTGCTACTGGCCGCGCCCAGCCTCAGGTGGCTCCAGGCAGCGCCCTAAGCTTTTGGTTGCATCACCCCAATATCGCCTCTACGGTCACATAGCTTCCTCCCTCACCTCCCTCCTCATTCACACCTGCACATCCCCTGCTTTCCGGCGTCCCTCCTCCAAGTTCCCTGCACTGCGCCGGAGCTCCCAGAACAAGCCCTGATCTGTGGACTTGAAGCTGTGCGCCGACACCCGCAGGCCACCTGACAGGTGTCAGACGCGATTCCGGCCCCGGGGACACCCCCACCCTCTGGAGCTGAGGGTGGGGGTGTCCCCGGGACCACAGCCCAGTCGTCAGTGAGATAACGTAGTGCTCCGTGTGACCGGGGTCAGAGGGCAGCCCCTCTCGCCCGAGTCCCGCCCTCAGCTCTCTATGGGGCTGCCTGGTGCTTTCGTTCATTTCTTGCAGGGGCTGTCTGTCTCTGGGCCTGAAACATCCCTCCCTGGGACAGGAGAAGGCCTGTGTGCAGCAGGCAGCTCCCGGAACCCCGTCAGCACTCAGGCGGCACAACACCTGCCTGTGCCCGCTCATGGGCGTGCCCCCACGTGCCGTCCGGGCTCCCCCGCAGGCAGCGCCCACTGGGGCTGGCGCACGTGCACATGCACAGAGACGCACAGAGACACGGGGCTTCTAGCCACAGCACAGCGGGGGCAGAGGGAAGCTCCCGGGGCTCAGGAAAGCCCCAAGTCTGGGTCACACCCATGGTCCCGAGGCCACTAATCCTGCAGACAACGGCAGCACCCTTCTCTCCTCTTGCAGACTTCTCCTGCTGGCCTAGTCCAGGCCACCTGGCTCTGTCCCCGCCAGCCCTACCAGTACCCTGCATGCACACTGGTGGCCTCCGCCTGCCAGCCTCGGCTCCCAACCCCTCTCCCGGCCTCCACATCCCCAGCCCACCCACCCTGTACCACCCAGGCCAGAGCTCAGCTTCAGGTGTTGAGTGTGGACGCACATCCTGCCCCCACATCTTCTGCCTCCAAGGGTGACCGGTGCCTCCCTGGGCAGGGGGCAGAGGCTGCAGCTCAGGTGCCCGTGGGACCCCCATGGGGCTCCACAAATGCATCCCAGAACCTTGGGAGGGAAAGGGAGTCACCTGCAGGCCTCAAAACCAGCTTCCCATAGAGAGTGGTACTTAGGGGCAGTCTCTAGGGGCACAAGGCACACCAGGGTGCAGGGGGGAGCCCCAGCTGCTAGCCCTGACTCTGTGCTCTCTACCGGTTCCCCAGTCGGCAGCAACGGAGGCCTGAGGGCAGCACCTGCTGCCCTGGGCTCCTCCCCACCCAGAGCTCCCTGCACGCACTCCGTCCGCCCCGGCCACAGCCTGCACGTCCCAGGAGAACACCGTGGGCTTCCCCAGAAGGGACCTGAGTGACTGGTGAACCAGAGCCTCCATGCACCAAGCTCTGTCTCAGCAAGCCAGACCCTGGTCACGGCCGCAGGGCGTGTGCTGAGTGAATAATGGACGGAGCGGGTCCAGGCTGGGGACAAGATCTGGCAACAAGTAGGAGCCAGCCAGCCTCCCAGCCACGACTCCAAGACCGTCCTCAGGCTGGATGACCTGGAGGTGTCCGCTGCCCACCTCCCGGGGCACCGAAGGGTGGGGACTGCCTCCACCTCATCCCCTGCCACCTTAAGGAGCAGGAGACCCCCGGAAGGTGAGAGGGTCTGGGGCTTCCTGCTCAGAGCTGGCCCCGCTCCTCTGAGCCCCTGAGCCACAGCCCTAAAGGCGCCCGGGCGAGCTGGGGGACGGGCAGAACCACACACGAAGCCTCCAGTGCCCCCGACTCCTGTGCTGATGGACAGACCCTGGGGAGACGGTGCCAAAGGGGCGGCTGTGGCAGGAGCGCCCGGGACACAGGCCTGAGTCACCGCCTGACTAAGCCAGCGGGGGCGCCGGATGTCTCGGATCCCTTCCAGCTCCACTTGGCGGACCGGCAAACTGAGGCCACGGGGCCGCGTCCAGGGCCCGGCGAGCTCCCTCGGGGTCGCGTGCTGGCCGCGCGGGACACTCACATGAGGTCGGGCCGGTGGCGGTGCAGGATGGCGCAGAAGGCCAGGCCGTCGCGGAACGACGTGGTCATATTGGTGATGCTCACGTCCCGGTAGCCTTCACACTGCTGCCGACACCACTGCTGCAGTGCCTTGATGGCGGCCATGCGGACTGTGTCCCTTGGGCACGGGAAGTCCGAGCCCGGAGCCTGGAGGACGAAGAACCCGCTGCAGTGCAACCGGCGGGAGAGAAGCCGGCAGGAGTGCACGGAGTCCGCCCGCCCGACACCGCCCCCTCCTGGCCTCGCCCCTCCAAGCCCCTCACTGGCTCTGGCCTCATTCAGGTCCCGCCCCACCCCCAGCCCCGCCCCTTCTAGACCTCTGCCCCGCCCATCCAGGCTCCGCACTGGCTCCGGCCTCAATCAAGCCCCGCCTCTCCCTTCAGCCCCGCCCGTGCAGACTTCGGCCAGGTCCCAGCGGGGCGGCCGTCTCGTCCAAGCCCCGCCACCTTCGGATCACAGCCCGTCCCGCCCACCAGGTCCGTTGCACCGCCTCCCTCCCCAGTCAGCCTCCCGCCAGGGCTACGAGGAACTCGAGCCCCGGGTCTGGCCTCTGTTCTCTCTCCCGGGGAGGCTTCGGTACTGTGGTTCTTTTCAGTTCCCCGCAACTCCCCGGATGTTCTCATCGCGGTTTTCATGCCCGCGGGGGTGCCAGGCAAGGCAGGACTCCTCCCAATTTGCAGAGGAGGCACCTGAGTCTGGAGCAGGGGTGGGTGCCACAGGGAGTCTCACCTCCTGGAGCCTGCCCGCTTGGGCTGCTTCTGAGGCCTGGGCCCTCCTGGGTGGTGGCGATCTCTTCTGTTTCCCAATTCCCCACTTTAAACATCGGTGGCGCCAGCCACTAAGGAAAAGCACCACTTAAGGGCCCTTTATTATCAGGGGAGCTCCCTACACACTGTTCCCACCCAGCCCTGTCTGCAGCCACATGGACAGCCACCCAGAAACATGGACACCAGAGATGCAAGAGAACCCTGCCCTCCTGGTCGCAGGCCCCAGGGCTTGTCCGGACAAGGCCCGCAAGAAGGAAGGAAGGTGTTTTCCCCAGAGCAGCCCCTGGCAGGGAGACAGCGTGGCTTCTCTGTGACCCCCTGAAGGAGCAGAAACTGAGGCCATCCAGCCTAGAATTAGCGTATGGCATTCTGGCTCCTTCCTGCAATGGGGCCCTGTGGTGTGGACACCCGGCAGCCCCAATGGTAGTGAAGCCTATGCACAGATGGTGAGCTCCCTGTCTCGGGGCATGCAAGCCAGTGCCTGAGGGGGAGCCCCTATGACCTGGGATGCTTGCTGGCCATGGCTTCTGCACACACCTGCAGGAGGACTCCCAACACAAGGACAAAGGGCATTGTGTGCCAGCTCGGCCAGGCTGCTGGCTGCTCCTGCAACAGGAACCAGCTGGCTTTTCCTGACCCCAGAACGACAGTAAGGAGAACTAGAAAAGCCGGTGAGGAAGGGAAGGGCAAGATATCCCCACCAGTCACTCTCCACGTGGCCTGCTCTGGGGACCATGACTGGGGAGGCAGCATTTGTGGCGTGTCCCCACCAGCACCTCACACAGCACTTCCTTCAGTCCAACCACTTCTCTCCCCACCCCCCATCTCTGCCCCAGCTCCCTAGACTCCCTCCTCCTTCTGGTCACCAGAGTCACACCTCCCCAGCCCTACCCCACTAGGCCAGCACTCTGAATACAGTCTGGGGCCTTATCATGCCTTCTGGCCTTTATTGCCCCCACGCTCCCTGGCCTCACCCTGCCTGCACCTGCCCCTCCCGGCCTCAGCCCAGCTCATCCAGCCTGCACTCCTCACCCCTTGAGCCCCAAAGCCCACCCCACCCACACCAGCACACAGGGTCCCTGCCAGGTGCCCCTATCCTCTGGCTGCTGGTCCCGCAGGAAACTGACCCCTGGCCCTGCCATGGCCACCTCCCCACCCTCTGTGGGTGTGAGCCTGGATTTGAGCAGGGGCCTTCTGCGCTCTGCTTCCGCCTTGCGGCCCAGCCTCCTGTCCACACAGAACCGGCAACACCAGGAATGAGACCATGCCACCCACTTGTTCCTTCCCCCGGCCTCAGCTCACACGCAACAAAAGCACAGGCTTTGTGACGGGCCCTCCAAAGCCCTCTGTCCTGCCCTTCCCCACCTGCTCTGCCACGACTGAGCCCACGGACACCCACATCTCTGCCTCAGGGCCTTGGCACTCCCTCCTTCCTCTGCCGGGACCCAGTTTTCCAGCCTCCCCTGCATGCGGGTGGGGCTATGTGCTGAGTTCCTGCCCATGGGGGTGACATGTGCACCTCCAGATCCTCCACTTCTTCTGGTCCACTGGCTGGGTGCAAAGGATGTACTAGACACTGGGGACACAGAGGGGAAGGACCTGGACCCTACAGGGTACAGTGGAGGCCACCCGGGCCAGGGGCAGCTGTGGGGCCTCTGGGTGAGTGAGAAGCGTGGGCCGAGTTCAGCTGCTGGAACCTGGGGCCTGTTTGTCACAGCAGCTAGAATCCATGCTTCACTGACTGCTGCACACACCTGCATCAGTGCTGAGGGGACACAGAGCTGCTTGACAGCAGAGGCACCCGCCGGGGCCCAGAAGCCAGAGGTGGCTTCCCCGAGCAGGAGCGCGAGCACAGAAACTGGAAGCCTAAGAGGGACTTGACTTGTCCGAGAGGGAAGGGCTTCCTGGGCCGGGGACTCCCGGGTGGCAGGTGAGGGTGGGGACAGGGGTGGCAGCCCGTTCAGCTGGGGCAGCGGCGCTGGGCGGGGCCCAGCTACGTCCCTTCCAGCCCCTCCATCAGCTTTCAGGCCCTTTTTCTTTTCTTACTTTTTTTTTTAAAGATTTCATTTATGTATTTTCAGAGAGTGGGGAACGGTGGGGAGGGAGATAGAGAGGGAAACATCAATGTGTGGCTGCCTCTAGTGTGCCCCCTACTGGGGTCCTAGGTCCATTTTCTCACTAAAACCTCCAGCTGCCCTTGGAAAGTGAGCTCTGCCTACCTAGTCTGCAGCTTGAGAAAACAGGTCCCACGCACGGAAGGGACCACCTGATGAGCCAGGCAGGGCCAGGACGGAGGGGCTGGTGTCGTGCCAAGTGGCCACACTCGGCCTGGATCTGGGTCCAGGCCAGCGGTCGCAGTGTCCTCTCCTGCTGCCAGCAGGGTTCCCACCTCCCCCGTGATGATGGAAGAAGGGGGAACTCAGCCACAGGGCTGGCAGGAACAGTGCCGGGAACCAGAGCGGACAGGGCCAGAGGCACCACGAACTCCTGTCCAAAAGCCCTTTCACCCAAGGGAGCAGCCACACCACACAGCGGCTCCCACACCCACTGCCTGCGGAGCCCACGTGGCAGGAGCCTGTCACCGACGAGAGCCCCGCAGAGGTGGGGCTCACGCCAATGGCACAGCTCGGGGCCAGACGCTGGCTTGCCTAGGACCCCACAGAAGGCCCCCCACTCCGGAGCCTCCTCACGTTTGCAGTCAGAGCACCCCTCAGGCCCAGGCATTATGGGAGGGGGTGGCAGGGCCGCCCGTGGGAGATTTGGCCCCCTGCCTGCCCTCCTGCTACCGACTGCAGCTGCAGGAGGCAGAATGGCCACGGGATGGTCCTCCACCCGGTTCCCAAGGCCACAGCCCTGGGCACCAATAGTGCGCCTGGGGGCCCAGGCAGGACAAGGAGCTGCTCGCTGTGACGCTCCATTTCTAGGGGCCATCGAGTCGTTCATTAGGCCCCACACACAGAACGCACCGTGGACAGTGCGCATGCCCAGAGCCGTCCTCCACCCTGTTCGTCTCCGGGCTCTGGGAGAGCCTGGCCAGGGCTGCGCTGGGCCCATGGGCTGCTTCCCACGCCCAGTCTTGCGTTTCATTATAAACGGCTCTCCCGGGCATGGCGGCAACTTTTACATTTCCATCTACTTTATTATTAATGGCTTTCCCGGACTGTGGCAGCCGACGTCGCACACAATGCGTTATAAATATTTGATCTGGCATCTATAGTCTGCCATTTATCATTTATAACGGGTTACAAAAACATTATAAAACATTTACCGCCGATTTATAGATCATTTTTGGCTGCCACGGCGATGTGTTATAGATACATTATTAATCCCCCCGCTGTTACAGGGGCCCCTTGTAACGGGGCCCGGTCCCCCGGCTCCTGGCCTACAGTGTGCAGGGCTGGCCGGTGGCTGGGGCCAGGCCCTACCTCTGGTCGCTGTGTGCCCCCGGCCAGACACAGCACCTCTCTGTTTGTTACGTGCCAGGGACAGCTGCCCTCCCCAGAGCTCGCCCCTGCTTCCCCCCAAGCCTGGCAGACCCTCGGGCTGGACTTTGTGCCAGGTGGAGCTAGGGCTGTGGGCCCCCCAACACACACTGTGGCTGACAAGAGCCGAGGCCCCCACGGCAGACTGGCTTGAGTCCCCACCTGGAAAACTACTTGTCCTTCCCGTCCCCCTTGACATTCTACTCTCTCTGCACAGCCCTTCCTGCCATGGCCGGTGGGGTGTGACTGCAGGTTCCTCGGGGCCCCACCTGGGCCAGGTGCTGGGACTCTGGGCCGGGCGGGGAGTGCTTGGGGTGAGGGAGCTGGACTTTTGGCTCTGCCTGCCTGACCTCTCCAGAGTGAAGGGCAGGCAGGCCCTGGCCAAGGCCTCAGGCCACACCCTTGTGTGCCAACACCTGAAATGACCCCACCTCTGCTGCCCTGGGCTAACTGGGTCAGAGCTGTAACTTGCTCTGGGGAAGGACACGGGTGGGGGCTGGTGTGGGGGATGGTCCTGGACCAGGACCCCAAAAAAGCTTCGCCCTGTGTGACCTTGGACAACGACCACCCCCCAGGGTGAAAGTGGGGGCACTGCCCCTGGGGAGCCCTTGTTGGGGGAGACCCGGGACCCCAGCACCCCAGCTGCCTGCCACTGCTGGCTGGCTGAAGTGTTTGAAGGTCAGGACCCACCCCTTCCTAGAACTGAAAATAAAACCAAAAGGTGTTCCTTATGAGGCTGTGAGGAAACAGATGAGCTCATCACCATGGCAACGCCTCACCTGGCCCCACCTCTCCCACCTGGCCTCAGCCCAGTGTCCTCCTGTCTCCAGTGGAGGGGACTGCAAGGACTGGCGCTAGACCCCCGAGGAGCCACTGGGGCCCTTCGAGACCCCCGTGGTGGGAGCTCACAGCCACACTCACCCCTGAAGCTCGCTGATCCCTGAACACATGGACAGGGAGCTACTCTCAGGGACCCTGCAGTATCCTCCCCTCACACGGGCCCCTAGGCTCAGTGGCTCTGTGGGAAGTAGCCACGGTGAGGAGCTCAGGGGGCTCTAAGAGGGCAGCCAGGGCTACAGATCCCAGCCGGACTGCGGCCACTGGTCCAGCTGGGGGCAGTGGCATCAGCCAACCTGCACACCCCTGCTTTCACGTGCCACACCCCCCAGATCCCACCCAGCACGGAGCTCCTCTGTCCACACTGGTTCAGGGGCTGCCCCCAGGGGCTGGTATGTCCATCTTGACGGTTGGCCCCCACCAGACGGGTGGGGGTGAGTGCAACACCTCTTGAGGAGAGGAAAACCGAGGCCCAGAGGAAGAGGGAGAGCCCGAGTGGGCCCTGTGCCGGCCCATCTCCCCTACCCTCATCTTGACAGGCAGAGTCTTCCAAACCCGGGCACCTGCCTCCCAGGACTCGGTGAGCAGCCCCAGGGGGCCCAGGTTGGAAGGCGGGGCAGACACAGGCAGAGCTACAGGGCCCATCCCCCAGCTCCCCCTCAGGTCTGGGCTCTGGGCTGCTGGGACAGGACCCCTCCCAGCCTGGTGTGAGTAACCCACAGGGAGAACACACGGAACTCAGGGGCAAGGCAGCACCTGACCATGGGAGGCAGGAAGCCCTCCTGGAGGAGGCGCCCCAGGAGCTGCAAGCCCACCCGGGTCCGAGGGGACAAAGGCCCACACTCAGGCTGAGGAGGCCTCTGGCCACTAGCCACTGGGGTCAGGAGTGGGTGAGGGGCACAGGGCAGGGACCTGCTGAAACGACCAGAGCAGTCCTGGGCACTTGCCCTTGGCGCCCTGAGGCTGGGGCAAGGTGTCAGGATGCCCCGAGGGGCCACACCTGCTAAAGGCCCTCCAGGTCCTCAGTCACTTCTGCTCCCTCCCCTGCCCCAAGCACACCACCACCTGGGGCCTGGGAGGTGCCCACACCCAGACTGGTGCCTCCTGGCTGCTCTGCACAGCCGCCAGCCCCAGACCCAGGTGTGTGTGCCTGGGGGTCAGGGGCCACCTCGCCACAGCACCCCAGCTCTCATAGCTCAGCTCTGCCCAGAGCCAGCTGGAGAGCTGGGGCCTGCCCTCCACTCCTGGGGCCTTGGCCCTCTCCTGAGTGAGGGGGCAGTGACAGGCTCTGGAGCAGCTCTCAGGGGCCAGCCCAGCCCACCCCAGCTGCTGGGCAAGCATAGCCCTGCACGCTGCTGCCCCCTGCTGCCTGCCCCCGACATAGCCCCACCACATGATACAGTGCCAGCCATGTGGACTCTGCAGGTGCTGCCAGACCGCCCCCCACAGGGCTGTGCACCCAGCCACCTGCCCACTCCTGAGCACGAGCTCCGGCCCCGCTCTTCTCTGCCACACCCTGGAAGTGCCCCCGCTGAGCTTCTGCGGAGGGCACCAGGCCACGGTGGCCCCAGGCCCAATGCTGGTGGGACCAGGCAGGAAGGGGTCCAGCAGCCCCTCACACCCACGTCCCAAGTCGAGTTCCCAGCCGAACACAGAAACACACCACCCACCTGCCGGTGGCTCTGGGGCCCTGGGTGAGGCAGGGGCACTCTGGGGCACGTGAGTGTCCCAGTGGCTGTTGCCTAAGCCCGGGTAGGTAGCACAGGGGGGTTGTGTAAGTGGTATGATGCACAGGGGCATTCTGGATGAGGCGGCTCCTAGCGGCCCAGCAAGGTGGTGGTGCCCCTGAGCTAGGCTCTGTGGCCCCTCCACAGGGCTGACCATCAGCCCACTCAGGTGGCCCAGGGCCAACAGGAAGGGTTTGGACACAGCGGGGCTGCTGTGCAGGCAACGGCCCACCGCCTGGCGGGCCAGGAGCCCTGGGAAGGGTACAGGGGTGCCCTGGAGAGCAAGGGACCAGAGGCCCAGGCATGGCCTGGACGGTCAGGCCTCACCCCACTGGGACTGGGTGTCCCAAAGAGCCTGGGTCCGTCTTTAGCCACAGTGCCCCTTGGTGGCCCCAGCTGACCAAGAGTCAGAGCCTGACCCCAGCCCCGGCCCCAATCCTGGCAGCAGGGACATGGGCCCACCCCACTGGGTGCAGCGCTGGGGGAGAGCCAACAGGGGGGGCAGGTCGAGTAACACTGGGGTTGGGAAGGTGCCCTGGCTGCCTCAAGTGGCCACAAAGAAAGGGGCAGAGCTGTTCCTGCAGTCTGGAGACCCTGGACCCACTGGAGCAGCTGACTGGGCACTGCCCCCCTGCCAAGCTCAGGGCAGAGACCCCCGCAGCAGCTCCCCACCCGTGGTGGACAGGAACTGTTGCCCAGCAGAGGCCTCCGGGCCAAGAGGGGTCTGGGGACTGCCCTCTCTGCTCCTGACACCGCCTCGGCTGAGGCAGGCAGGCCCTGCTGTCTCTGGACGGACCCTGTGACCCCTACGCCCACCTGGGAGCTGGCTGGCCAGGCAGACAGGACACAAGCACACCAGCACCAGCGCTCTCAAGTTCACAAGGCTTCATTTGACACCGCCCATCACCAGGGACAGCTGCCCCGCCCCACCCCTGTCCCCGCAGGCCAGGTGATGACCGGTGGACAGACCCCCATCCCCGCCAGCTGCGGGTGGGAAGCCTCAGTGAGCCAGAGGCCCCTGGGCTTGGCCCGGGGACCCTGGCGGGCGAGTCAAGGGGCCCGGGGCTGGCGTGCGGCGACCCTGGCAGGCTCACATCACTGCCTCCATGTGCAGGATCCGCAGGGCCTCTGAGATCTGGGCGCTGGTATCCACCTGGCCGTACATGCCCACCAGGAAGGCGCGGTGCAGCAGCACGGCCGCGTGCTCTGTAGGGAAGATGGGGCCCTCAGGTGGGGCTGCAGGGACCGAGGGCTGCAGAGGCGCCAGGCACCCCGGTGGGGTGGCCCGTGGACTCACCCTGGCAGAGGAGGGTGTACTCAGGCAGGCTCCTGAGGGCCGTCTGCACCACCTCGAAGTCCCGGCTGCCCAGGCAGTACATGAACGTGGGCAGGAAGTCGGCCGCGATACTGGAAGAAGCGTGAACTCAGTGGGCACCTCCCCCCCGTGGCCGGAAGGCCCAGGGGCCCCCCGACAAGGCTGCACACGTGGGCTCACCTGGGGTCGTTCTGGATGGAGCGCAGGGCCAGGCTGAAGGCCAGGCCTCGGCAGGACTCCTCCTCGGAGCTCATGAGCCGCTGCAGGTTGGTCTGGGGGTGGGGTGGGGTGGGGTGGGGGTGTGATGGGGAGCTCTGCTGTCCGGGGCAGGAGCCCTCAGCCTTTAGGATCATGGCCACCTGACGGCTGCCATGGCAGCAAGGAAGCCCCTTCCACATCCCCAGACCTCTGACCCGTGGGCAGGAAGCAGTCATCGAGTGGCAGCCCTGAGCAGAGCGGTCCTCGCTGGACTGTGAGCAAGCTAAGGGGACTGGCACTGGCCCCACCCCCGAAAACTTCCCACCCTGGGCCCCCACGGGCCCCTCTGTCCTGGCCTCCGAACTGCCCGCAAGGCAGGCACCCTGTGCTCCTCAGCACGAGGTGGATGCTGTGCAGGCAGCAGGCCCCCCCCATCCTCCACTCACCGAGAAGAAGCCCAGGACCTCGGGTCTCCGCCGGGACATCTCGTCTATGTCGCTCAGGACCTCCAGCAGGTCTGAGATGGGCAGGGCAGGTGAGGGCCAGACTGCTGCAGGACCCCAGCTGGCCTGGGCCCCACCCCCCGCCAGGTGGGGGCAGAGGCCGGGGGAGTCACAGGGACCCCAGGTGGTCCCTGGCCTAGCCTCAGTGGGCTCTCCAGGTGCAGTGTGACCAAGCCGCACCATGGTGCTTGCACCTCCCAGAAACTTCTGCCCCATCCTCGGCACTTGGGGAGGCCCAGGAGCTGCCCGGGTTCCGGGTGTCCCAGTTGCACCAGGACAGCGATCCCTGACCAAGGCACCAGTGGTCAGGGAAGCTTCCAGAGGATCACCCCTCCCCAAGACCCTCTTCTGGGCAGACCTGAGGGCCGGGGTCTGCATGTGGACGCAGAGGCCCTGGCTCCACCCCTCCTGCCAGGTGGCGGTGCAGACTGACACATGTCACTCACGCACCCCGGCACCACCTGCATAGGTGCTCTGAGGCCCGACCCCGGCACCAGACCTCACTGTGCTACAGGGGAGCCGGCTGTCAGCCGGCCCACCACCAGCTTCCTTCCCGCAGGCAACCCAACACCCTCTGCTCTGTCTGGAGCCTGCTACCCAGGCAGCTGCTGGACTTTCTCCCCACCCTATGTCCCTGCCCTCCACTGGCACCCTCTGCCCCCCGGGCCCGACGTGGCCTGCTCTTCCAGATGCCCCGCAGCGACTGCCCGAGTGGCCCAGGCCCCACACGCACCCTCAACAGTCTGGCCCCGGGAAAGCCTCTTCATGTAGGGGGCCATCTCAGCCGCGGTCAGAGGTGTGAAGAGGGAGATGCTAACCAGGGGCAGGGAGCCAGCTGAGCTCTCATCTGGAAGACAGAAAGCCAGCACTGTCGCCTGCAGGCAGACGGCCACCCCAGGAGCACTGCCCGCAAAAGTCCCCCTGGGGGCGTGGTCAGCCAACCCTCCACACCCAGGGGCCAGCACCTGTGGACTCCAGGAGACGCACCCACTGCCCCAGGTTGAGCAGGGGGCCTGGTGACCTGCTGGCGCTCCGTGAAGGGGACACTGCAGCAGCCAACGGGAGTGCCCGTCACCTGCTCTGACCCTGCCCTGCAGACCCTGTCACGCGGCACCTAAGGGCTGGACATCCTGGTACTGCCGAGCATTGTAGTCCACAGACACGGTTTGGCAGCAGAGGCCCCGAATAGCCAGCACCTGTGGGGCCTCTAGCCACTCACTTGCTCACTGGCCCACCGGCCATGCGCAGGACGTCTGGAGCACCGACAGCCCTGCCCACGGCGCTGGGTCACTGCTGGGCGGCAAGGGCCACAGGACAGGGACAAGGACAGAGCAGGGGGACCTGGCCGGCCTCCGTGGAGAGGTCATAGCCCCTCTCGTGCTGCCTGCATGCACCCCCACCTGGGCCCAGGCCGCCCAGGGACGCCACAGGTGGCTCTCGGGGCTGCTGTGCCACCGCCAGGCCCGAGGCCCTTTCCTTGCGGAACCCAAGGGCCCACTCACCCTCGCCCTCCTCGTCCAGGCCTTGGTCTGCTCGGCCGTCCCTGGTGGGCAGGCTCAGCCCCGCAAGAAGGGACTTCAGCATGGCCAGGTCACTGCTGTCGAAGGACAGGTCGCTGGGGAGAGCACAGGCCGACCGTAAGGATGCTGGTCCCAGTGGGGGGGGGCATGAGTGGGGGCAGGGGCACACCCCCTGCACACTCACTGGAGCACATCAGAGTACTTCTGCAGGAAGGCCACAGCTGCCGCGGGGCTGCAGGTGATGTACGTGTGGGTGAACTGCACGAACTTGCTGAGGAGCGGGGCCAGGTGGCGGGAAGACTTCCTGTAGTTCTGCAACGTGCGGGTGGGGGGGCCGCCGTGGGGCATAGGTGCTCAGAGCCTGGACACACCCCGCCCAGCCCCACAACCCCCACAGCCTCACAAGGGACCCTGGCCACCACCCTGGCCACCAGCTCCTGCTGGCTGCTGGGCATTAAGGGTCCCAAAGGGTCAGAAGAGGCCTTGTCCCTCAAGCCCCCCGTGGCAGACAGGGCAACACCTGAATGGAGGCTTAGCAGCCCTGAAACCCGACTGGGCACATGAAAAGCTGGGGGCTTCCCAGGGGAGAGCTGGTTCCCCGGGGTGGGTCAAGGACCCCACCCCCCGTCCTGGTCAGATGGGCCTGGCCAGGGCCGTGGGAGCAGCTGGGACGAGCAGCGGGGCAGCTGGCTGGGGAGGGTGCAGGAGCGGGTCTCTGCCCTTGGCCCGTTGAGGGCAGGGGCAGAGGTGGACACCCACCAGGAGCAAGCGGACGAAAGAGAGCAGGCAGTCCCACAGCGCCCCCTGGTGTTCACTCTGGAACACCTGCGGCTGCAGCAGCTCCAGCACGCCCAGCACGTGCAGGAAGAAGGTGAGGTGGTTCTGCTGCCGAAACTCCTGGAAGTTGAGGTGGGTGCGGCCGTGCAGAAGAGCAGCAATCATGGGCAGGTGCCTGGAGACAGAAAGAGTGCTCGGTGGTCCTGACCACCTGACACAAGGACACACAGACCACATGGGGGCTGAAATGCCCGTCCAGACAGATTGGTGGGTGCAGCCCGCCGTCTCCTGGGGTCCTGGCCCCCCCACCAAGGCCCCGCAGCTGGGCTGTCCCTGGCCGGAGCTGTGCACCTCCCCCAACAGCTGTCGACCCATCGGGTATGGCGGCAGGGCTGAGCACCCCCAGAGCACCCCCTCGGTTAGGGTAGGGGCACCTCTGCCAGGAACAGCGCCCGCACCTAAGCAGTAGGATGGGGTGGGCCACAGCCAGCTTCCGACAGGCCATGTTGGCATCAGCCACGCGGTTCTCGGACGCCCGTGAGTCGCTGGTGTCGGCGAGCAGTGTGATGAAGCGGTGTATGAGCACGTCCAGCTGGGAGCAAGGGGGAGAGGCTGGGGCCACTGCAGCCTGCTGCTGCCTGGGACGGGCCACCACAGGGCTTAGGTGGGCTGTGCAGTGGCCCAGAGAAATCTTCCCTGATGCTCTCTGGCGCCTCTGCAGGCCAGCAGCTGCAGCCAAAGTCCCCAAACTAAACACCCAGGATTTCAAGTCAAGCCCTCTACACAAAACCCCTCGTTTTGGGCGAGAGGACCTGATGAGCAGAGGAAACTTGACATCTCGGGCCCAGCCTGGCCAACTGCGTGAAACGACAGGAACACAGACACCGAAGCGAGCTGGCACAGAAGAGTGACAGGCCACTCCACAGGGACGTGGGCACGGGGCCTTAGGCCTGCCCCTGCCCCCCGAGAAGCGGAGGCTGATACCCCCTGCAGGGCCCCCCAGAGGTGGACCTCAGCAGGCAGACTGGCCCACAGAAGCCACAAAACGAGCGCTCCACCCACACCTGTGGCACGTGTGGGTCTCGAAGTGACTGCGTTGCAGGGGTCACGAGACGCAAGCCCACTGACAGACCGGGAAGTTCAAGCTGACTCCAGGAGGGGCGGGGTGACAGGGCAGACCTCAGGAGAAGGCTCACTCCCCAGCTGCAGGTGGCTACAGGGCATGTGACCATCACATCTCATCCCGAGGCCCACACGGCTCCTGAGCCTGAGACCCCTCATCACGGAGACACCACTCTTCTCTGGCCCGAGCCCAGGACTTTCAAGGAGAAGAGCCACATCCGGGACCCCCCCCAGGTCGGAGAGGGGATAGGGCTCTCAGGCAGACACCACGACGCGCCAGGCTCCCACGCGGTTCTGAAGCCCAAGAAAGTGCGTCTCTCCGACCCCCCACCTGGGCCTGCACCTTGGCAGCAGAGGTGCGAGGTGCACTCGGGGCACTGGGCCTCACCTTGCAGATGCTGCTGGCAGTGGCGCCCACGCTGCGCAGCAGGGCCTCAGGAGCATGCGCACGGAGCTCTGGCCGCTGCAGGTAGAGCTGCACGAGCAGGTCCCGGCAGCGCTGGCCCAGCACGCTGCAGGAGACGGGGGCAGGGTGGGTGAGGGGCCGGCAGGGCAGGGGACGAGGCCGGGGTGCCTAGTCCCAGCTCACAGTGTGCTGCTCGTGTCAGCCCAGGACCCACCAGCCAGGGGACAGGTGGGCCCAGGAACCCGTGCGCAGCCCCCTCACCTGTCGCCCCACTGATGGATGCAGCCCGTCAGGTGCGCTGTCACCTTCCTGACACTGTCATCATCCCCACGGCAGCAGCTGAGCAGCAGGGGCAGCCGGGCCTGGAGCAGGCTGCAGGCCGCGGAGTCCCCGTCCTGGCTCCTGGCCTCCGCCTCCGCCAGGATCAGCTCCACCAGGCCGACAAGCTCAGGGGCCTGGACGCGCAGCACCTGCTCTTCCCGCCGCTTCTGCAGCAGACCCACCAGCCAGTCAGCCCTGGGGCGGAAGGCATGGGTCCCACACATGCCACCCCACCCTGCAGGCGGGCACGCCCAAGGCCTGCCTGAGGTGTGCGCTGGTCCCGGCCCTGCCAGATCCGAGGCACGTGGATGCAAGCCCAGAGGAAGTCCAGCGAGGCTGACGGGTCGAACCTGGGGGAAGCCAGCAGCCCAGCTGAGTTCCAGGCCCATTTCGGTCTCTGGGCAGAGTGCAATGTGGCGCCGTAGGGGCGGGGAGGGGGTGCTGAGAGGCTCCCTGAGAGGACACGCTCAGGCCAGACACCCCCATGAGCTTGCAAAGTAAGGGCCCAGGTCAGCAGCTGGAGGGCACGGTGGCCCCAGCCTGCCCGACCTCCCCCTACCGCACATAATCCCCGCCCACCCCCAGGCCTGCTGGACTCTGTGGCCCAGTAGCACCATGTGAAGGACAGCCCCTGATGCGATTGGCAGACAGTGTGGACTGTCTCACCCCCTGGCCGTCTGCCCTGGGGTCAGCTGGAGTGGGTACACTGAGCTAAGCAGGAGCTCCAGTAGGCAGCCCAGTGAGGCCCAGGCCCAGGGCAGCAGGAGGGGCGAGTGGGAGGCGAGGCTCACCTGTGCTCCCGGCTCTTGCCCAGCAGGACTCGGATGCACTGGTGCAGCGTGGACCAGTTGGACTGGTGCGTGAGGAGGGCCAGAAGGTAGGGCCGAAAAGTGGGCACGTGAGGGCTGGGCTGACCTTTGCCCTGGGGAGGAAGGAGGCCTGGGTAGTCCCTGCTCGGGCCCCAGAGAACAGAGGGGCGGGGCCGTCTGGAGGAGACCTGGAGCTCCCACCCTGGAAGCGGCCCTGGCCACCTGCGTCCCAGGCCCAGCAGCTACTCTGCAGAAGACACACACGCTGAGATGACCAGACTTTTCGGAGATGGGGACACCATAAGCCAAAGTGCTGGGATGGGCCGAACCCACACCCCAGCACAGCCGCGAGCGCCCGGGATGCTCCGGAGACCGCGGAGCATAGGAGCCACCATCACGTACCCAGGCCATCCTGGGCCGTGCTCTGGGCTCCAGAGCTCTCCACTGACAGACGGGCACCCGAGGGCCCAGACCCCCCTGCAGGGCCTGGGACGTCCCCCGCTGCTGAGAGGACCCACCACCCCTTGTCATGGGCTCCGGGCTCCGCTCTACACCTGCTGGCCACAGGGTCACCTGTCCCCTTCGGGAAGACACACACCCACTCCCCGCCAGTCCCCCAGCAAGCAGGGTGCCCGGGTCGTGGCAGAGCACAGCCCACCTTGCTCCGGGAGAACAGGAGCCTCTGCTGCAGGTCCGGGCAGCTGCTGATCACCTCGGGGTCCAACATCTCCAGCCAGTCCACCAGGAGCCCCGAGCAGGGTCCCAGCCGCACGACACCCGGGCTGAAAGGGAGCAGGGAACTCAGGGACACTGGCCACGGCTGCCCACTGGGCTGGCTGCCGCCCCACCCACTCACCTGCTGCCGTCAGCACCCTCTTGGGCCCCAGCTGGGGGCTCCTCCTCCTGCAGCAGCAGGGAGCTCACCACGACGACGGGCCTGGAGGCTGGGAAGGCAGAGGCGGCAGAGAAGAGAGCGGACAGCAGCTCTTCCAGGTGGGGCGACCGCACCTCGATCAGGCCCCGAAGGACTGCAGGAGGGACAGAGACCACATCGCTCAGCTTGGGAGTAGAGCCAGGCAGCCCTCAGACCACTGAACTCCGGGACAGCCCCCCATTCCTGGGCCAACAGCGGCCGTTGGGCCCATACCCAGGCTGACCAGCAGTGTGTGAGGCTTGGGGACCTGCCCTAGGGTGAGCCGGTCAGAACCAGGTGTGGGCACAAATGCCCAACAGAGCCTGGGTGAGGCCCACTGGGCTGGGTCTGCACAGGCCTAGGCCCCAGTACCTTTGTCGATAAGCTCAGGCTCCACGCTACACTTCTCCCCAGACCGGAGGGCGGCAACCAGGGCCCGGGCAGTGGAGCTGACCACCTCCGCGTCCCCATGGAAGGCCAGGGCCTCGGCCAGGTGCAGGAACCCGCTTCGCACTGCAGGGACAGGCCCATGTAACCCACAGGCCTGGCCTGCCTGGGGGCCCTGGCACCACCGAGGCCCTCCCCGCATGCCTCCCCAAAGCCCTGACGCCCGCAGGCCTCTGAGCACATGGACCCCTCGATGCCGACAGGGCCGTGCCCCCCAGCAGGTGCTGGCTGCCCACCCCCGCCCGCCCTCACCGTCACTGATCCTGCGCCGTGCCGAGTACTGGGTGGCAAACAGCTTGAGCTGGGCCCGCAGGGGCCCAGCCTCCGCGCCGGGGCTGTCCAGCCACTGCAGCATCTGCAGGAGCACCTTGAGGAGGAGCGATGAGAAGCCGGTGTCCTGGGGCACACAGCGCTGTGGGGACAAGCACGGCCCGTGTGCTCAGAGGGCCCACCCCAGGCTGTGGCCCAAGACACGTCACGTGGCCTCTCAGCAGCGCTCCCCAGGAGCTCTGGGACCTCGGACGTCCATCACCTGGACACCGCCGCAGGTGAGGCACCTGCTGTTTGCCACTTACCTTCATGCAGTTCTGGGAGAAGACTAAACATGACATGCCGAGACACAGGTGACAAAACACACGTGCCCCGGACCCAGCAAGGAGACTCTACCAGAACCAGCGTGCCCCAGTGACAGGCACATGGCTGCCCCCACCCCTCCCATGCTGGCGAGGCAGGTTCCCCAGTGAGGACAGGGCCAGGGACGGTGAGGGCGCACCCACCTGGTACTGGCAGAGCAGGCGCAGCAAAGGACAGGCCAGGAAGTGGCTGCGCTGCATAGACGCCACCAGGGCCCCACCACGCGGAGAGCTCAGCAGGGGGGCCACGGCCTGCAGCAGGCGCACTGCGACACCCGGCACCTCGGGGGTACCCCGGCGGACTCGTGCCAGCTCCTGGCCCAGGGCCTGCTGCAGCGCCAGGGCAGCGGGGCGGGCGCTGGAGACCTGCCACCGTGGGCCCGGGCTCAGCGGAAAGACCTGGGCAAGGGAAGGGCAGCGGTTGGCACAGTGCAGCAGAACAGGGCCCTCGACCCCCTCACCCTGCACCCATCACCACCACCACACCCCTGCTGGCCCGAGGCCTGTGCTGGAGGCTGTCCGCTCCCTGTAAGGACTCAGAGCCCTCTCTCAACCTCAGCTAGGGTCTCCTGGTAAAAGCCCTCCCTCTAGACAGGAGGAGGGACAGGGCAGCTGGGGGACACCAGCTTCCAAGAGCACTGCCCAGGCAGCGGCAGTGGTACCTGCAGGAACACGCTGGCCAGGTCGTCCTCCGGACCAAGCACCCGCACTTGAGTCCCAGCTCGGACCCTTCCCTGGCCCGGAGGAGGCTCTGGGCTGCTTCTGGGTCTTGGTGCTTCCACACTGTCTGCAGGGAGAGGGGACAGGCCTCAGCCAGGGCCACACCCATAAGGTCATCCTGGCCCAGAGACCCGCCACCCACACAAAGACAGCCGGTCTGCGGGCGGCGAGGGGCCTTGGGACAGGAGCTCCAACACTGGCCAGCGGCAACGATTTCTGCTGGGCCTGGGGACAGGCTGGGCTCATACCTCGCCGCGGGGGCAGGGAGGCCGTGAGCAGCGAGTGGAAAGTCTGGCCTCCAGACGCGCCTCGCTCATGCTGAACCTCGACCAGGTGTGCCATGTAGTCTGCGAACGACAGTGGGTCAGTGCCCGGCCAACGGGAGCTGGGCTTCCCGAGACTTCATAAGTCACCTGCTGGGCCTTACAGCAGGAGCAGGTGGGGCTGGGCACCCCGCCCCCAAGGGCTTGCTCGGACAGGGATGACCAGGCCCCACAACCACCCCAGCTTCCACACTCCTGCTCAGGACTCTGTGCGCCCTCCCCGCCCCTCTGCCCCAGCCCCTCCTGCCACACTCGCCAGGCCCCGGTGGTGACCCACAGGGCGGGGCCCGGACCTTACTCTTGTCCATGATGTTCTGCTCCAGGGTCTGGGGGTCATGGGCCACGGCCTGGTCCAGGCACTGCAGGAGCTTGCTCATGCTGGACACAGGGATGCCGAAGGACTGCACAAACAGCAGTAGCTGCTGGGGCTCCAGGTCCTGCAAGGCTGAGGTCGCTGGCTCAGTGAGCATGCGCACCCGGCCCTGCCCACCCACCCACAGCCCCGCCCGCCCACCCACCCACAGCCCTGCCCAAGCACTGCCCAAGTGTGTGTCCTCCAGAAACCCAAAGAGCTCCCCCTGCCCCCCCTGAGCCCCTAGAGGGCCCATCCTCGTCCGAGCTGACTGCTCATGTCGGGCCCCGGGCCTCACGCCTGAGGAACAGGACTGAGGACAGGTACTCTCCAGGGCATTCCCCTGGGGCATAAGCCTGGCCCGCCCTCACTTCCGGACCCTCCCTCACTTCAGGACCCTCCCTCACCCAGCCTCCCACGGCCCAGCCCGGGTCACACCTGCGTCCACCAGCCGAGGGACCTCAGAGCGGATCATGCGAAGCTTCAGCCAGTCGGGTAGCAGCAGTGCTTCCTCCGAAGTGTCCACCAGGAAGGCTGTGGGCAGGGGCTTCTTCTCTGGAAACCAGATGTCTAGCAGGGCCTGGAACTCGCTGTCACCAGCTTCGGGAGACGAAGCAGGGTGAGAAGCCGGCTGGCTCCACAAGGCCCTTCCCAGCCTCCCATCCGAGGAGCCCCAGCTCCGCGCACAACAGCAGGCCCAGCCAGCTTCCTCATCCTCCCTGCAGAAATGGGGGCTTTGGGGGGACATGAGAGTCGGCCACAAGTGGGTGAGTCCCCCGTGAAACCCCAATTCTCAGAGGTAGGGCTGAGGGTAAGGAAGCGGAGGCCCGGCCACTGCCCACGGGCCTCTCCTGATGCCAGCACCACATGTGGCCAGGCCTTGAAAAGGCACAGCCGGCCCGTCTGTGGTGTGGCCCCATGGAGGGTTCCGTGTTCCCCC
>PVIA01001252.1:229808-300067 GCA_004024845.1 Tonatia bakeri
GGGGGGGGCAGGGGCGGGGCTGCGGCCTCACCCAGCTGTACACCTCCTCTCCCTCCTTGCTCTTGCGCATGCGCCGGACGTAGCGGGAAAAGATGGAGAGCAGGGCGGCCAGCACAGTGTCGGACTCGGCACCGCGGGAGCGCTTGGAGAAGAGGTGAGCCATGATGGTGGAGCGCTCCACCACGAGCCGGGCCACATCCTGGGGGCGAGAGAGGCTGTCAGGGGCTCCCTCCCACACCGAGCCAATAGCTGACAGCTGACAGCCAACCAGCCGCCTGCACTCCAAGACAGCGACAACAAGCAGTGTGCCCGAGGCGGGTGGGGCACCACACACAGAGCCCCTTAGCACCCGGGGCTGCGAGGGGCGGACTGAGGGCAACAGCAGGTTGCCGGGACAGGGCACAGCCCTGGCAGCATGTGGTCATCACCAGCTGCCCCACAGGGAGAGGGCAGCTGCCCAGACAAGAGCGGGCGAGGAGAACCAGGCAGTGTGCCTGACAGCCTGGCTGCCTCCCCAGCAGGAGCAGCCGAGCAGACGCAGCCCGGAAGGAAGACAGCGGCTGGCCTGGTACCAACCAGCCCTGGTTCTCCCTGGTTCTCCCACCCCGACGGCTGCTCTGGACGGAAGGCCCCGCCCCCAGGGCCCACCCAGCCAGCCACCACCCCCTCACCAAGGCCAGATCGCTGTGCTGGCCCTGCTCCTCCACCGGCGCATGCCGGGACAGGTAGACCAGGTAGGCGCTGACGGTCTGGGGGTTAGTCTCCACGTGCACGGCCTGCTGCAATGCCAGGGCGGCAGGGGCGCTGACGCTGGGGAACAGGGGCAGCCGAGGCAGGTCGCGCAGCAGCCACTGGTAGCCCTGCAGCGCCTCCGTGTCCCCCGAGTCCTCCTCCGCTGGGGCCCCCTTCTCCTCACCGTCCCGCAGGCCACCCTCCGATAGCACCAGCGACAGGCCCTGCAAGCAGACACGCTGATCAGCTGGTCCCAGGCCTCCACCAGGGGGCGCCCACCAGGGGTGGGGGGCTCCTGAAGCACAGGCAACCCGCAGCTGCTGGTGTCGGCACTGTGCCCGCTGGAGCCACTATGAGAGGGAGGAGGAAGCAGCAGCACAGCCACCCCTCAGCGGAAGCCGAGGGACTCGCTTCAGGTGGCCGCTCACCCCAGGGAAGGTGGCGCCGGGGAGGGCAGGGGCTGTCTCGGGACTGCGGGCTCACCTTCATGGCCAGCACCCTGGAGGCCACCTGGGAGGAGCCGAGGCGCCGCAGGAAGTAGTCCAGCACCTCGCACGTGGTCTGCTCGTCGGCCTTGGGGCCCAGCAGCAGGTCCTGCAGGCGGCCCAGCAGCTGCCGCTGCTTCTGCTGCCTCTGCAGGGAGGAGGGGACCTCAGGGGGGGCCAGTGGGGCCAGGGCCAGGGCCGGCGTGGGGGTGGGGGTTGGCAGCCACCACTGACCTGTCGCTTCTTAGCCTTCTGCTCCTTGCTCCCGCCCTCCTCCTCCTCCTCAGCGGTGGCAGCGGCGGCGGCAGCATCGTGCAGCAGGAACTCGCACAGGCACTGCACAGGCAGCACATCCAGGGAGCCCTCGCTGGCCTGCACCAGGTCGGCCAGCCAGGGCATGGACTGCGACGAGGCCTGCGGAGCATGGCCACGCTCAGTGCCTACTTCACACCCACCATGGCTACCCCCTCCTTGGCCTGACGGCCCCCACCCTGCCCCAAGACCCCAGCCCTGTCCAGCGGCTGCCAGACTGGTACAGCCCGTGCAGCCAGGGTCCTCTCCTGGCCATGACCTCGTTTAACGCTGGAGAGCTGAACCCCCTGGTGAGCCTGCCCCCCCCAGCTGCTCCGCCCCCTGTGCCCCTCCCCAGCTGCAGAGAACGTGCCTGCCTCTGGATGATGTTCAGGAGGAAGTCCGGGTTTCGGCTCCGACACAGCAGGTGCCCGAGGCGCAGGGACTGGTTGAGGCTTTTCACTTGGTCCAGGATGTGAGGGGGCGGTCTCCGTGGGGGCCCTCTGAAAGGCCAGAAGACAGGACCATTGGGAGCTGCCTGCAGAGGCGCCTGCCCCCAGAGGCTCTCCCTGCTTCCAGTGGCCCAGGGCCCCCAGCTCCCAACCTGGCTGCCCTCCCTCTCGGCCTCACCAAGGCCGACTCCCCAAGGACTGGGAGGGCAACCGCTCAGAGGCTACACCCCGGCCACCCCACCTCCACCACAACCCCAGGCTCAGTATGAGCCCCTGCCACGGAAGCCAGCAGACAAGGGGCTGGGGCATGGCCCGTACTGCGGGTCCAGGCTGGTGAGCTGAGACAGGAGGAGGCTGCTGTTCTCGGTGATGGTCTGCTTGGTAGATGCGGCCGCCAGGTGCCCCTCGAACGCCAGGATCTCCTGCTTCTCCCGCTGGGAGACCTGCAGCTCCCGGTTCAGCATCTCTGTGCGGGTCTCCTCATCCGTCAGGGTGCACGGGGGGTAGGAGTAGTTGCTGGGGGAGGACAGGGAAGAGCGATCACTGTGCCGCGCCCGTGCTCAGGTGCAGCCCCAGGCGGCCTCACTCCTGCCACCGCCGACCCACCTCCTCTCCGGCGGCCTCACCCTCCAGCCCAGCACCTCCGCTCGCTCCCGCCTGCATCACCCCACCGGCCTGATGCAAGCACCGCCTGGGAGGCCCCTATAGCCTCGACCCCGCCCCCCACCTTACAGCCAGGGGGACAGGAGGAAGCCCCGAAAACTCAAGTTCACACATTCCAGCCCACAAGAAACAGCAGCCCAGGGGACAGCTCTGCTGAGACTCCAGCACAGCGAGGAGCCCAGCCTGCACTCCTTCCCCTGGTGCCAACCAGGCTACCCCTTGGGCGTGCCATCTCAGCAGCGGGCGAGCCAACGCACTTGGTCATCACCATTTCCATGAGCATCTTCAGTGTGGGGTACTCCTCCCAGGCGGCCAGGCCTAGGGGGCAAGGAGCTGTGGGTGGCAGCTGGAACACAGCAAGCCCGCCCAGCCTCCCACCAGCTCTGGGGCCCCTCCTCCTGGCTCACATCCTGGCCCCAGCCAGGCCCCACCCCAGGCCAGGTGGCAATGCCAATGCCCAGCAGAGGACCCATGGGGGCCGGGGCTCACCAATGTTCTCCGGGTTGAAGGCAGCAACAACCAGCAGGAGCGGCCATGCCTTCCAGTAGAGGGTGGAGATGGCCAGGTTGGGGGGCTGGTACCTGCAACGCAAGGGTGTCCACAGCTCAGCCTCGGCCTTGGCCGCACCGAGGCCGGGAAAAAGTGTTGGCCCAGGTCAGGGTGGCGTCAGCCAGTCAGTGCCTGGCCGAGTCGACAACTGCTTCCAAGTTTGTGACACTGGGCTCGAGCCTCAGTGTGGGGGTGGGGTGTTCTCAAGAGTGATGGTGGTGACTGCCACACAGCCCGGGGGATGCACGGACTACAATGAGTCACAGACTGTGAACAAGGGGCCACACGTGAGCCCCTCCATGAGGGGCTAAGGGAGCACAGTGGACAGTTGTCACTGACCAAGGACAGGAGTGCATGCGAACGGGCTCAGGAGGGGGTCTGAGAGATACCGGGCGGACAGCCGCAGCACCCACAGATGGCAGGGGCAGGCCTCGGGCGTCCAGGGTAGGTGGGGGTCTGCGGACAGGCCCAGAGTTGCCTCGAGGGGCAGGCAGCGCTCTAGCCCCGTGGGACAGTGGACAGCGAACCTGAGGGCGGAAGGAGAGGGCCAGGGGTGGGAGAGTTGGGGGGCCGCACAAGGGGGGCCCTGAGCGCTCACCCCGGGGGCAGCTGGATGTTCTCCGGGTGGTGGTAGGTGCAGAGGTTCAGGACGGCGTCGAGCAGCTGGACCCGCTCCACCTTCAGCACTTCCACGTCTGAAATGCAGGCCCAGAGCCCACTCAGTGGGTGCCAGGGTGTGGGGCTCGAGCCACGGGATGCCAGAGAGCGAGACAATGGGGCTCACCCCCAGAAGCAGGGAGGAGGGGAGACAGGGCACCGGACAGGAGGTGACACACGACCAGCAGGCCCCAGTGGGGGCCATGGGAGCAGGCTGGGGGAAACTGAGGCAAGCCTCCCTTGGTGGCCTTCGAGCTGGTCTGGAGAGCAGACAGGCCTGCTGGGGACAGCAGCACAGCGGGCATGGGGGGCGAGACTGGCCTGTGAGTGCACCCACAGGGCTGGGACAGCGCCTGAGGACCCTACCGTCAGCCTGCACAGCCGCGGCCCGCTTCACCAGGTGGTCAGCAAGCTCCATGGCATCCGCGGGCCCGAGCGGGAGCTCACGGGACAGCCCGATGACAAGGACGCGCATCAGCGTGTCCTCCAGGATGGGCACCTCGGAGCACAAGCGCAGGAAGAAGCTGTGGGCAGACGAGGAGGCGGGCTCAGCGGGGCAGCCCTGGGCCCACAGGCGACTCCCTGCATCAGGGGCCACAGGCCAGTGCAAGAGGGCCCCCCCCTCTCCCAGGGGGCTGGTTCCCAATGCCTCTGTATGCTTAGAGACAGGGGCAGACAGGCCAGTCACAGCCCCAAGGCACCATGCTGGGGTGGGCGGGAGCGTGGGATGAGCCAGAAGGGGGGCAGGGGTGGGGGGGCTGGGGGCAGGCAGGACGTGTGTGCAGGGCTGCTGGGAAGCAAGGGGAGGGCCAGCGGCCTGGACATCACCAGGGCTGTGAGGTGGGATGTCCGACTGGATGTCTAGGAGGGCCAGCAACCCACGCCTAGGGTCTGTGGGGGAGGGGCAGCATGGGCTCTGGAGCGGCCTGCCCGCCAGCGTGCATGGGGCTCACTTGCGGTCACTCTCAGGCGGCCAGTTGTCCCACTTGTAGTAGGTCTCCGGCTGCTCGGTGAAGAGCACCTTGTGCAAGCTGCGGCGGGCGGGGGGGGGGGGGGGTGTCAGTGGGCAGGGCCTGGGCACAGCCCTCTCCTGGGCCAGCAGCCCCCCACGGCATCTCTCCAGGATCCCCAGCATCCCCCAAGACCTGCGGGGCTGGCATCTCTCCAGGATCCCCAGCACCCCCCAAGACCTTCGGGGCTGGCAGGCAACACAGAGGGGTTCCTGTGGCCCCAATCCCAGGCAGATAGGACCCCACCGCCGCCCCCACCCACCGGCGCACAAAACATCCCGTGTCACACAGCATGAGGGGCTAGTGCTGTCCACCGGCTCCTGTGGTTCCCAAGCGGCTAGTGTCAGCCAGGGGCCACAGCCAAGGCGACAGGCTCATGCCTGGCGCATCACGGGTCGCCCATCAGCCCTGAGAAGTGGCTGCCTGTCTCTGCCCAGAGCCCCCTAGGCAGCAGGACACGGGCCCTACCAGTGCACGTAGTCCTTGGGGGCGAGCTTGCTGATGGAGGGGACGACGGAATGCAGCCACCAGACGGCATCCCGCTGGATGGCGGCGATCTGGTTCTGGAAGGAGCGCAGCACCTCCAGGTCTGGAAGGGACGGGTGGGTCACCGGCGGGCCTGGGCGCCCCTCCAGGCCCCAAACGCCTCCCGGGCCGCAGCTCCAGGCTGGGCCTTGGAGCACCCACTGCAGCCCGGCCCGGGCCCCAAACAGGGTCCACTCCTTACTCTTCTTCTCCCCTTTGTCCCAGGCGACGCCGGCCTCCTTCACCTGGGCCGTGATGCCCAGCATCATGGCCACAGCCAGCACGTCCGTGACGTGCACCACAAACCGCTCCTGCAGGCACAGCCCAGCACAGGGGGTCGCACCCAGGGCTCTGCCCACCCCCCGCCCCACCCCCACCCCACCCCCGCCACACGGGCGCCAAGGGGGGAGCCGGCACATGGGCCGCCAGCCGCAAGCAGCAGCGGCGCACCTTGAACTCCATGTCCAGGTATTGGGGCTCCTTGCGCTCCTGCATGAGCCCGAGGCAGAAGGCCTGGAAGTTGATCTCGTGCTTGGTCTGCTTGACGATCTCACGCAACAGGGCCCGCGAGGCCCGCAGATAGTCATCCTTGCTGGTCAGCAGGTCCTGGAACACCATGGCCAGGAACTGCAGTGGGGAGAGGCCACGGCACTCACCCTTGGCTCCCCACCGGCCTCGGGCCTGCCCGCAGGGCTCCCACAGCCCCTGGAGAAGGCTTCCGGGGCCACTCCAGGACGCCTGCCTGTGCTCCTCTGGCACGACCGGGCACAGCAGCATGCGAGCACGGACCTGGCTGGCCCTCTGCCGGGCAGCAGGCACGAGCTCCGAGAGCAGCGCTGCCTCTCACGCGTCCCTCCTGGCAACCAATCGGTGGGGGCTGGTCCTCGTTAAACAAGGGACAGACGCGTTAGCAGCTGTCAACAGCAGGGCACCCTAGCCAAAGGGACTAGCACACTGGCTGGGCCCCGCCACAGCCCCAGCCCCCAAGTGGACAGCTGGTCCCCCACTTCTCCTAGCATGCTGGGGTACAGGGGGACGGCTGGCACACAGCTGAGCCATCTGAAAGCCTGGCTCACGCCTGTGACAGGAGTGCTGCTCGCTGGTCCCTTCAAAAGGTGGCTGAGCATGGGAGACACACTGCCAGGCCCGGAGCCCGTGTGGGGCTGCGCAGATGCCTGCAAACGCCCTGGGGCCTGCGGCCTGACTCCAGCATCCAGTGAGCAGGACCCCACCCCGCCTCCCGAGCATCCTCCCGTGCAGCCCGGCCCACCCCACCAGCCGCGTCCAAGCACCGGCGCTGCAGAAAAGCCCCCGCTCCCCTCTGCAGCCCCAGGCTCTGTGGGGTCCGAGGCATGGCCACCCCCCTACCTTGGGCGCCAGCTCCGCGCTGTGCTGCAGTACCGTGTACAGGATCTGCATGTTGTTGGGGTTCCGGGCATTGGACAGCTCGTTGAAAATCACAAACTTGATGGTGGTACCTAGATTGTCCTTGTGTGCATTCAGCAGCTCCCTGGACATGGGCCGAGCAAAGGGGTGCTGATGTGGGCCGGCCCCCCCAGGACACCCTCCCACCGCAGCCCCCCGCCACACCACACCTGACACAGAGCATGTAGTGGTTGAGGAGGACTTTGGGCTTGAGGCGAATCTTGACCAGGTGGGAGATGACGTCCACGTCCTCGGCACTGTGGGTGCCGCAGTTCACACACACAGACATGAGCAGGTCCTGCGCCGGCCGGGTCAACTGCGAGGAGGCACCGTCAGCCCCGCCCCGCCGCCTCGGTGACAGGCGGGCCCCGCAGACCCTGGGGCACCCTCACCTTAGGGTTCTGCAGCCACATCTCCAGCCGCTGCACGGCCATGAGCCGCACCTCCTTGTACCCGCAGGCGGAGGCCAGCAGCCGCAGCAGGTTCCGAGAGACGTTGTCGATGGGCTGGCGCCGGGTGAGCTGGTCCCGCAGCACATCCAGGACGTACTCCTCCACGCTCTCCGTGAGGTCTTCGTACCTAGGCCAGAGGGGGGAGGCGGCGGGAGGAGGGCAGAAGGCTCTCCCCACGAGCCCATCCCCCACCACCACCCACCCATGGGGGCCCTGATGGCAGGGGCCGGGCTGCAGGCCTACCTGGGCATAACCTGCCCCTCCTGCTCAGGGCTCAGCTTCTCCTCGGCGATCAGGAGCTCCGTCTGGCAGTCTTCCTCCTCCGTGAGCGAGGGGTGCGGGCTGCTCCCTGTCGATTGGGGGGCCTCATGTACACACGAGCCTGCCTACTCTGCAAGCACCCGCTCCTCTGATGCCAGGCTCCCTGGAGGGAGGTGGCACTAGCCCTCCCCTTCCGCCGAGAGCCCCTGTTCCCGGCCCAGCCTGGGAGCTTGGCTTCTCTCACCAGCACTGAGGTCCCCTCCGCTGCGACCCGCCTCCCCCTGCAGCAGCATGCTCGTGGGGGGCGTCCTGGTGTTAAAGGCCGTCTGGATGTTGTCCACGAATGCCTTGCAGTGAGGGCTGTCCACCCAGACCCGCTCCCCCAGGGAGTCTTCGATGTACACCTGCTCGGGACAAAGGATGGTGTTCAGGCCCCGTGGTGGCTCACTGCCCCCTGCTCCCAGCTGCTCCAGGGCTGGGCTGTGGGAGAGGCAGGACAGGTGCTTCCCCGAGTGCTGCCTGCTGCCTGGACGGGGCTTCCGGGAAGACTTCGCAGCAGCCCAGTCAGGGGACAGGACACCCTGGGCCACCAGACAGCCACCCTGACGGCACATACTGCCTGCTCCGTTCCCCTCCTGGGACCCAGCTGTCACCCCTGCTCTGCCCACTTCACCCAGAAGCAGCATGTTCACCTGTTTCCTGGGGAGGCGACTCACCTTGACAAAGATCTCGGGCCAGTTCTCGTCCTCCTCGTATGCGGCCATGAGGAGGTTGCAGGCAAGCACAGACACCAGGCTGTTCCCCTTGGCCTTGAAGTTGATGGTGGCATCCCGCCGTAGAAGGCTGCAGAGAGCCTGCAAAAAACAGTGCCTGTCACCAGGGGAAGCCTCGCCCTGCACAGGAGGCAGAGCCAGCGTGCTGGGCAGACAGATAGGTCTGGGAGGGAGCAGCAGCACAGGGCCCAGGGTCCGTCTTGCTCCAGCCTGCCCTCACCTCGATGACACCTTCTGTAGCAAAGATGTTGGGCTTGATCTTGGCCAGGTACATGAGGCTCAGGCACAGGGTGCTGTCAGGCTTGGCCCGTGTGGCCTTCAGCTGCTTCACAGCCCCGCAGAGTACACCCTCCACCCTGTCGTCATTGCCCTCCAGCTCCGCAGCCTCCACCTCATCCAGCAGGGCCTGGGGGGGGACTGCGGGGGGGGGGGGGCGGGATGTGTCAGAGCAGGCGGCCTCAGATGCTGCCCCTCCAGTCCTCCCAAAGCCACTGGGCACAGCACACTCAACACAGACCCAGCAAGCGAGGGTCTCAGGCTGTGTGCTGTCAGAGAAAGTCCAGAGACTGACTTTACCTTCAATTGGGACCACGGATGGCTCTTTAATTGAGGGAGAGATGGCACGTTTTTCTGCTACTGCAGCCTCGGCCAAACGCCCCAGGGCACTCAGAGGGGGCGTGGAGGATAGTTTGGGTCGTTTAGTGAGGCCTGGCAGGGCTGTGGCTCCGGCCAGGGCAGCAGCTGCAGCATCCCTCTTGCGCTCGGAAGGCAAGCCAGACGGTGCAGGCTTCAGCAGGGTGGACCCTGATTTCGAGTCACTGGCCTGACCCTTGGAGCCCAGAGCAATGAAGTCCCCAGGTGGAGGGTGCCCTACGCAGCAAGGGAGGTGGAGAAATGTGCAACTGTCACACAGAGCAGAGGTGGGAAAACGTGGGCACAGACTCCAGCCTCCCACTACCTCCAAGGAGACCTAAGAAGGATCAGGATGTCCAGAAACCAGCCACCCAGAGGTCTCCAGCAGATGCTGACAGCCGCAGTGCTAGTTGCCAGCCAGGCCGCCTCTATCGCACATTGTGTGAGCTGAGGACGACCAGACCTGGAGCGGCTCAGCACCGCGCCCACGGCCGCACAGGGTCTCCGGCGGGCCTCCTTTCGCTACGGCCTGCGGCCTCGGATGCCGACGGAAATAGGACAGCAGCCTTCCCGAGGCCGTCGTGGCTGTCCCAACTCCCCCGCGGAGGCCCGGGACCCCGACCCTGAAAGTCGCCGCCCGCGCAGGCAGCAGCCGCGCACCTGAGGTCTTGGCCGCGGCGCTGGGCCTGCGCACGGCGGGGGGCTTGGCGCGGTTCATGGCGTCCCCTGCCCCTCGCCGCTCCTCGCTGCACCGCCGTCACCGAAAGAAGACTGGCGCCAGGTAGTGGTTCACCCGCTCGCTCATTCATTCGTTCCTCCGCCGCTCGGGTCGTCGGGCCGGGGGCAATGGGGCCCTGCCGGGCGGAGCGAGTCCGACGGAGCCGGGCAAGCCCCGCCTCGGAACCGCCGGGAGGATCAGTGACACCGATCGCCGCGGTACCCGAACTAGCGGCCCACAAAACCGAGCGCTCGCCGCCGCCACGGCCACCCCGGAACCGGAAGCCAACTTCAGAGGCCCGACTGCCGGAAAAATCGGAAGCAAAATTTTGCGGTAGCATAGGGCGGGTAGACGAGAGAGGCCGCGGCGCCTGCGCGGTGTCTGCAGCGTCCTCTGGCGGCGGGAGGCCGGCGGTGTTGTGCAGCCACGGATCTCTCCCGAGAGATGCGTGCGGTCACTTTCTTTGCGAAGCTGAGGCTGATGATAGCAGTGACCTGCCCAAGGACATATGGCTGAAAAGGGTGGCGCGGGTTCTAAGCCACACGTACTGGACCTTTAGAGTCCTGCTCTCCCATTTACGGGGCAAAGGGCCTGTTCTGGGGTCCCCACAGGGGTAGGTAGGAGGGAGCCTAGGGACACAGCGAAGAAGAACAGAAGAGACCAGCCACCTTCAGCTTGCCCCTGCGGGCGTGGAGGGCAACCCCTCGCCAGAGCCCCGCGGTCCTGGTGTGCACAGTGTGACTCCTCCGCAGCGGAGGACGGGGCTCCGCGCTCACGCAGACCCTCACACCCTCCTCTGCTTGGGAGTCTCACGCCATCCCAGGGCCTCAGAAGTCCGGGACCTCTGGCTGTAGCCTCCTCCCCACCAGGAACAAGGAGCCAGGAGCAACAACCCGGCCTGCAGCCCAGCCCCCGGCCCTGTGACCTCCTTGGGTAGAAGCCCGGAGCCAGCGTCCCCAGGAGCTGACGGGCCAGACAGGGGAGTGATGCAGGTGAAGACCCTGTCCTGCCGAGGGCAGCGAGCTACGGAACACAGTGTGTTCCGGAACCACTAGAAGGAGGGGCTCAGGTGAGCTCCTACAGGGCACAGTCGTGAAAGTGCCGTGCTGGCCAGCGGGAGTCAAGGCTGGGCATCCAGCACCTGAACTGGTCAGCACAGCCAAGGGGCGTCCAGAAGCTGCTGTGAAAGGCCAAAGTGACCCCTTTCCAGCGATTAAGGAAGGAAGGTGCCCATGGACCCGCACCTAGGAAGTGTCCCATTCACTAACAGTGGACAAAGTCTTGTCCTGGCTCAGTGGATTGAGTGTGGGCCTATGAACCAGAGTTGCAGGTTCAATTCCCAGTCAGGGCACATGCCTGGGTTGTCAGCCAAGTCAGGCCCCGAGAAGGGGGCGCTCCAGAGGCAACCACACATTAATGTTTCCCTCTTTCTCCTTCCTTCCACTCTCTCTAAAAATAAAATATTTTAAAAATAAAAAATAAAAGTGGACAAAGTCTGGAGAGCAATACACCCGAGCAGACCCCACGGGTACTGGGGAGGGCAGGTGGTGCAGCCCCCGGCTCAGGGTTTCAGTAGTGACAATTATGGGAGTCATTTCCGGTTGACACCAGAGAGTGCCCTCAGCGGGTGGGCTGTCACCGGACCCAGCCTCCTCTGCCCAGGACAGGCTGGAGGTCAGGGTCAGGTCATGGTCAGGCAGGGCCCAGGGCCCATGGCCCATGGCCCAGGCCGGCTCTGGTCCCTTCCCCAGAAGTCCTAACCTTCCCTTCCCTTCTCTCTCACTCCATAACCTCCTCCTCATCCTTCAAAGCCCAGCCTCCCTGCCTCCAGGCTCTGTCCTGTCCCTGGCAGGTGGCCACTGCTCCCCTGCTGGCACCTGCATCCGGCCGTTCCCAAACTTGAGGGCAGTGCCTCCCAGACACCGTCTGGCAGGGCAAAGCCCAGAGAAGCCCAGAGAACCCCAAGATGCTGGGCTGGGGCACAGGGGTCCAAGGCTATGGGGTCAGGTAGATTCTGGGGCAGCTCAGCCTGGGGCTCAGACTGCAGGAGCCACTTTGGGGGGCTGTCCTCCCTGAGGCCATCTGTCACCTGGGAGTCACCTCCAGCCCAGGAAGGAGGAGAGGCAGAGAGGGGCCTCCCCACTGCAGTTCTGGGGGACCAGGGCACCGCTGCAGACGCTGACACAGGGGCTCTCACTCCTGGAACACGTCCCACAGACCAGGCGGCCTGAACAACAGCCATTCATTCTGTCGAGGACCCGCAGGTGTGAGGTGGGGGCCACTCCCTCCACGGGCCATGGGCGGCACTGGACCTTGTCCTCCATTTCAGTCCATCCACAGGGCTGTCTGGCCTCTGTGTGTCTCTGCGTCTCCCCTTGTGTCTCTCAGAAGGACACTGGCATTGGATGTGGACACACCACCGTCCAGGGTGGCCTCATTGCGTGGTCCTCGCCCGGTTTCCATCCACAAAGCACCGTCTCTAAATGAGGCCCCTTCCACAGCCCGCTGGGCACCGGAGCCTTGCACCGGCCTGGGCCTGCCTGACCTTTCCAGCCGTGTGGCCTCGGGCTGTCCACCGCTGTTCCCAGAACACACATCAGGGCCTCCACACAGACCCTCTGCCCCCTGGGGTCCCTTCCCCCCCTGGTCTTAGCTCAGTGTGCCCCTCTTCCCTCGCCCCTAAAACCACAGTCCTGGCCCCCCAGGCCTGGCCAGCACCTTAACACCTTCCTAATTTAAAAAATGGTCATTTCTGGATCCTGGTACCCACTGTCTCTCTCTGTGTGGCCTGCCTCCCCCTGACGTAAGCTGCAGTGAGCCACTACCAGGGCCTGGTGTGCCACGGCAGGAAAAGGGGGTGGACAAGGGAAGGATCCACGTTTAGAAGCCATAGCCATTAGGAGCTGGGCTTAGCTTGGAAGGAGGTGACAGGTGGGACCAGCCCAGGTCTCTGACCCCTACAGTCCCTGGAGCCAGGTGATAGCCCAACCGGCTGGGTCATGGCCTCTGGACTTCAGGGTGGGCATGCCCTCCCCTGGGCCCCACTGTGGCACTGTGGGGGTGGGGGGTGGGGGGGAGGGATCCCTGCCGTGGAGGGCCCGGGGCAGCCCGCACAGGGGGGAGGGGATGAGGGGAACAGGGCCCTGCCCCAGCCCTGGGGGGCGGGGAGGCAGGTCTGCAGCTGCTGTGGTCCAACTGCCTCTGGGCCAGGAAGCAGCTGCTCCCCCCCTCCCCACCCCCGTGGGGCCTGGGTCTCTGAGCTGGTAGGGGACATGGATGGAGTCTGCCTGCTCTTGTCATGTGTGCTGGCAGGGCCTGGTGCCTCCCAGCCCTTGGGGTGGGGGTGGAGGCAGTGGAGGCGTCCCAGGACGGAGAGTCCACAGGGCACCCGGGGGCCTGGTTGTCCCCCCAACTACTGTGCCCTCTAAACTTAGAAACTGCCTCATCCAGCGAGAAGCCCCATCAGCCCAGCGACGGTCTCAGTGCTCATGAGGAGTTGGCTCTGTGGGTCTCAGCCTCATCAGTGAGGCGTGCAGCGCATGGGCAGGACCCTGCCAGAAAGTTGCTGCCTGTCTTCAAGGGGCTCATGTCCAAGCCCCTGATGGGCAGACCCTGGCTGGCAAAGGGACCCACGAAGGGGTTGCTGCAGTGAGGCAGCCTCTGGCCGGGGTGGGGAAGTGCTTTCCAGCATTTGTCTGAAAATAGACCAGCCTGCTCACCAGGAAATGAGTCCCCCATCACAGGAGGGGGCGGGGTCTACGATCTGTGACCCTGAGTCCTCTGGTCTCTCGCCAGCTGGCATCCCAGAAGTCTGGGCACAGGGAGGGGAGAAGGCTGGGCTGGGGCCGGCACCCATCTGGGCCAGTGGACATGGCCGACGCTCCCCGGCGTGGACAGGGGACTTCCTCCCAGGCCTGGGAGTGCTGGGGTGGGAGGCATTCCAGTCCCATGACCCCTCAGCTGGCTCATCCCCCACCCCCGGCCTCAGCTTCCCTTTCTGTTCCGTCAGGGTCAGGCTGACACTCTGAAGTCACAGGGTTTGGCGGCCCCCAGGCCCCAGGGGCCCAAGCTGGCTCGGCTGGCTGCGGTTTCCATGCCTTCCACAGAAAGCTGGTGCCAGCCACGAGGGGGCAGGGCACAGGGAAGCTGGGAGCCCCCGGACTGGGGGCCTGGACTCCTCTATGGGACCCTGGGGTTCTGGGGAACACAGTTTGAGAACCAAGGCAAGGCAAGCACGGGTGGGGGGGACCCCATACCAGACAGCAGACTCCCAGACAGCACCCCACTTGGATTCCAGGATCCCCCAAGTGCCGGAGGCTGAGGAAGGGTATTGCCTTTTTTTCAGTTAGAGGGGAACCCCCCAGGGCACCTTGTGACCAGACAACTCTGGCAGAGCAAGGAGGGCAGAGGTGGAGGACAGAGCTTTGTGGGCCTGAGGCCACAGCCCACATCAGGTAGGACTGGAAGTGGACAGAGTGAGAGGGTCTCTTCCCTTCTAGGGGCAACAGATAGGGACCTCTGCTCCCGCTGGTGACCCTCCTCCCCATTCCTCAGGCTGAGGGGCTGGGAATTGAACCGGTGATTCACAGGTTTGATTCCCACTCAGGGCACATGCCTGGGTTGTGGGCCAGGTCTCCAGTAGGGGGCAGGCAAGAGGCAACCACACACTGATGTCTCTCTCCCTCTCCTTTTCCCTCCCTTACCCTCTCTAAAAAGAAATAAATAAAAATCTTTAAAAAAAATGTCTCTGGTCTTCATCTGGTTCCCGGCACAGAGCTCCTGAAACTCTTGGACTTTGTCCCAAACTTGGTCAGGCTGGCCAGGTGAGGCGAGCACCTGTGTCTGTGAGCAATGACTTTGTCATTACATGGGTTTCTGGCTCCTGCCTGGACCCCAGGACCAGGCTGTCCCTCAAATGTCAGGCCACAACAGTGGCCACGGACTGGCCCTCTGCAGTAGACCGAGGGCAGCAGGAACCTTGGTGGGGGGGGGGGTTGCTCTGCAGGGAGGGTGCAGCTGCTGTCCTGGGAACGTGGAAGGGACGGGGGTCAGCATTTTCTTCAGCAATCTTGACCCAATTCCTCTCAAATTGTGAATGGAAATCAACTTCCTTACTTAAGAGTAACTAAATGGATACAGCAATAGTAACAGCAAGGGGGACTGTGGTTTCATTTGAGAGAGAGCTGCGTTTTACAAAGTGGTCCCCCATGAGAGATGAGCACAGGGACAGCTTTCCTGGCACTGGGGGGCCGGTATGGGCACCACACAGCCGTCAGGGTCAGCCTGCGCAGGCAGACGTTTGCTGGCCACAGAGCAAACCGCTCAGGCTCAGGTGTGCTGTGACCTTCTCCCTCCTTGTGCACGGATGCCTCAAAGCCACTGGGCCTGGGCACCGCACCTGCCGGCATGCACAGTGCCCGAGGTGGTCCACGTGGAGCTCAGGGACCTGCTGTGTGCCTTCTCCCAGGTGCGCAGCACTTCACCCCTCGATGTCTCCCGGTGTATTCAGCTGGGCCCTTAACAGTGACGACGTGGTGGTTTCCAGCCTTTTATCACCGCCGACACCACAGTGATAAGCCGGGCACACCCCCATCTCACTGGCAGGCAGGTGTTTCTGACACAGATTTCTAGAAGTGCACAAGTTGGGTGCAGCAGGAGTCAGGGACCCCGTCCCCCGGTCCCCACCCACCGCCTGCAAGGTCCTTCCCCAGCCCAGCTGTCACAGGATGTGGTCCCACTTGGGGATTCTGATAAGAGAGGGAAGGAATTGCAATGCCATTTTCATGTGCATTGCTCTTATTAAGGCCATCCGTCCCTACGTTTGTCATGCAGCGTTCCCTCTCCGTGAATCATCTATTCATAGCATCGCTTCGCTCCTTTTGTCTTTTCCTTTCCTGTTTCTAGAAGCCCTTGGCACAGGAGGGAGAGAGCCCCCTGGGACGGGGGCCATCCCTGGGACGGGGGCCATCCCTGGGACAGGCTCTGTGTTCTCACTTGGCTTCTGGTGCTTTTTGCTTGGAGCCTTTTTTTTTTATGGTGTCTGGATTTTTAATTATGATTAGAAAAGCCTTCTCCCACTCCAAGTTTTAAAGGAAGTCATTCATGTTTTCTTCCAATATTCTAATTTTTTTCATCTATTTTTTCTGTCAACATTCTACACAACAGGAAATTTACCATTTTAACCATTTTTAAGTATAGAGTTCAGTGCCCTAAGTACATTCATGTTTTGGGGCGACCCTCACTGCTGTCCATTTCTAGAACTTTTTGTCACGTAACAGTTTCTTTCTGAGCATGCTGACTCGTTGACCTGGCTGTGCGGCTCAGTGGGTTAGAGCATTGCCCCGCGCACCAATGTTGTGCATTTGACCCCCTGTCAGGGCACAGACAGGAATCAACCAGTGAGTGGAACAACAAATAGAGCTCTCTCTCTTTAAAATCAATAAACAAACAATTTAAAAGAATAACATTACATCCCTGCCCCGGTCAGAGTGTCTGATACTGGTGTGTAGTGTGGGTGAACTGTGGACCCAACTTCACTTTTCTAAGTGGTTATCATCACTTTGCCCCGTTTTCATTTACTAAAGGCTCCATCTGTGTTCGGTTTTATCAAGCTCATTTTAAAGTTGAGCAAACCAAGACCCTGAGAGGAGGAATGAAGAGCCCCCCTGCCCCATCCCCAGCATGGTAACCATCTCCTGCTTCCGCCTGCTTCTGACCTCTTGGTGCCCTGCTTTCAGGGCCGAAGGAGAATCCTTAGACCTCCCTCTTCTCCATGAAGCTCAACGTGAACAGATTGCAGTCAAGTTGGGACACTGAAGGCCCTGGGGAGAGACTGCACTGTGCCCATTACTGGGGGATCTGCAGGGAGGGGCTGCGAAGTGGGTGGTGGGAGAAAGGGGACCCCCTTACAGTCCCAGAGGAGACCACAGCCTGGAGAGGTCGGGCAACACGCCCAGGGCCCGGTGGGCCCGCAGGCCGTGGGGTGTGCCAGGTGAGCCAGTGAGCACCCGCAAGGCTCTGGGAAGGCATCTGGGCTCTCTGCGGCCTCTGCAGCAAGAAGCCTGGCTGCTCCCCACAGACCAGGCCACGCTGCAGGGCCCACAGACTTTTTGGCACTGTCCGCTGTCTGTTTCCCAGGACTCACCCAGAGGCACCAGAGACTGGGTCCCCCGGTAGAGGCCCTGTGTCTGTGGGAAGCCTGCCTCCCCCAACCCCAGCCTTGGCGGTTTCCTCCATTCACGACTCAGACAGGCAGCCTCCTGGGGGCAACTCCTTGCCTCCGAGAAACCCTCAAGTGGTGCCACCTGTGCCTGGTGCTGAGCAGGTGAGGCCATGCCATTTCCAATGGGCCACCTTGCCAGCTTTGTCCTCCCACAGGGGGAGCCTGCCCCACTCCCCCAGGCCGCCCTCGCGGTGGTTTTCCCGTGACCACCACCAGTGGGGGCTCAAGATCTCTGAGCCATGGATCCTGAAGCTTGCTTGCCTCAAAGCCATTTACCACCATGTCACATGGTTGGCACTCCTACAGAAGACAATCCTTGTCTCTACCCATTCGTTGGTCAAAAATGGGACATCATGAGACCGATGGGGTGTCCCTCAGGAGGGGCCGCCAGGAGCCCTTTCCTCGTTTGCAGGGGGTCCAGGCAGCAAGGTAGGGAGGTTTGTCTGCCCCCGCACACGTCCCGCCCATCTCTTCTTGTGAAAACCTCGGGACCCTGCGACCTGGCTGTAATGTCTGCAGCACTGTCCTGAGGCCAGCCATGGGGAAGGCGGGATGAGACTGGGGACATGTGGTGGGGCCCGTCCGGGTATTACAGATACTCTCGGGACACCCCACCTGCAGCACAGGTGCATCTGTCCGCCCTGTGCGGGCGGGCGCTGGAGGAACGGTGGGCCTGCCGAGCGGCTCCCACGGCCGCGAATCGGTGGGATCTGTTGGGAAGAACACGGCAGCCTCCACGCTCGTCAGTCCTGAGGCAGACGGGGGACCCGGAGCGGGACCCGACGACTGCGTGCGTGAAGGACCGGGAGGGGCCTATGGTGGGAGGGGGGAAACCGCGGGGCGGGGCGGTCCTGGTGGGCGGGGAGATGACGCAAGAGGTGAGCGGGGCGGCACGACGCGCGCGACGCCGATCCCGGAAGCGGTGTCAGATGCTGGGGAGCCGGGCGGGCGGCGCGCTAGCTGCGGGCGGCGGGGAGGACTTGTTGTTCTTCGCGAAGTCGGAGCTCGAGCGCACGGCGGAGGCGGAGGCGGCGGCCCAGGGGGAGCGCGAGAGTGAACGCGAGCCGGAGGAGAGCGCGTGCCCGCGAGGAGCCGCCGCGCGCCCGCGGCCCCCGCGCGACGCCAGGTGCGGGGCCGTCGGGCGGGGCCTGGCGGGCGGGGGGCGCGGTGGGGGGCGGCCTGCTGCTGAGTCTGGGCTGTGGTGGACTCTTGGCGAAGTTGGGCGGGATCCCGAGCCCCACGCGGATCCCGCGCACCTGCCATCAGGTGTGCTGCCCGGGAGCGTCGCGCAGGCGGGGCGCAGGGTCGGGGCGCGTAGACCGGGTCGCCTTCCTTTTCAGGGCTGGGGAGCGCGCCCCCCCGCCCCTTGTTGGGCAGCCAGGAGGGCGGGGCGGGAGTTCCCGCCTGTCTCGACTCCCCATCCCTCCCCACCTGTCTGCATTTAGCCTCCGGCGACCGACTGCGAGGCGGGAAGGCGGGGGCGAAAATAATCCACCACGTGAGGGAGCGCGTGGTCGCACAGGGCTACTCCGCCTTAGGTACTCGGGCGCCTCCGCGGCTCCGCGTGCTGTCCGCCGGCCCTGCGACCCCTTACCACCGTGCCCGCGGCGGGGTCTACACCGATAGGGGTGGGGAAGGAAGGAGCTGGGGACTTGGGGATCGAGGTCACGTTCTGAGCCGCGAGCCTGCCAGGGCTTCCCCGGAGGGAGGCCTTGGTGGGGCAGCTTTGGGTGGGGAGGAGGAGTGGGCATGCATGTCACTTTCCCCAAGCCCCTTGGCACGGCTCGTTTTCCTCATCTGTTACCGAGGTCTCTTCTAAATTTAAACGCGGGTTCTTCTGAGATTGTGCCGAGTTTAGAACACAGGGGCTGTGTCGGTTTATCCTTTTGCACACCTTCTCAGGAGCCTTGGACGGGACGGGATGGGCTGGGAAGTGTTTGACTCCTAGGAGCAAACGCCTTTCCCTGCCTCCTGTAGGATTCTCCCGCACTTGTGGAGTCGTCATCCTCCCACTACTGCCCCGCACAGGGCGGTTCCACTGGGGGTTGCTGGGAGTTGCAGGCTCTCCCCTGTGTTAATGATTAGGCCCCTGTTTACCTTTCACACGGCTCTTCTGGCCAAGCACAAATGGGATCTTTTGCCTAACAGTTCATTCAGCAACTGGCCCTCACGCAGCCGCCCTCTCTGCCCAGGTGCACGCCCAGCACAACGGTGGTGGAATCAGTGGGTTTCCCATACTTGTGTCTCGGCTGCCCCACTGCTGCCCAGACTTCAGCTGGCATTGATGAGGCTGAGCCATCAGCGCTCACGGCTCAGGTGTTCTGACAGAGTGCATCTGTGCAGGGATGCGGCCGCTGGAGCGCCAGGTCCCTGCATGCGCTCCTCAGGGGCAGGAGCTCTGGGAAAGTTCCTCTGAGCCGGTGGGAGGGGTCTGGGAATTGGATGGTGGGTAGGACACACTTGCCACCTGTTGCCCTGTGGGTTGCTTAGGAGCTTTACACACTTCCCTGCCCAGGTAGCCCAGCAGGAATGTTCGAATCGGAGCCTGGTAGAGGGGATCTGCTTTTATAACTGAAAGCTAGACTCATTTAAAATAAAGCATTCAGTAACTGAAGCACCAAGAATGGCTTTTCCTGGGAGCGTTTGCTTTGTGCTCCAGCACAGCTGGACTTCAAGGGGCCGCCCACTTTCCAGGTGGCTGCTGAGATGAGAGTGGAATGGAGGCCGTGGGGAGTGGGCTCCTGCAGAGCTGGGAGCTCGAAGCTCCCGCCTGAGGCTCAGGGTGCCATCCTTTGTCCGCAGCTGCGCCTGCTCCGTGGCAGCCGCCAGCGAGTTTGTTTACGGCCTCTCTCCCGCTGCCTGGGAGAAGCCCTGCCTGCGGCCTGGCTGTTCCTGAGTCTAAAGGTTTCTGGAGTGGACTTTCTGGATTTCTGTCCGTCCGCACGGGAAGTGCAGCCCCGGCCAGCTGGGCCGCTCCTCAGCGCAGTAAACAGTGACTCACCCTCCCTGCACAGCCCCCCTTACTCCCCCCAGTGGAAGGTGTGTGGCTTCCTCTGATGTTTACTTTTGCTTTTCATAATCACACACTGGTCATGCTTCCTCTTTCCTGCAGTTTCAGGAAGTTGAAAGTGTCATCTGAAAACCGTAGAGTTTTAGGGCATGTAGGGGTGAACCCTGGATTGCCCAGTGCACACAGGCTCACTCACAGCCACTCATGCACTCACAGTCACACACTCACACAGCCACTCGCACACTTGCACACACGCACACAGCCACTCACACCCACAGTCATTCATACACACACACAAACACACACACTCCTTTGGATGAGGGAGCCCAGCCTGGGTTGCCTGTCCTGGCCGGTGGTGGCAGGGTTGGGGCAGCCGCAGCCGCCCACCTGCTGCCCGTCTGGGTGCCTGGGCCTGTGGGTGGGGAGAGCGGAAAGGTGTTGGGTTGGGGAGCCACCTCACACCTCCTCCCTGCAGGGCAGGGTGGACAAATGCCCTTATGCAACAAACCTTTCCCCTGCCCGGGGTGGGGGGCAGGTGTGGGTGTGGGTGTCCCCTGTCCTCTAGGCCAGGAGGCAGGCCTTGGATGGGAGGACCATGACTGGCCTTTGGGCAGGGCCCTCTGTACTTGGGGTGGAGGGGGGACTTCCTGGTGAGGCCTAGGTTGGGGGAGGGCAGGTAGGGGGTGATAGGGGAGAAGGATGGGAGCCAGTGCAGATTTAGAGGTGCTCTAAGAAGCCATTTGGGGGAGGCCTGGAATGTGACAGGTAGCCAGGTGGCCAGAGCGGGGGAGGGCTTTGGAAGGATGCTGAGCGGGGGTGAGTGTCTCTGTCTTCCTGTGGGGGTGGCATTTGGGTGGCTGGGTCAGAGTCCGGGCTGCAGCAGGGACACTGGTCCGTGGCCAGCCAGCTGGGGCCCAGGAGTGAACATGTGAGGAGAGGAGAGGCCATTTCTGGGGCCGTCCCCTGAGCTGCAGACACAGGAGGAGGGCAGGGGTGCCGTCCACCAGGTGGCCCGGGGGACATCCTGGCTGTGTGGGGAGCTTCGGCCGTTTGAAGCCCTGGGCTGCATGGAGTGGGCTGGGGAGAGGACAGAAGCCCGCAGGGGAGCCTGGAGGCCCACCCAGAGGTGCCAGGAGAGCGGGCCTGGCTGAAGCTGGGTGGTGGGAGCCGGGGTCCAGGGCACAGCCGGCTGGGGGCGTGGCGCTCAGCCTGCCATCAGCCACTGCTGGCTGAGTCACCTCTGCTGGACGGAGCCAGGATGACACAGCTCCCTCAAGCTGCACAGGCAAGGTGACCAGACGTCCTCCAAGCCCGGCAGACAGTCACGTCTTGCCGGAGGGCACCCAGCCAGGGCCAGCCTGCAAGCTGGGTGTGGGCCGGGCTGGTGGGGTGCCCAGCGAGGCTCTGGGGGGCGCACCGCAGGGTGAGGGGAGCTGGCTGTGTCCGGAGTGGGTAGGGTGTGGGGAACCCTCCTGGCTCCGGGAGCTGCTGGCAGCCGGGCGCCTCATGCTCGCTGTGTGGGCCCCGCCGTGCGTGTGGTGCGGCAGCCCTGGGAGGGGCGTTCAGTGCTGGGTCGCTTGCAGAAAGGCCCCTGGTCCCCCTAGGGCAGAGGTGGCCACACCAGGGTGGTCAGGATGAGGCAGCTGCTGCTCCCGTGGGAAGCAACCACTCCCTCCTTCCCTGCTGCCCCTGCTACCCCTGCCCCCTGTCCAGGACTGTGTCCTGGGACCTTCGAGGACCTCAGGATGGGGCGCTGGTCTCGGTCAGGTGGGCTGAGAGGGCTGGCCCCACCTCAGCAGTCCGAGGCAGCCACCTTCTCTGCACGTGCAGGACAGGAGCGGCTTTCTTTAGTGCCCCCCAAGCTGAGCGCCGTGGTCGGCTTCCTGTCCCCTGAGGCTCACTCTAGGCTGGGCGGCTGGCTGTGTCATCTAGGTAAGAATTAGGGTCTTTGAGCCCTGGCTGGTGTGGCTCAGTGGATTGGGCGTCACCCCACGAACCTGGAGGTCGTGGGTTCAGTTCCCTGTCAGGGCACCTGTCTGGGTTGTGCTGTGGTCCCCAGTCGGGGCTCACACGAGAGGCAGCCCTTCCATGATGAGGTTTCTCTCCCTCTCTCCCTCCTGTCCCTCTCTTTAAAAATAAATAAGTAAAACCTAAAAAAGAGCATTTGAAACTCTAAAATTCCCTTTTCTGCTAGGTTATCTAGACCCAGGGCTCTTTGGATGGGGTTGCCACCCCTAGCTGGTTTTATTGATGGGTCTTGAAGCCAGGTCCAGCCCATTGCCAGCCAGCAAGCCGGAAGGCCAGGGCTGTGAGTCGCCCTGGCGGAGCCGAGTTGAAGCAGTGGGCAAGCAGTCGGCATTTGCCGGGAGTGGAGGGTCCGAGAGCCTGGCCTCCAGCCCACCTTTCTCCAGGAAGGGCAGTCCTGGACCTTGGAAGTTGGGCCCCCTGCCTCCAGGACGCCCCAGAACAGAATTACGGGCCATTCTCAGGCAGGGCAGCCCTGCCCTGCTCTTATGGGGCTGGAAGGGGAGGGACACCAGACCCTAATACACCCCAAACTGCCATGGCGGAGTGGCCACCCCTCTGCCGGCAGGACTGCTCCTGGCAGAGGAAGCGAGTTCTCCTGGTCTCCGCAGTCGGATGCACAGCTGAGGGGGTTTCTGGCTTCTGGCTGGAAAGCAGCGTCTGTGGTTGGAACAGAGTCACTACCAAGTGTCTGAGTGGCAGGTGCGGACTGCACACTTCATGGGCCAGCAGTGTTGCCAGGGTTGTGGGAGGCGGCGTGTGACTGTCCCCAAGGCGGATGGGCGGTCCCCACAGTAGCAGTGCAGACCCGCCTGGCATTGGGACTCCCTGCGTGGTTTGAGCTTTGATCTGTGATGCACAAGGGCCAGTGCCTGGGGCGCCTCACGGGAGTGGCCAGAGGGCGCCTTGGTGCTGACCGGTGCGCTGGTGCTGGTGTGGGGCTGGGGCAGCGAGCGTCACAGCTGCTAGGCCGCCCAAGGCTGCATCTCTGCCCAGCTGGGCACCGAGTCTCCGAGGACCCGAGCGGCTCTGCCTGCACACCGGGTGGGCGCGCTGAGGCCCACTGGTCTGCCGGCACCTCGTTCAGGACAGTGGTTCTTGGGTAACCCTCACTCAAGGGCATGTTTATTGATGTTAGGGTGGGAGACGCAGACAGACATCCATGTACGAGGGAAACACCGATCGATGGCCTTCTGCACGTGCCCGACTGGGGATTGAACCTGCGGCCTAGGTGTGTGCCCCGACCAGTGACCGGGGTGGCCACCTTTTGGTGTCCAGGGCCAGCCAAGGGCCAGGGCCGGGACGGCGGTTCTCACGCGGGTGCGGTGCAGACTCTCACTCACACAGGGCGCACTCCAAACTTCTCCCAGGGAGCAGGCCGCTGTCCATCCCCCGTGTGCTGTCGCTGGGGTCTGGGCGCCAGCGGCCGTGACTCGGGGGGCAGCCCACCAGGTGCTGGGCTGGGGGCGAGGCCGCCGAGGCCTCCTGGGTGTCGAACTCGGCAGAGTGGGTCCCAGGAAGTGGGAGGGGCCCGGATCTGTTGCTTGGGGGGCAGCGGGCCGTGTCTGTTCCTGGCGGGGCTCCCTGTCCCCCCTGGCCCCTCAGGGGGACCAGGTGCAGCCCCCACCAGGGTCTCTGTGCCGTTGGCCCAGCCGAGGCACTGGAGGCTGGACAGGCCCCAGGACCCCTCATGTCCGACCCCTCCCCTCCAACGAGGAGATGGGGATGCAGGAGAAGGGGTTTGCTCCAATCTTCCTGAGCTCCACCTGGAGGTGGCGGCCGCCGCCCGTGTGTCTGCACACATTTGCTCCTCTGGTGGCAGGTCACCCATTGAGCAGACAACCTGAGAACCGCAACCAGGTCCTGCGGTCGGACCCTGGGTCAGGGGATCCCTGGGCCTCTCTCCTGTCTCTGCTGAGGGTCCTCGCCAGGGGTCCAGGCCCACTCAGAGGGGCGGGGCCAAGCCTGCACATGCTGAGGCCCATCCTGTGGGCATCCTGGTGGTGTCCCTCAGAGACCCAGCAGGGTCTTGCAGTGGCAGGCACTGAGGCAGCACTCCTGCCCCGAACTCTGCCTCGAGGACCATGTCCTGGCTGAGCTGGCCCTGGACACAGCCATCCCTGTCCGTCTGGCGGGGTCTGCAAGGGGTCTGCTCAGGGCCAGCCCTCCCCAGCCTTCCTTCCCCCCCACCCCGGGCGGGCGGGGCCAGTCTGTGGGAATGTGAGCTTTTGCTCTGTAAACAGCTGGTGACTCAGCGCACAGCTATGCCCGGCGCCTCCAGGCCCCGGTGCGCTGACGCGCGGCCGGGAGAAAAGCCGAGGTGCCACCGCCGCCCTTCCGTGCACAGCGTGGAAATGCTTCTCAGGGCCCCCACCAGCTCTCCCGGTGGCTGCTCCCGTGCAGCTGGGACTGCAGCCCTGCAGGGTGGGCTGGGCCAGTGGGCCACCCCAGATGCTGAGGGTCAAGCCACTGTGGGAAGCAGCTCCCAGCTCCTTGCCAGTATCTCCCCACACTGGGCCGTCATCCCCGGCCCAGTGCATCACCACTCAAGGGGGCGGGGGTCTCTGGCCAGCCCTGCTCTCTGCTGCCCTCTGCCAGCGCCAGGACAGTGGCCCCGGCAGGGGGCTGTGGCGGGGGTGCTGAGGCCCCATGTTGAATTTGCAGCCTCCTCCGGTGCTGAGGGGCAGAGGGGCCAGGCGGTGCAGCAGAGGGTCCTGTAGCTGTGGCCTGGGGGGGCATCCCCCATTGGAGTCTGGGTGGAGGTGGCGGCCATGGTGGGGCTCTGTCTCTGGGGCCCGAGGACCCTCCCTGTCTGGTGTCTCCAGCTCAGTTCACCTCATCTGTGGTCAGGGGTGTCAGCCAGACCCTGTGCCGTGAGCTGGTGACACCGCCAGCCGGCAGTCTGCTATGCCCGTCCTCTGACCCGGGGCAGAAGCGGCACAGGGGCTTGGTGACTGTCCCACAACCTGTGATGCCTGCCCCCTTGGCCCAAAGCCATTGTTGCTGTGGGCTTCTCTGTTTCCATGACAACCATCAGGGGTTGGCTACTTCCCAGGGTCTCCATGGCAACTATCAGAGGGGAATCATGCTTGGGATGCTTGGCTGGCTTTTTCATGAATGATTAGAATGTGTGACACAATGCAGACGCGCAAACGAGGAGGGCGGGTGGCGGCGGGCTCCTGCCAGACGAGCAGCGGGCTCTTCAGGTGGTGGCTGCCCCTTCTGCGGGCTCCCAGGCCACTGCAGGCACCCTGCCCGCCCTCGGCCCGGATCCTGGTGGGGGCTGCCCAGGTGGGGCCGTGATGTCGCAGCGGCGCTGCCCTTGGCAGAGGTGGGCTGGAGGGGTGGGGCCGGGCCTGGGGCGCTTGGGGGTCATGGGGCTCTACCCAGGGCAGGTGCTGCCCAGGGCCGGCAGCTCCTCGAGTGCCAGGTGTGGCCGTCCTTGGAGAGCCTCTGCTCCGTGTGCCCTGGCCGTGGACAGGTCCTCTTCGCCCCCGGCACAGATGCCTGTGCTCATTGGGGGGGGCAGCAGGGAGCCACATCTCAAAGGCCTGGCATCTCCCTGGGTGCTGGCGCCCTTGGCCGAGGAGGGGAGGGGCACTCTGATGAGGTGGTTCTGGCTGCTCCGTGGGCAGTTGCTGGGGTGGGGGGGTGGGGCTGGCGGTCCTCCGGGCGCAGTCCCAGGCCCAGCCAGGATGCCCACCCCGAAGGAGCCCCTTAGGATGGGCAGGGACCCTCCAGACCCTCGGGCACTATGACTGGACAGGAGGGTGAGCTGAGCCTGCCCGGAGTCTTGGCGGGGCAGCACGGCCACTCTGGGCCGCCCGGGATGCAGCCCAGCTAACTCGCCTGTGCCCTGTACTCTTCCAGCTACGACTTCCGAGCAGCTCTGTCCTGGTGACCGTGCTCAGGTTATGACGACGAATCCCAAACCGAACAAGGCATTCAAGGTGAGTGGGGCAGGAGTGGGCAGACCGGGACCGTCCCTCCTCCCCAGGGCCACCCTCCTCCGAGTGGGAGCAAGGCAGCCTGGTCACCTGCAAGAGGGTGGGGGCTGTGGGCTGGAGGCAGTGTCACTAGGAGAGGTGGAGACAGAGTCAGGGGCTGTGACCCCAGGAGATGCCAGCCCTGAGCCCGGGAAGGTGGCTTGTGTGTGGGGGGGGGTGGGCAGGCCCCTCATCCAGGTGTGAGCAGGTAGCTGGACCTGGGGCCTGGGTCCAAGGGTCCCTTTCAGCAGCTGAGGCTGGCAGTGCCCTGGGGCCTTGGTCTCTGGTCTTGGGATCCAGGTGGCATCTCCATGCATTTGTGGGCTGTGCGCCCCCAAACCTTCCTGTCACCGCCTCCCTGTGTCAATCCTGCACCAGGCCCTGGGGGGCCACTGGGCAGCACCCACATTGGCCGAGGCCTTGCAGGTTTGGGTGGCCGTGGTAACCCGGCAGTGGCCAGTGTAGCCGATGACCCCCTCAGGGAAGGACCTGAGTTGCAGCCGCCGTGGGTGTGGTGCTGAGGAGCTCCCTGGCGGGGGTGTTTGGGCAGCCTGGGTCCGGGCAAGGGGGCAGCGTGCTGGACAGACACGGAGTCATCTTTGGGGCCCAGTGCTGACCCGGAACCTCACCCGCAGGTCAAGAAGGAGGCGGGCGAGAACGCCCCGGTGCTCAGCGACGATGAGCTGGTGTCCATGTCAGTGCGGGAGCTGAACCAGCACCTGCGGGGCCTGTCCAAGGAGGAGGTGGTGCGGCTCAAGCAGCGGCGCCGCACGCTCAAGAACCGTGGCTACGCTGCCAGCTGCCGCATCAAGCGGGTGACGCAGAAGGAGGAGCTGGAGCGGCAACGGGTGGAGCTGCAGCGGGAGGTGGAGAAGCTGGCCGCGGAGAATGCCAGCATGCGGCTGGAGCTGGACGCGCTGCGCGCCAAGTATGAGGCCCTGCAGACCTTCGCTCGGACCGTGGCCCGAGGGCCTGTCACGCCCTCCAAAGTGGCCACCACCAGCGTCATCACCATCGTCAAGTCCCCCTCTGTGCCCTTCTCGGCTGCCTCCTAGTGCCGGTGGCAGGGCACCGGGGGGCAGGCGCTGGGCACGTCCCCGTGCTCGTCAGAGGGTCCATGGGGACAGGCCTCCCAGCCTCCGAGTCCATGTGCAGACTGCAGGGGGCGCCCATGGGGCGGCTGTGGGTGCCGGGCGAAGAGCAGGGTCTCGTGAAGCTGTGCGCCGCACGCCTCCCCACACGCGCCCACACACGCGCACATGCACGCCGGTCTTCCTCGGGGCTAGCCTGCCCTCCCTGGACTCTGCTTCCAGGGACCTCTGTCTCCGGGGTAGTCGGGATGCGTGGAGGGAAGGCCTCTAGGAGGCCGCTGGCCGAGTGGCCCTGTCACCCTGTGTCTTCTGTCCCTCAAGCAGCTGTCCACCTGCTGGTTCCCACCAGTCAGTTCGGGCCCTCGTGGCCTGACTGAGCTCTGGGGCCCCAGGAGGAGCCTTCTGTCCCCGGTGTCCAAACACACCGTGACTCTGCTTCAGCCTTAGCCAGAGCCCTGTGCCGGAGAGGGGCACTCTGGTCTTGGGATCCAGGTGGCATCTCCATGCATTTGTGGGCTGTGCGCCCCCAAACCTTCCTGTCACCGCCTCCCTGTGTCAATCCTGCACCAGGCCCTGGGGGGCCACTGGGCAGCACCCACATTGGCCGAGGCCTTGCAGGTTTGGGTGGCCGTGGTAACCCGGCACTGGCCGCACCGCGGCCTTGGAGGAGTGGCTGGTCACAGGCTATCCTTGGGGGGCCTATGGAACCCGTGTGGAGAGCTGCCTTCATGTTGCAAATTGTCAGTGTGTGTCGGGTGACGAGGGAGGTCCCTAGCTCCCAGCTGCCTGGCCTTGCCACCCCTGCAGAGCCCTGGGGAGTGGAGCCAAACGGCCGGGGTGGGAGTCCTGGGGTTGGCAGGGAAGGGGGCAGGTCTGGTCCTGGGTGGGCCTGGCATGGCTTTGACAGTGGGGTTGGGCTGCATCTGGCTCCTGCCGCCGGAGGAGGGGAGGTTGGGTGGCAGGTGCAAGTGGAGGGTGGTGGGTGAGCATGAGGTGGGTGCAACTCGGGAGGTGGCCGGCACTGGGCTGAGGTGGCCGGCACTGGGCTGAGGGGCAGACCCACCTCCCCGGAGGCTCCTGCTAGCCTGTTCGCGAGAGAGGACGGGGACTCTGCAACCTTGGTGCTTGGTCAAGGCCTGCAGCCTTCACCCATGCTCTCCGCCCCAGAGCCACAGTGGCCTTGGTGACCTTTGCTGGGGTGGCCTCCCTGGAGCTGCTACAGGTCCTCCTGGAAGGTGCTGGGGAAGCTGTGAGCCTGGGACCCCCTTCCCTGCTCCCTCCCAGCAAGACCCTGCAAAGTGCGAGGGCCCCGCCCCAGGCAGGGTGCCAGCCACGCCGCCTGCATCACAGATGGGCAGCCAGTAACCGGCCGGCTGGCCTGTGGCGGTGCCCTGTCCTGGGGACCGGCTGCGTCCTCAGAACAGAGGCCGGCGCACGGGTAGCCGCTGGCGCCATGGCCGTGGCAGGTAATCCACATTGGATGTCAGTAAGGACCATGGGGTGTATTTAAGAGAGAGAAGTATATATAAATAAAATTATACACAGTTTATCGTACAGATTTTTGTACCTTTTCCTGTTTGATACTGTAAGTCCCGAGCCTGTCCGTCTCCCCGCCTGCCCTCTGCTGGGTCTGCCGGCCTGCGCCCTGGGCCTGGGGGTGTGGTCAGTGTCCTACCCAGTGGCTGCCCCCAGTTCCCAGAGCGCCAGGCCCCATGGGACACAGGGGGCCTCCCCCTGTGGGGAGCAGGGGGTCACAGAAGGAAGACTGGTGACGTGCCCCTTGCTTTTCCTTTCATATCACCGAGGTCTCACTGTCACAGTTTAATATATGGGTTTTTTTATTTAAGAAAAGGTGAGGACCTCTGTCCTGTGTTCCGCCTCTGAGCTTTGGGTCGGGAGTCCCTCCCAGAGGGCCACCCCCGCCCTCCCCAGGGATGCCCTGCCGCGGCCCGCCGCCCCTGCCCTCACCACTCAGCAGTCCCATTTCAATATTTATTTTTGTGCTGCTTTTATCCTGATATAAATTATTGAGAGACCCTGTGTTGTGGCCCTTGTGCTCGAGGTGCGTGCCCACCTGCCCCACACCCGCAGCCACCGCCTAATTTATTGCCGTGCAAATCCGCTTTTGTAATAAAGAGTTCTCTGCAACAAAGAGTTTTCTGGTTTCCGGTGCGCCTCGCCAAGGGGTCAGTGCCCTGGCCGTCGTGTGTGCTGCGCCTGTGTCCCAGCCTGTCAGCGGGTCCCTTACCGGGCCCCGAGTTGGGTACTGCTGGGTGTGGGTCTCTGGGCTTCGAGGTCCCCCAGGTGGCAGGGGCAGCTGGGCTCACTCCAGGCTCGCAGGGTCCCCTCCTATGGCAAGGGTGTGTGGGGCAGCCCCCTCACTCACAGCCCAGCATCTCGCCTCTGTCCTGCGTCCTCCAGAAGTGCCCCACTTGGGCAGTGCCCCTCTGGGGGCACCCACCCACCTCTACACTGCTGGCCGAGTTGACGTGGCCTGTGGGGCCTCCCAGGTATAGAGGGCACAGTGTGGCAGGGGCAGAGGGGCCCTTTCCCCTGGAGGTGGGCCCTGGGGGAGGCTGCTGGCCATGAGCACGCCCTGCCCAGGCCTGGGGAGTAACCTACTCATTGTGGACCCCTCAGGCCAGGCCCGCCCTGCTCTCTGAGACTCCTAGTACCTCTGCCTCTTTCCCTGGTGAGTGAGTAGCCAGGGTGACTGGGAAAGGGGGCTGGTGGTGCCCCTTGGCCTCTCTTCTCAGGCACCACGCCACTGTCCAGCCCCTTGCCCCTTCCCCCAGCTCCCACCCCACCCTGCTGGACGCCTGGACACATGACAGACCAAGGCCTGCAGCCGCTGCTGCCCTCGTCCCTGCAGTAATCCCGACCTCCAGGCCCAGCCATAATGCTCCAGGAGACACCCACTCCCTGAAGGGTCGCCTCTCTTCCCCCTCTTGGCTTCAGAGGACAGGCCCTTGTCCATCCAGCTCAGCTCCCCTGACTGACAGAGGGAGAGCCGAGGGGGCAGGTTCCAGGCCAGGCCCCTCTGCACCCTCAGGAAGCACAGGGTGGGCCACTGCCCTGCCCTGCATGGAGCAGGAGGCTCCCCCAGCACCTGGACCCCAACCTGCTCCAGTACGTAGGTCAGGGTGCCGGCCCCAAGGGACGGAGGTGCAGGAATTTCTAGAAACCCAGGTTTCTGCGTAAGCAGCAGCCCTGCCTGCCCTTCTGGTAGCCCCGCACCCCCAGCCTACATGGGGTGCATCTCCCTGGGGTGGGAGGACCATGGTGGCATGCTGCCCATGGTGGCCACCTGGGTGGCAGCCAACTGCACCCGCAGGTCCCCGGGGCCCTCAGGCTGGCAGGAGGGCTCTTGGGAAAAGCTTGACCTTTGGCAAGAGGGTGGGAGGGCGGGGGGCCCTGTCCTTCCCCGGAGGCCAGACCGCCCGGCCGCTAGAGCTCCTCCGAGGGGATCAGCATCCTCTTCTCCACCTTGCGGCTCTTCCGGCCGCCGCCAGTGCCCCCGGGGTGAGAGCCGGGCCCCAGGCCCTCCTGCGTGGCCTGCTGCATGTAGTGCTGGTAGGTGGGGGAGAAGTTGTGGACGGCGTCCTGCACGATGTCCTGCGGGCTCATGGTCTCCTTGAGGCTGCTGGAGATGCTCTGCATGGCTGCCGCAGGGGCTGCAGGGCGGCAGGGGCACGGTCGGGGCAGGGGGCTCCCTGGGCCTATCTCACCCCTCAGCCCCCAGCCCCAGGATATGGCCTGCTCCTGCCCGCCTTGGGCTCCGCTCGGCTGGTAGGGACCCCTAAATGCTAGTCCAGGTCCTCCATGGGGCTGTCCCGGCCAGACCCCCACCAGGGCCACCAGTGGGCAGAAGGCCTTGGCTGGCCAGCCCTGCCGAAATGGGTCCTTCACTAGTGGTGCCAGCAACAACGGACCCTGTCCCCCACCCAGTCAGGCTGGCCTGGGCACCTGCATGTGGTGGGCAGGGGCCTTGGGCCCCAGTGTCTGTCTGGTCCAGACCGCCTGCCCGGGCCTGGTCCTACCTGCCCACTGAGTCAGCATTGGCCGGGCTCGCGCAAGACAGGATGGAGATGTGTGCAGGGCACTGGGGAGGGCGGTGGCCACCCCCACCCCAGGCCCAGGGGTGCCCTTCCAGGCACTGCAGCCCCCCATCCCCCACCAGCTGCAAGGCCACATACCTGGTGAGCTGTCCTTCTTCTCCGAGTACACCTGGCAGGGGAAGGCATAGCGCAGGGCGATGGCGGCAAACAGCATCTCGATGCAGATAATGAAGTTCTGGTAGCCGGCGGCCAGTGTGCCAGCCCCCACCCTGCTCCCGTCCACTGTCTGGACCTCAGGGATGGCCCCACACCTCTCCAGGATGGCCAACAGCACCCCTGGGGGAGGTGACAGCCACTCAGGCAACCCCTGGGCAGGAGGCTGGGCTGGAGAGGACCCCAGCCTGGGATCCCACTGCTGCCTGCCTCAGGGGCTTGGCCGGGTCTGCAGGGGAGGCAGGGGACAAGGGCCAGGCCCTGGGGTCCCACAGCCCAGCCCTGGGAAGCCTTGCCCACCCACGTGGTCCTGGTCTGTGCAGGGGGAGACCCAAGTTCAGGGCAGCTCCAAAGCTGAGTCTCAGCTCAGTGGGTGTCTGAGAATCCCCCACAAGCCCAGACCTGGGCCCCCTCACATTCCTCACCCCATGTGGGAAGGCCTAGGCCCAGGACAGGCCCCTGCAAGGCCCACACTGGCCAGCCCTGCACCAGGCTGTGCGGCCTCCCGCTGAGGGGGCTGGCACTCCCCGTACAGTGGCGGGGGACCCCAAGGCTAGGCCCAAGGACGAGGAGTGGAGGTGGGACTGGAGCCAGGCTCTCCGGGCTCAGCAGCCCCACCCACCCTGCCAGAAAGAGAGAAAGACCACGGCCTTGACGGTGAGGAACTTGAGGACAGGCTCGAAGGGCCGCAGGAGCTCCCGGGTGGCGAAGTAGAAGAGGGTCAGGGCGTAGAGTGCCAGGCTGACGGAGGCATTGTACAGCAGGGTGACGTAGAGGTAGCCGCTGCGGATGCTGGGGCCGGAGCAGGGGTGGGGGTCAGGCCAGCCTGTGCCCCATGCCCTCCCACCAGTGCCCACCCACCGCACCAGCACTGACCCAGGCCTGCCCATCCCTCCCCTAAGGGGGCAGGTGGTGCCGGAGCGGAGGGGAGGGGCTGGGGGCGCCGGCCAGGGGGCCTTGCAGGGAGCCCCCCCACGGCAGGCAGGATGTGGCCCTGCCCCTGCCCCTCTGCCGCTCGCCCAGGCACAGCCTGAAGGACAGACCCTCCGTGTTGCAGACACGGGCAGGCCTATGTGCGCTGGCATGTGAGCATGTCCAGGTGCTCGCACACGTGAGCACGTGCGTGTGCGCTCTCCTCGGCCTGCAAGCCCTGGAGTCCAGTCCTTGTTCTCTCTCGGGTGGGCCCGGAGCTGCCTGGGCTGCTGGCTCCTCAGGGCTCACCTGTGACCGGCCGGCTCTGCCACTGGCCCCAGGGGAGGAAAGGCCGGGCCTCATGCGCTAAGCCCCCCTCCAAGCACCGCCCACCTCCCACACACCTCCCAGCTGGTACCCCTCCCTGCCAGCCTCACTTGAAGTCCCCATCATGGTATTTGCCGACCGCCTGCAGGACGATGGTGACCAAAGCCATGCCGGGCTTCACGACGCAGAACTGCAGTGTGGCCTGAGAGCGGGGGCGGGGATCGAGGGCTAGAGTGTGGGGGCCTGCACGCAGGGCACTAGAGAGGGGTGGGGTGGGGCAACCCACTCACCTGCTTGCAGAAGCGCAGGAACCCGATGGAGTAGGCCATGCCCCGCAGGCAGCAGGTGCCGTAGAGGAAGCTGGACCTGGGTGTGCGAGTCTCTGAGGCCGGGCCCTGGGGGACGGGGCCCAGCCGCCCGCTGCCGGGGGCGAGGAGGGGCCCGCGGGCCCTAGGGAGGCACTTACCGGACAGGCTTTCCCCGAATCTCAGCCATGATGGCGCTCTCGCCACCCAGGTACTGGAAGCAGAGGCTCAGGAAGCTGTAAATGACGAAGGCTGCGGGGGCCGGCAGGCGGGGCAGACGCTGTGAGGCTGGGTTGGCCCCCTGCAGGAAGTCTCTCCGACCCCCACGTAGGACCCATTTCTCCGAGGACAGGCCGAAGCTCATTCCCACCCTGGGGCCCACCCCGTCAGGGGTTGGTAGCCCAGCTCTAGGACACACTCCGCCTGGAGTCCCACAGCGCTCACTGGGACTCTGCCGCCCCTGCCTCCTCCTGGGCCCTGCGTCCTTTTGAACCCCGGGCAGGCCTGGCTGCAGCACCCCACCCCCATGCTTGTCCCAGCTGTCTGGCAGCCGGCACCCTAGGGCCCCATCGAGCCAGACTCGGGCCTGAGGGCAGCTGCCCCTCCCTGGGCCCGCACCAGCCCGAGCCAGGGCCCTCACCTTCGTAGCAGTCCCGCACCGAGTCCAGGTAGATGTAGTGCTGGTGGGCCCCCAGGAGGAGGAGACTGAGCCAAGAGTTGAGGGCGTAGACCGGCACGATGAGGAGCAGGCGGACGATGTACCTCTGCTCATTGGGGATGGTGTAGGAGCGCAGGTGCAGGTAGATCTGGGCGGGGATGGGGGTGGCATGGCATTAGGGCCACAGCTCCCCCTGTGGGCAGGGGGAGACACTCATTCATCCTGGCTCATGTGTTCACTCACTCACTCACTCACTCATTCACTCATCCAAGGAAAATCTCCCACCGGGCAGTCATGGTCCTAATGGGTACAGATATTCCGGGAGACACTATGGCATTTCAACGAGGCGTGAAGGGCTGGGGCCCTTTGACCTGTGTGCAGAAGGATGTGTGTTGTGGCCATGCACAGCGAGGCCCACACAGTGGCGGCCGGCTCATCACACTGTGGTGCAGCCCCACACAAAGGTGAACCACAGCCGGGAAAATGGAGATGCGTCCTGAGAGAATGCACGTGGACATGTGGGGACGGCGGGCCAAGCAGCCCCCCAACTGTGTGAACGATGCTCAGGCAGAGAGGAGAAATCAGCACTGCCTCACCCCGGGATGAGGGGACACAGGCAATGACAGCTCATCTGTAAACTTTTCTAGGTTTTCTACGAGGACATAAAAAAGTGACTGGATCTTTAAGAGGAAGAGGCACAGAGAAGCCAGGTGCAAAGGTGGCTGGCCACGTGGTCTCAGAGCACCCCCCAGAAGGCTTCCTGGAGGAGGAGCTGTGAGCAGAGGGGGAGAGAGGGTGGGAAGGGCGGTGGAGCAGAGGGAGTGGCACATGCAGAGGCCCGTGTACCCTGCTTCCTAGGGCACAGCTTGGGTACAGGCAGGGGCGGGTCAGCACAGGAAGTGCCTCCTTATCAGCTGCTCACTCCCTCGCTGACGCAGTGGACAGGACGCAGCAAGACCAGCCACTGGAGGACCCAGACTCTGCTCCCGGTGCCAGCCCCACCTAGCTGGGTGGCCTTGGCACGCTGCTGTCCTCTCCAGCCTCAGCTGACCATTTTTAAAGCAAGGGCTCCTGTCCCTGTCTGTCCTGCTAGGTTCCGGATGGGCCAAGGACCTGGCAGCGGAGGCGGGGTGGGGGGGGTGGGGGGGGTGGAGCAGGAGGGTGGGCCTGAGGGCTGCAGCCCTGGGGTCTCTCTCAGCTCTGTCCCAGCAGTGGGTCCTCAGGAAGTGCGAGCACATGCGCGCACACACACACACACACACACACACACACACACACACACAGGGCTGGTTCCCGAATGACAGAAGGTCCTGGCTAGAGGGAGGGGGAATCCAAGGCCCAGACTCTGGCTGGGACTGAGACAGCCCGACTCTGGGCACTGGTGATGGACCACCCTCCTTGCTGCTCCTTGTCCTGCAATTCACAGCCTATGCCAGACCCAAAGCCATTCTGCCACCATGCAGCAAGGGATGGCTTCATGCAGATGCAAATGAGCCTTCCACCTGTCCAGTCTCTCTGTCTAGAAGCAGTTGGGTAAGGCTCAGTGCAAATACCACCTCCTCCAGGCAGTCCTCCTTGATGGCCCCACAAGAAGGGACCACCCCCTCCTACCCATCTCAGTTGCACCCGTGTCCACCTGGCCCATGCTTACACTCTTGTGTCTACTTTGTATCTGGTTATTTGAGGCCACAAAGCAGGTGAGGTGACTTTCGCTCAGAGGGCCACCATGTCCCTGCTTGCCAGCCTCCCAACTGCCCCTGTCCCGGGCTCACGTGCCCATCCATTTCCTATACCAGTGCCAGCTGACCCATCCTGAAGGACAGCCTTCAACCCCATCACCCCTGTGCTGAAGGTCACCCCCCCCACACACACTGATGTCCAAGCCCCCACTGCCCCAGCCTGGGTGGCCCTCTGCCCAACCTGCCACAAGCTCCTGCCTCCCAACTCTGTTCTCACGCCTCTCAGGGGTCCGCCGCGTCCTCCCCATGCCCTTTTTTGTGACTGAGAACTCGAGCTACCAGGCACTGCCCGCCCCCATGCTCAGCAGGCACGCCCTGGGGCCGACCCCGGGCTCCCCCGGCTGCTGGGCCTGGTGCCCTCCACTGGGGCTGTCCAGTGTCCCAGGTGTGACCGCTCTGGGCTGGCCTGTTGCTTCCTTCCTGAGGGGTTTGAGGGGGCCAGCATCCCCCCCCACCCCCACCGTGTACTGTCCTCTCCCTCAAACTCTGACCATGCTCCTGGCCGGGCCTCTGGGGGAAGAAGGAGCTTTCCCCTGTTGGCTCTGGGAGCCTGAGAAAGACCCCAACCTCCCTTTCTGCCTGTGAAGTAGCACAACAGTGCTGAGCTCGGAGCAGGTGAGGGGCTGATGAAGTGTTCCCGCGAAGGGCCCTCTGTCCTCTGTCCTGTGGACCTCGTCTTGAAGCCCAGCACCGCCTCCCCGCCACCACACATCCTGGACAGGCCTCCCCACAAACCCCGAGCACTGCTCCTCCATCCAGCAGGGCCCATCAGGGCCAGGCTGACTGTGGCCGAGTCTCACGGGGCCCACAGGAGGTGCGGTAGGAGGGCTTACCTGGTGGCAGGTGAGTGCCAGGGCAGTCCACACAAAAACACCTGAGATGCCACGGGCCAGCGGGGTGGTGAGAAAGAGCTGGGAGGTGCCCTGGGAACTGTTCCCCACACGGTCCCCCGGCAGCAGCCCTGCAGGCTCCGTGGGCATGGCTGCCTGGGGGGTGGGCTGTGGCCCAGTTGCTGGTACCAGGGGGGCTCCACCAGCCACCAGGAGCCCCAGAGCATTAGTCATCCGCCGAGGCTGGGAGGACTTGGCACCTCGGCGCAGGAGAGAGCAAAGGTGTCTGGAGCCTGGACGCAGCCCAGGCCTAGGAGGAGAGGGAGGCAGTGGGGAGGGGTGGCTCCTCCCCAAGGTGCTGGCCGTCTGCACAGGTGTTGGTTGCTGACCGTCCCCCCAGGGCGGTGGTGGGGGCCTCATCTGATCAACCTGTCCACTTTTCCTTACACCCGCAGCCCTGGGCGCCCTCTGAGCACGGGGACCTGGCTCTGAGGCCCAGGCCTAGGGCGCCTCCTTCCCCGGGGCTCAGCCCCCAGGTGCAGGTGTCAGCCACCTCGTGGTGGCCTGGGGCGACTCCCACATCCGGTGCCCAAGCCTGTGGGGAGCCCACTTTTTTGGGGCCACAGACATCTGGGAAAGTAGGGGACCCTGTTGCTGGGCAGGAATTCTGGGAGCAGATGGTTTGGGGAGGTGCAGCCCAGCTGCCACCGGCTTCCTGGGACCATCTGGGTGCCCCTCTTTGCCACTCGGCAGCCCCACAGGCCCGTTTTCAGTCGCGTGCCAGGCTGCTGGGGTGCCAGGCATCTCCCTCCTCCCACACTCGCCAGAGGCTCTGTCCGGCCTCACCCTGTCTTCCTGCCCTAGTCACGGCCCAGCACCTACCTCAGGCAGGACACTCTGGCCCAGCCCTGGGAGACCTGGCCGGGCATCTGTGTGGCCACGTGGCCCCCACCAGTGGCCCCACAGGGGGTAGGTCAGACCCACTATCTGGAGGCCGTAGGAGCCTGGGGAGGGGCAGCGGCTGCTTCCTCATGGGGTGGCCCCCGAGCTCCACCTGAACTCCCGGCTGCGGGGAGGACCGAGGAGGTAAGGGGAGGGGCTGTGGACACTCTATCCCTCCTGGCGGTTGCTCGGCAGCAGCTGGCTCGCTGGAACCTGCTGGCTGCCAGGTGCCCTCACCCGCCTGCGCCACCTGGCCCAGCAGTTGCCTTCGGAAGACAGGTGGGAGGGTCTCTAGCGGGACAAGGTGGGCAGAGCTGGGCCAGAGGGTTTCACAGGGCAGGCCCCAAATGGGGGGTGCAGGAGACACCATTTCTATCGGGGGATGAAGAGCTCTGCAAGGAGTTAGAGTGGTGGTCTCGCCGCATCGTGGGTGTACTGAATGCCTTAAAAATGGGTACGATCTTTCATGAGAAGTTCACCTCAATTTAAAAAGTTCCCAAGAGGTGCATTGGAAACATTTCTGGCTTTGCGGGGGATGGGACCCTGCTTGGGAGCCAAAGGGGCTTGTGTTCCATGGGGGTCGGGAAGAGGTGTCTGCTCTGTGCCGTACCGAGACCACAGGGCTTGTCCTTTGTGCCACTGACCCTCCTTGTGGCCTGGGCACCAAGGTCAGGGCCTGCTTTGCTGGGATTGTCATGCTCTTTCAGAGGTGGGAGTAGGGAGCCTGGAGAGGCTCGTCCACATTTCCAGGGTCCCCCAAGGGCACGGGAAACTCTAGGATGAGGCCGCTAACCCCTGGGGTGCACCCCCACTCCCTCAAGCACACTGCTCCCTGAGAGGCCCAGCCCAGGACAGGCCCTGCCACTCAGTAGGAGATGCAAGACCCAGCCCAGCCTGCACCTCCCACCCCAACGGCCCACAGGGGCCTCCTGTGAGGACTGTTCTCCTGGCTGACTCCTGTCCTGCTGTCTCAGATGACACCTCCTCTTCCTGTTGCTGCATCTAGTCGGTTGTCTCCCCGCCCCCTTGGGAGCTTCTGGAACCCTGTGCTGCCACCCTGGCCAAACCCAGGGTGTGGGGAGCCAGGGCCCTGGGTGGTGGTGTGGTCCACTCTCTCCTGGCAAAGCGAGTCCTTCCTGCTAATGGTGCTTGCCCCAAGCCCCAGCTGCCCATGTGCCAGTGCGCAGCTGGTGAGGGCATCGGCTCAGAGCCAGCTTGGTGTGTGCTGACCTGCGCTCACTGCCCATCAGCATGATGGCTCAGGGGCTGGGTAAGCGGAGGCCTCGGGGACGGTGAGCGCACAGTGGGAGGCCCTGCAGTTAGCTGCCCTGTGGATGTCCCCAGCTGGAGTCCCTGGGGCTACCTGCAGGAGGGCTCTGAGGGCACAGGCTCCAGGTAGAAACTTCCGAAGCTCTATCTTCTTTCGGAGGCAGACCACACTCTGTGGAAAGGCAGGACGGAGGCCTGGTGGTCTTCCTGTCCCATAGCTCTGCTAACAGCAGGCAGGGGCAAGGGGATTTTGACATCAGACTGAGCTGATGCACAGCCACGGAGGGTCCCTGATCCTCAGGAAGCCCCTCCACTCCAGGCCACCCCTGCTCTGACAGTGAGGCCAGCCCAGTGTCATTCTGGGCTGCTCCCATAGCCATCCTCCCCTGGTATATCCCTGTTCAGCCACTACCTCCAGAGAGCCTGGCTCTGAGGCTTCCCCACTCTGGAGACCCCTGCACACTTGGGCAATGCCTTCACCTCATGGAGCAGCTTTGGCTTTGGCCTGGCCCTTCCTGCCGGCATGCACCTCATGTGTATTCTATAAGCCTGAGGCTCCGTCTGGCCACCTCGGCAGGTGCCCCTACTGCTCTGCTTTCTCATCTGTAGAGGAGCATTTGAGGCCCTTCCCAGGGTATAGCATGCAGGTGTCTGCCATCTCTGGGGACCCAGGACAACCTTCCTTGCTGTGCCCTGAGCTCATGTGAAGGTGACCATATGACCCTCCCAGTGTTCATGTTCCCTGCCCCCCCGCCCCGATCAAGGCCAGTGAGCAAGCAGGACACACTGGACGGGTGAGGTGACCCTCCTCTGGGGAGCAGGAGCCCAGTTGTGCTGAGGTCCCGACAGTGAACAGAGGGCATGAAAATCGAGGGGTCAGTTCCTGTGTGTAGGAGGTAAGCAGTTCTGCCAGCCCAGGGCTCTCTGGCCACAAGGCTCGGTCCCGGGCGGCCAGGGTCATGGCCCATACACACTCAGGAGAGGTGGCCGGGCCAGCTGGACCCGATTTCCCTGCCTGGGGCTGGAAGCTGACCAAACCTGTCACAGGACAGACCTGCTGGCCCAGATTTGGTCAGCCAGGCCTCTGACCAGGTGACTGGACTCCTTGGCAGCTCCCAGCCAGGCTGTGGGGTGGTGGAGAGGCTGTTAGCTGCCTAAGACCTCAGTGCCTGCCTGCACCCCAGGGACCTAATGCTTATGCCTTGGCCTCAACACTGGCACAGAACCTCCCTCCAGGCTGGCCCTCCAGGCTGGCCTGCCATCTGGGGATACTGCTGACGGCAGGTGGCCCCTCCTGTGAAATACGCTCCCTCCCTTCTTCCCTGCCCTCAGCTGATAGCTGTGCCCTCTGGGCCAGCAGACAAGGTGGAGGCCCCAGTGATGGTGGCTAACCCGATAATCTGCCTCCCAGGCCAGCACCACCAGGGTCCTTTGGCCCTCCCCCCTGAGGTCCAGGGGGTGGCAGGATTTGTCACTGAGTATCTGTTCTGGCACATGCATGGCCCCCAGCAGTGCCCTGCAAGATAGGGACAGACTCGGTGACAGTCCCAGCCTGGGGACCCGAAGCCATTTTCCCCACCTCTGGGCCTGAGGGGGCAGGGAAACGGGTCCTCCCAGAAGCATCTGGGGTCACTCAGGTGGTGGCCGGGGCAAGGAAGCATTGCCTCTTGGTGGCTGTCTTCTACTCACCTAGCCCTGGGCACTGGCTCCAGAGCTGGGGGCAAACATGTGGGCTGGGACCCCAACCCACCACCGTGTCTGTGACCTTGGGCCTTTGTCAGCCTGTTTCCACAGGTGATTGGAACCCCCATGAGCAGCAGGCCAGCCCGTCAGGGCAGGGGCTCAGCAGGCACCCTGCCCCCTGCTCCTCTTAAAGCAACCACAGGCTGCTGCCGCCTGGGAATGGAGGCCTGGTTGGCTCACTGGCCCTGTGTCCTGCCAGCCAGGAATGTCCTGGGTGGGCTTCTCTTGGTTTCTAGGCCGAGGGGCTGACCAGCCCAGCTACCCTGTCAGCCCAAGGAGACCCACACTGGGGATTCTGGGGTGTCGCTGAATCCTCCTGTATTGCCCTCTCCAGGTAGAACGTGTGTGCATCCAGGGCCTGTCTGCACCTGCCTGTCGCCTCAAAGCAAGCTGCTGCCAGCCCTGGATGTGTGTCTGGGGGAGCCGGCGCACTGACCTGAGCCTGAACTGACCAGGTGGACCTTACACTCTCTGGATACTGGGGACACCCTTGGGTCTGTTGGGGGCATGAACTCGGTGCGGGGGACAGAGGGGCTGTGACTCTCAGAGTTCCAGGGTGTGGGTGTTTCTCTCCAGGAGCCCCCCACTCCGTTGGGGTGCTTGGGGCCGCAGCCTGGATAACCCCCCCCTCTGGTGCGTGCACACACAGGGCCTTGTATGTGGCACACGAGGTTTCCTTCCACCTGAGGTACACCAACTTGACCTAGGCCGTGGGACCGAAAGTTTTGAGTGCTGTTAAGGGTGGTGACGTGGCTTGGGTCGCACACTCATCTTTAATACAAAAAGTTTCCTTCGATAGCTCAGACTGCACACCAAGGGCCCCGACTCATCCTTCCACTTCCCAATATAACTGGACTCCGGCGAGAACTGTCTACGGCTCTCCCACATGCTCTCCACGGATGGTGCCGGGGGCCAAACCAAGTCCGCTGGGCACGTGCACATCTCTGGCTTCCAGGGCCGCAGCCGGGACGCCGCTCCTTCCAGCTGCCGCAGAGGGGTCTCCGAGCGGAGAGTGTGCCTGCGTCCCCACTGGGCTCTGCCCGAGCACGGGGTCACCACACCTGGCATGTCTGAATCACCTCCCGCACAGCCGTCAGCCCCTCCAGGCTCCGGTCCTTCATGGCCACGGCGAGGAGGACCGCTTTGTTCCCCGCTTCCTGAGACACGAACGTCACCAGATGCTTTGCAAAGACGTGGATGAGAGGCTGGGAAGGGAAAGGGAGACCACCAATTTACACCTGCCCCCATACCTTCATTACGAGTCGCCAGGCACTCAGACTGGCCTCCCACACCACCCCCAATCACCACTGAGTTCGAGGTGAGCCTGGTCGGAAGCACACCACCAAAAAGACGTCATTCAGTTTATCCGCTTAATGCTTCCTGATTCCCACCCTCCCGGCTACATCTGATCTGGGAGGGCTCCGGAAAGCCCAGTCTGCAGACAGGAACTCTGTCGAGTCCCACAGTGGATCTTTCCAGAACATAAGCTGATGGCCACTCATTACCTTCATGTATCACAACAGGGTCCAACTACCGGGAGGCCCTCAATGCAAAATCAATACCCCGGCTCATCCGCTGGATCAAGTGCTGAACCGCTGGGAAAAGCAGCCGCCACAGGCCAGTGGATGCCTCACACCCACACAAAGGCCCTGTACAATGACGCCGCCTGGGGGCGGGGGCTGCCTACCAGACACCCCGTGTGTGCATGGACAAGTGACAGCCACAGAAGAGGCTTTTCCTCCACCACGGAGACTCCTACCGATCACATTACCTCATCCTGCCCGAGAAGGACTTTTGTCGTGAGCACGGGCTTGCTAACGTCACTGGCCACGTTGCTAGGCTCCAGGGAGACCAGGGTACCCATCTTCCCGAACTGGGTCACCACCACCAGGATGTGACTGCTGAAGGCTGTGCAGACCACCTGGGTGGGGACCCCACGCACTACTTCAGTTCTCTGTTTCGATGTCACCAAGGGTTTGTCCTCCATGGCTGGGGCTCTTCAATGGCTCCTTTAGTTCATATAACACAGGAAGGAGCGGAGGAAGGCAGAAAGGGAAGAGGAGCAGGTCAGCCAACGTCAGAGGCGCCTTGGCGCTCCAAAATGAGCATCACTCGGCCTTAAAACAGAAACAAATGCAGCCCATTCAAAGCAAGCGTCTCTGCCCACGCGGGCTTCCCCTGGGACTTTCCGGAGCCGCTGACAGGACACGCGCGAGCGCGAAAGGGCGACGCCAACTGCGCCTCGGGGTCCCGAGACGGGGCGGCCTCCTTCCCGGCCGCCCCCGCCACCGGCGCAGAGAACGCTCCGCGGGTTTGGCAGCGGCACCAGAGCAGGGGCACAGCCCCGCCTGTCTACTCCCGAAAGCTTTACTTTCTGCGTTTGGGGAAACGACCAGCCCACAGAAAGGCAGCACGACCGCCAGGGCGGACGGAGACCCTGGAGGCGCGAGGGACCGGTCTGCCCGATATTCGCCCGCCACCGCCCCACGCATGCCCACCTCGCTCAAGGCGCCCGGAAGTGACGCACAGGGGCGGTGTGGGCCCGCCCCCGAGCGGCGCGGCCCCACCGGAAGTGCAACCTCCGGGATTCAGCTGCCCGCGTCGGGCCTTCCGCCCAGTGAGTGGCTGTGTTCCTGCACCCCGGGAAGGTCGGCCGGGCCCCGGTGTACGCGGTTCCTGCCGGTCGTTCGGAGAAAGGGCTGCAGCCCCGGCCGCGGCACCGGCACCAGGCCCTGAGCGCAGGGCGCCCTCTCTTCTCCGGTCCCACCCCTGAGGGGTCTGGCCGCGGCCTGGGGTTCCGGGGCTGTCAGGGAAAAACCACGAGGGAACGCCAGAGCCTGCGCAGATTTGTCCCCAGTGTGCATGTTAGCCCGGGTGACGGCCGGCGGGGACCGCGGTCTCAGGCGCTCCGGGAGGGCAGTTCGCATCGCCTGTTAGGCATTTAGGACTCAGGAGGGGACCTGGGGAAGGTTCCGTGGAGGTGGGGACGCAAGGCGAGCATTAGATTACGGGAAAGTTGAGAGCGCATGCTGCTATTTCAAGTGTGCGTTTCCCTCGACGCACGAGAAAGGAGGACAGGGCTGACTAAGGCAGACCTAAGCCTTTTACTAGAGTCCTAGGCTTGGGCAGGACTGTTCACTGGGACCTGTCCAGCTGGGAATTCACGGTCAGCCACCCCGGGAACTCCTTTTTTGTGCACGAGGATTGTCCCTTAAGGGGCCCCGATACAGCCCTGGGCTCAATCCCAACCACAGCCCAGGCCAGTGGGACTTCACAACTCAGGAGGAGGTGAGGTCAGTGGGTAGTTCATTACTAAGAGGAAGCATGGGGTGAGGGGGCATTCTAGCCAAACCAGCCCAGCGGGATTCTTGCTGATGACAGGCGCAGGGCATCTGGCCGCCCAGGGGATGGCGGTCAGATGTGGAGTAAGGATTCTTGCTGAAGCTGGGAAATACAGAAACAGCACAGAAGTCCAAAAGCGTGGGGGAAGGGGCGTGGAGCTCCAGTCAGGGGCTCCTGCTTGGAGCCAGGTGTAGCAGAGGGCCTTGACCAGGACCCTTTGCCCCGCGCCAGTGCTGGGTCTGTGCCCTCCCTGGCTTTCCCCTACGCATCTGGGGACCCTTTCACACCCGAGGGGGTAAGAAGGAGAGCTAACATGTATTTGGCACCTAGTGTGTGCCCGGCATTGTTGTAATCTTAACAAGTCCCCGAAGTAGAAACATGAGATAGGATGTTCAGGTTCCAAGAACTTGCCCAAGGTCACAAAGCAGGATCTGGGCCTCAAACCTTTACCCTTAGTCACCACTGGTCCCGGTCCCACATGCCCAAGTCAAGGCGGGAGGGGCCGTTGCTGCCCTGGAGTAGGATGGCTACTGGTCCCAGGGACCCCCGAGAGCCCCACACTGCTCAGCCTCCCTTTATCCAAGTGTTGCTGTTGGCAGGTAGGAGAGTCTTGTGCTGATTCCACAGCAATGGGGGCCTGGAGACCTTTAAGGGGCTAACACCCCTGCAGAGCCGCACACACAGGGGCCTTTCTGGCCAGGTTCCCGATGCCCTCTCGAGGCCCATCCCCCAGTCCACGACACCCCCTGCCCCACACGGAAGCACACGCAGGCCTGGTAGGGCCGCTTGGCTCCAGTGACTTTTCTCCTGTACAGCCAAGTTGAGCCCATGAAGCAAGCTCCTCCCAAAGTGATTTCTGGTGGCCTCAGATAGAAGGCAGGCACACAAGACATGATCAAAAGAGACGTACAGACCAAAAGGAGACTGGGTGTGAGCTTCCATGCAGCCGCTTCACACAGGGGAAGTTTCTGGAAGTTTCTGAGTTTCATGGTTCCAAGACACAAAAAAGAGGAAGCACATAATTCCTCAAGAGTCCAAGGTTTTGTTTTGCTTTTTAAAATTGTGGAGAACATTTTTAAAAAGATCTTTGTTTTTAGAGAGAGGGGAAGGCAGGGAGAAAGAGAGGGAGAGAAACTGTGTTGCCTCTTGCACACCCCCAACCGGGGACCTGGCCCACAACCCTGGCATGTGTCCTGACTGGGAATCGAACTGGCGACGTTTTGGTTCACAGGCTGACACTCAATCTCCTGAGCCACACCAGCCAGGGCATGTTGGTTCTAAATTTAAATATATGTCCGCCCCTACACACAGCCCAACACAAATTGCCAGTGTGGTGCCTCACCACGTGAAACCTTTGGGAGTTTGGTCACTTAGACCCACCTGTTCCGCATTAGAGGCAAATGGACATGAGGAATCTGGTGCCCCCGCACCTGCTCTGAAGCAGCCGATCACCGTCACAAAGCAGGTGTTAAACAAAGTGGGTGATGTGTTGGTGGCACTGTCAAGCAAACATGCTCATCATGTGGCTGTTTTTGGTCTAGTTCTGTTACAGAACACACCGGGGGTGGGCGTGAGTGATATACTATTCCCGAACAGACCCACCCTTGTGCTCCGGGGGTCCCCCACCCCTACTAGGTTCACCATGCCTGCTGCCGCCAGGGAAGGTCTGTTAATGCCAGAGATTGGTGAAAAGGAAAGGGATTACTTAAGAGTTATACAAACTTAAGAATAATAATATCTTCGTTGAGATCTCAAAGTCCTTTAGAATACCCACAAATGCATAGTCCTTCCTTCCCCCTCTGCCCAGTCTGGGGTAACGTATCTCAGAAAAAGAAATAGAAATCCGTGGTTCTTCTCTGCCCAAGCTGTGTGGTCCCACAAAGACCCCGCATGGCTGCCGCGCCTGGGTTTAAATCCTAGTGCCAACCTTCCTCTGCAGCACCATTTCTGACTCCGCCCACAATTGGCCACAGCTGCCGGCATTCCCGTATTCTTTTAGCTTTCCTGGGCTGCCACAGTAAGTCTGGGCAGGTGTGACCCTGTGGGGTGGAGCCAGTCATCTCCAAGCTCCTCTGCAGGCTCTGTAACCAGGGGCAGTTGCCTCGAAGTCACCTCATGGGTGGAAGGCACTCCCATCTCCCTGGTTCAAAGCATGGCCACAGCTGTTTAACATATCCATGTAACCAGTTTAAAGTTAGATATGTTAGATAACTGTTCTAGAGGTTATCTGCAAAGCTGTTGCTGTTCAAAACATCTCTCAATGGCCCTGCTCCATGTATCCCATTTTCCAGCTCAGACTAGTGGGGGTGAGGACATCATATACATACCAGATGTGTGTGTGTGTGTGTGTGTTTTAATATTTCCTGGACATGGAACTCTGGACCCCATTACAAATCCCTATTTGCCCCCCCCCACTTGGCTGCATCCTGTTACAGTTCAGGGATGTCAAACTCATTTTCACCAGGGGCCCCATCAGCCTCATGGTTGCCTTTAAAGAGCTTAATGTAATTTAGGACTGTACAAATGTAACTACTCCTTAACTAGGGGCAAGGAACTTGGTGCCGCCACTGGGTAGAAACAAGGTGCCAGGCCGGATAAAACAAGGTGGAGGGTCGTATTCAGCCCGTGGGCCTTGTGTTTGCACCTGTGGTCTGGATCTTCGATAAAGGCTGACTGTGAGGAAAGCAGGAGGCGGGAAGTTCGTCCCTGGCTGAGTGGGGGCCTGAGGGGTGTGTGGGCGGAGCGTGCACGCCTGGGGTGAGGGCGCAGCCGCTCAGCCCCTGCTGCTGGCTGGTCCCCGGGCAAGGCTGTCACCGGACTGAATGGAAAGATCCCTGAAGTGAATTCACCTAAAATGGGAACCAAATCCTCATAGTGTTAACGGTGCAGCAAGAGAATTTGAGAATTTATCTTGAACAAAAATTTTAAGTTTTCAGTCAAGGAATTTTAGGTTATGAATGCAACTGTAGGCCAATCTGTAGAATGGAAAAGGGTGAATCCAGTGTTGCTTGGGCAGGGCCACAGTCTACCCAGCAAACCACGTAGCGGCTTGCACACCCCCTTCGCGTTGTGCGGGGTGTCCCGGCCGCGCTGTGAGGAGCGTCGTTCTCCCTAGGACATCCAAGGTGCTGCCCACTGGCCGGCTCCCGACCCCCTAGCAGACATTCGGGTCACTTTGTGTGGAAGGGCCACCCTGTCCAGCACCGCCAGGCCCTCCCACACTGGCCAGGGGCCTGTGGCTCTGTTGGAACATCGCGCAGTGTGACAGTTATGGGTTTCCCAGATCGTGTGCCTTCCATAGGACTGACTCCTTGACCTTGCAGTTGATTAGCCCAGGACTTCCATAGCTTTGCAGGCCCTTCGGGCCTCATGGCCAGGTGCGCACACGTGAGGCTCTGGGGCTGCACGAGGGGGCCGTCCAGTGGGATCCCGTGGAGCGACGGTCAGCTCGTGCACAACTCCGTCGCGACGGTGTCTGTCGTCCCGAAAAGCCACCTGACAGAGGTGGCCAGGTAACGGGAACCTCGACACCAAGGGCCCCAAGGGGTGATGGGCTTTGAAGGAGTCAGGCTCCTGGCTTCAGAACCAACCTGTTTGCATGAGAGTTTGTGCTTGTGGGCAACTTGCCCATCGGCCTCTGTCGGGCCTGCCTGGCAGGATGGAGCGGGAGGGCACTGGGATTTTACCAATGCAGCCGTGAGATTCAGGACCGACACCCATCCACCTGCCCTTCAGTAAGTGGGACCTGGGTGCTGCATGTTGTCCTGGCCCTGCGGGAAGCTCTCTCCAGGGTCCGCCGCGCCACTGTCGCATGGACACAACACCCCAGTCGTTTCTGTGAGATGTGGACGTGGGTGCAGCCGCTGAGTCACGTGAACGATTGTCCCGCCGTGCAGGCTCTCCTGTCCTGCCTTCCAGGAGCAGCGGGCGCCGGCGTTCGCCCGGTGCCTGAGACACAGGCCCTTCCAGTGCTGGTGTTGTATCGCGGTCCTGGGCAGCAGGGGGGAGTGAGGGAGGATGAGCCCGTTAGAATTGTTTCAAGTGTGGGTGGCAGACGCCCACGTGAAATCATGGGCGTGAAGAAGGACAGACGGCTCCTGAGGCAAAGAGGGCGGAGAGGCACAGGACTACTGCCATCTCTTCGGGGGTCACGCCGGTGCCATCCTCCGACAGGCTGCCCCGGTCCGAGCCGCTGCACCTCAGTTCCTTCCTTTGCCAGTTTTCCTGGAAGAAGTCCCAGGATGGAGTCTCCACAGACCAGCCTGGGTCCGCTCCTGTCCTTGAACCGTCACCAGGGGACGGGCACGTGCCCAGCCCCGAACAGTCTGTGTCTGAGAAAACACAGTGTGTGTAACAGTGACTTCCCATGCATCTGCGAGCGGAAGGCACCTTCAGGTGACAGGTGTTGAGGAGGCTGTCGTCCGGGGAGACCACGGGACGTGGGGACTTGCGTGTGCCCACCAACCCCGGTCAGGGATGGCACTGCCCCGCTGCCCGGGGGTGCAGTCTGCCCAAGCTGGGCCTTTCCCACCTGTTGTCTCCATGCCAGTCGCACAGCCCCCACCACTTGGGGGGAGAGCCGGCTCTGACGAGGGGTCCCAGAGGCTCGTGGGGAGGGTGGGGTGGCGTGGGGCTGTTGGTTTGATGTTATGGGTTGTGTGCTGTTTGTGCTGTTATGGGTAGCATCCTTTCTTTTTATGTCCAGAAAGAAAGGAAAAGGGGAGAGAAAGAAACCTGTGGCCTTGTATGCAAGGACTCTCACCCCGTGGAGACCCACTCACAGCCCCTGGGAAACCCAGGCGGGGATCTGACAAGGGGAGGGCTGCTTAAGAAGCTAAAAGGGCCCCCTCCTGGAGGGGAGAGCTGGGCCAGAGCGCCTGGGTTACCAGAAAATACCTCTAGGGGGCAGCAGAGGCCACAGAATGCTGTGGAAGGGTGGAGCAGGGACCAAGCTGAGCCCAGAGTGGGCCAGGGAATCAAGGTGTGTGTGTGGGGGGGGGGGGGGGGGGGCGGAGCGGGCTCCTGCTTCCCTCAGAATCTCCCCACTTTGTCCTTGTCCCCTCCAGCGTCTTTCCGGAGGCCAGCAGCCAGCCCTTCCTCTCCCTGTCTCTCGGTTATCAGTATGTCTTTCTCCCTCATCTAAACCGTCACCTAGTGGCAAAGCTTGGTCCTGTGGAGGTGTGACACCTGTGTCACAGACACCCACCTCACTGTGCATGGCTCTGCACACTCCTGAGGATGATGCACTCTCCCAGGTTCTCTGAAAGAGGTGCCAGGTGTCTGGGCGATGCTCTCACCGCTCCTTGCCTGGACGTAGCCCCAAGTGTCGCTCAGACCGGACTTGGGACGGGGACCCAGCCTCGCCCAGGGCTGGGCCTGGAGGAGCTTTGAGGGCCCTGGCATTTTCTGAAGAAATAGCAGGTGCTTGGACAGGGCTTTTTAAAATATATATTTAAAAAAAATTTATTTCTAGAGAGAGGGGAAGGGAGAGAGAACGAGAGGGAGAGAAACATCCATGTGTGGTTGCCTGGAGGTGCCCCCTGCTGGGGACCTGGCCCACAACCCAGGCATGTGCCCTGACTGGGAATAGAACCCGTGACTCTTGGTTTTGCAGCCCACACTCAGTCCAGTGAGCCACACCAGCCAGGGCCTTTTTATGTTTTTAACTTAAAAACTTGAGGCCTGATTTACATGCAATAAAATGCACTTGGTGTGCAGTTCTGTGAGTTTTAAAAAAAATTTATGTATTGATTTGAGAGAGAGAGAGAGGAAGGGAAGGAGAGAGAGGGAGAGGCAGGTGTGCTGTTCCACTCGGTCATGTACCCACTGGTTGGTTCCTGTCCATGTTCTGACCGGGGATTGAACCCCCAACCAGGACAATGCTCCAACCAACGGAGCCGCTGGCCAGGGGAGGTCAGAGAGTTCAGACAGATGAGTGTGGTCACATAACCATGGACACACCGAGGTACAGAGCAGAGAGGCCACCACGCCCCCCAATCTCCTCCTGTCACCACTGAGGTCAGCCCCTGCCCGGTGGCCCTGATCTGTTCTTGTCCCACAGTTGAGCCATTTCCGGAGTGTCATCCAAATGCAACCCTACTGTCTGTCCTGCACAGGCTCTCGAGGAGGGTGAGCTGTGCATACGTGTTCGTGTGTGCCCATGTGTGTGTCTACATGTGCGCCTGCACATGTGCATACATGGGAATGTGTGCTGTGTGCACATGCATGTGCACACACCTGCAGGTAGCGGGCAGCCCAGGGGTTTGGGGCTCTGGCTGCCCTCCAGCACCCGCCCCACCCCTGCACTGGGGGCTCCCTGCAGCCCCGCCTCCTTGCCCTGGAGCCCCTCACACGGCCACCAGGACCTCTCAGTGGCCCCACTCCTCGTTGCCTTTGTTCTTCCTGGCATGTCGTTTTTGGTTTTCTGTGGGCTACAGTATTTTTCAAAACATTTCAATTGTGATAAAATAAATATAAAATTTGCCATTTTAACTGCTTCTGAGTGTCCAGTTCAGGGACGTCCAGCACATTCACACTGTTGAGTTCCCGTCACCACTGTCCATCTCCAGGACTTTCCGCCTTCCCCGCTGGGCCTCTATCCCCAAGAAACACTCACCCCCGCCCCCACCCCTGTCCCTGGGCGCCCCCCACCCTGGCCCCGCCCTCTGCCTCTCCCTGACCGTGACCCCTCCTATGAGAGGGGTCATGAAGGCTGTGTCCTACTGTGTCTGGCTTCTGTCCCTCAGCCCAATGTCCTCGAGGCTCATCCACGTCATACCAGGTGGCAGCATTTCCTTCCTTTTCAAGGTTGAGTGACCATCCGCTGTCGGGACGGCCCCAATATGTCTCTGTCCACCCGTTGGCGGACCCTGGGGTAGCTTCCACTGCTTGGCTGCTGTGAGCGGGGCTGCTGTGGACGTAGGTGCGTGGGTGTCTGTTGGAGACCCCCCTTCTGTTCTCTGGGGCGCACCTGGGCAGTCTGTCTCCACGAGCGGCCCCCTGGAGGTTGTGGCCACTGGCTCTGGTGGACAGGGCCCTTGGCTGTCCTCTGCCATGCCTCACTGCCTGCATGCAGGGCCACCAAGACCCCTGCAGCCCTGTCAGTGGGAGGTGCAAAGGCCATGGTTCATTCCCTTAAGGGCAGCCCCTGGTGCTTGATCTTCCAAGTGCAGTGGAGGTGTGGCGGCAGCTGGGGACAGGCTGGCCTGTCCCCCAGGGCACGGGCAGGCACGATGGGGACACTCGAGGAGGCCGGCAGGCCTGGCTGTGTTTACTCCTGCACTGCAGAAGTAAACAGTAAGCTGATGCCCTGTGGTGCCCACCGAAGGGCCTCCACGTGCCTGAGGTCTAGGACGCTCCAGCCCCTGCACCAGGCAGGACAGACCAGGCCATGCAGGGCAGGCCCCTCCCGGCCAGGTGGCTCTCAGTGCAGCAGGCTGTGAGGCGAGGCCCTGGGGGCAGGGTCACTCAGAGGGCACAGCTCCTGCCCCCAGCATCTGCCTGTCTCGCTGGAAATCAGGCTTGGCTCTGGCACTGTCCCTGAAGTGTCTGGCACAGGCCACCAGCGTCTTCTCTCCTGCATGTGAACGGCTGTCTCCCTGCCCCCGCGGTGCCCACACCCTGCTTTCTCCCCCGTGAGTGTCTGGTTTTCCTCGGCAGACCCGGGCTGCGGCCCCGGAGCCTGTGCCTGGGGGCAGAGTGGCTGAAGGCAGAGGCATGGACTCGGGCATTCGACTGAAGCTCACGACACCCGAAGAGCCTCCGCCACTGGAGCCGGGCCTTGTAATCTTGTTGGGCTGGGGGATAATTCGCTCAGCTGCGCAGCTCGGCTCAAGGTTAATTCAATTGGACTTGGGTTACGTATCTGTGCCCGGGTTTGCCAAGCGTCCTTGGCGGTACATGAGGTCTTCATAATGGCAGTGAGATGGCTTCATTACGGTGACGGCCACTCCTGCTGGACCCTCCCCTTCTGTCCTCCTCCTAGCGCTGGGCCCTCCTGGCCCAGAGGGATGGTGGCCCGAAGTCCCGGCCCCAAACTGAGCTGCCTAGATGATTATAAGGCTGGCCACGTTGCTCCCCACGGGGTAACCAGGGTCCGCCTGCTGAGCGGCTGCATTCCACTGGCCTGCTGCCTGGGGTCTGCCCTCTCTGGGCAGCTCCTGGGGCTGAGGGCTCAGCAGCAGACAGGGGCATGCTTCCCTGGAGGAACATCCCAGCGCTGCCTGCCAGGGGTGAGGGCAAAGCCTCAGAGCTTCTTTAGGTGGGACTTGTGAGCGTCACTCCTGTCTGAGGCCAGCCTCGACCTCAGGGTGGGGAAGTAGACCCGGCCTCGCCGTGGGGAGGAACCCCTGTGGCCATCTGGGAAGGCAATTTGCCACCAGAGTCCCAGCCACACAGCAGGCACGCTCACCGCTCACTGGGCAGGAGGCCCCACGGGCTGGAGACGCAGGAGGGTGGGCCTGAGACAACAGGCTTGGAGAGTGGAGCAACTTAGACTTGGGGGACCTATGGGGGTGCTGGGAGCCTTCAGCAGGGATCAGGGGGCACAAATTGCACGAGGGGCAAGGCGGGGACAAACGGCAGGCAGGCCCCGGCAGCGCCCACTCCCGGCTCCATGCTTTCCAGCCTTGGCCCAGCAGCCTCCTCTGTGACACCATGACCTCCTGGCACGTAGCTCACCGTCCTCCTGAGGGGCCTCCTGCTGAACTGCTGCCCTGCCTGGCTGCCTTTTCCTCTGGGCATCGGCCAAACCCGGTTCCCCTAAGGCACAGGTGGCAAACACAAGGCCCGAGCGCCAAATCCAGCCCTCCACCTTGTTGAGCTCTCGCTTGACTATTAAGGAGTAGTTACATTCACAGTCCTAAAATTACACTTGCACTTTGAAAGTGATGTGGCTCTGGTGAAAATGAGTTGGACACCCCTGCCCTGAGGTCTTCTCTCTCTCACCCCCACACTTCCTCATTTGCAGGGTAAGTGGCTCCTGGCGCTCTCAGGCACCCTCTCATTTTCTTGCGACTTGCTGAGCCTCTCACCCACCTTGGCCTCTCTGCCTCCTTATTGCTGGAGGAGGCCACCCGAGGGGGCAGAGAGAGGGCGCCAGGGATGGGGCAACGTGGGGACACATGTCCGAGTTGGGGGTGGTCTCGGTTCCCCGTGGGACCTGCAGGACTGTCACCAGGAAACAGGACTTGGCCGCGTTCTCGGCTGGAAAGAAGGCAGATCCGCTGTCTGTCCCTGTGCCCCTCTGTCCCTGCTTTCTGGGAACGTGGACGAGAGACTAGGCAGACTCAGACTCTCCTCCAGGAAGGAGGGGGCACCCTGCACTTCCGGCTCCTTCTTGCGGCCACAAGGGCTGCCTGCTGCCTGCAATCTCTGTGCCTCGAGTGCTGCTTCCGGTGAGCGGGGCGGGTCCCAGCAGGACCTGTGAAGGGTCTGGGAAGAATTGTGCAGCCTGCTCTGAAAATACATCCAATTAAAATGTCATTCGCTGACCTTGAGAGGCAGAGTCGCCCGACTCCCACTGTTTTTGGGGGAAGATGGCCTGGGCGCCCTCGCTGCCGACCTTGAATTAGGCCCCCCTGTAGCCTTTCTCACTGACCACTCGGCCTGCAGGATGTCCATCCTCAGACCCTGCGGTCCCCAACTCCCAGAGGAGCCACGGCACTCGACTCTGGTGTGGACGTGGCCTCAGCTGAAAGGCTGAGCTGACTGTGAAGCGTCTCCAGACCCATCACTTCCTCAGGCTGTTCCCCGTGGGAGCATCCATATCAGAAGCACAGCTTTGGAAAGCAGGGTGGCTGGGCCTTGGGCGCGCCTCACGGTGCCGGGCACTTCCTGGCTTGGGGGCGGGGCACACAGGGCAAGCAAACACTGCACGTGTGTGCTGGGTGTGCAAGTGTGTTTGCATGGGTGTGCGCAGGGTGTACATGGAATGTGCATGGCCTCCAAAACCTGAGAGTCGGAGCTGCCTACCCTCTTGTTCCCAGGCTTGGGACAGGACTCACCAGCCAATAAACCTGGGTCGGCCATGAGACATTAGCTGCCCTTCAGGGTTCGGGTCTTGCCAATGAGAAACTGCTGCTCGGAGACGGGAGTGACTCACCCCAGGGGTTTCGCTTCTAGAGGCCGCGCCTGGGTTCAGTGCCCGGCCTCCCTCACCCCAGACTGAGTGCGTCACCATGTCTCTGATTTCCCGCTCCCCAAACAGCATTTCTAAAGGTCTGCTTTCCGACAGCCTTTCCAGTGCCCGTCCGGAGCCTCCCTTCCAGGCCACTGCCCCCACAAGAGCCCACCCTCACACTCCCGAAAACCTGCCCACAGGAGCCATGGGTCACGTCAGTGTGGTGGCACCGTCCCCAGAGCCCCTCTCTGGGGGTCTGAATCAGCACGGCCCACCCACCCTGGTCTCGCTCGGAGACCCTCTGCCTTGGACTCCTGTTCACTGGAAGTGCACTGCGGGCTTGCCGCCGCCCCAGATGCTGGCCCAGCCCAGAGCAAGGTGGGGCATTCCCGGACCAGGCCGGCAGCCCCCATGCTTGCACTCCATGACTCAGGCTCAGCCAGGAGGGGTTTTCCAACCTGGTGCACGCAGGTCAGCAGTCCATAAATGTCCTTCCAATGATGCTGTGTGCCAGGCCCCGTGGCTTCCCTGGAAATGGCCTGTGCTGTGGGTGTTTGGTCAGGGGCCCAGCACCGAGTGCCCGCCGGGCCTGGAGGCCAGGACAGTGCTGGTCTCTGACTCTTGGGTTTGGAGACCACACGTGATGGTGATAGTGGTGGTGATGATGGTGATGATGATGGTGATGGGGGTGATGGTGATGGTGATAATGATGATGATGGCGATGGGGCTGATGGCGATGGGGTAGGGGTGATGGGGACGGGGGTGGTGATCAGGGCACAGAGAGTGAGTGTCCCACCAAGTCAGCTCTGTGGAGTCCACAGCGAGGGGCAAACTGGGGACAGCCAGGGTCTGCATAAGAACTGAGTCTCTCAACCCCTTTGGGCCCCATGCCGCACCTCAGGGGCCTGGCCTGAGATGACCTGAGTCTTGCTGAGGGTGTGGGTCCCTGAGAACTCAGAGGGACATGGTGCAGCAAAGGGCAGTTCTGATCCTGGGGATGGGGAAGGGCCTGGGGTGGGGGAGAGGAGGAACCAGGCACCTTGTCCCTTCATGGCTTGGGTCCAAGGGGCTCTATCAGCACCCGTCAGGTGTGAGGACATGGGAGAGTGTGGGAGGGGCAGCGCCTGGCCCTGGGCATCATGGGAGACCGAAGCCCAAGTCCCTGCCCCTCCCAACACAGCACAGGGCAAAGGTGGCAGGTAGGGCCCCGCTGTCCATGCCCTGTGTGGGTGCTCAGTGCCCTCAGAAGCCCCTTGAGCCCCACCGAGAGGACACCATCTCCGGGAGGCTGGACAGCCAGCAGAAGTGCCATCAGGGACGAGGAGGCCACAGCCAGGGAGGACGCTGTGACCTGGACAATGACCTTGAGAGAGGACAGTGTGGAGGCACCCTCGTGCGCGTGGCAGCTGGACACCGGCCCTCCCCCGACGCCCCGTGGCACCCGATACGCCCGTGAGTTTGGCAAGTGTCACCCGGCTTCCAATCTGTGGGGGAAGCGACCTTTCGTATTTCAGATCAGGTGGAGTTAATTTGCACTCCAAGTTCAAGAGAGCTCCTGAGAAGGCACGAATGTGACTTCTTAACAGCTGGTGCTGGAGGACGTGACAAGGCAGAGGAGACGAAGAGCCGGGACAGAGCCCATTAAAGGGACAGAAACACGCGCTCTGCCCAGAGCCCCTGGCAGCAGGGAGGAGCCTGAGGGAGCTCAGAGCCCAGCTGCTCACCACCCCTGGCCCACCGCCTTCCTATGCCTGTTCGAATGCCACCAACAGGGGGCTCACCCCCTAAGGAGCAGCTGAATCCCGTGCTGGTCAGGTTTGGCTCTGAGAAGGTCTCGCTGTGTGAGGTCAAATCTGCTTTTGCCGAACCTGCTTGGCCCTCTGAAGACACACAAGCTCATGCCCTCCTGCTCCTCATGCCAGCCCTTAGCCACATGTCCTCACACGGGGGTCCAGGTCCTGCTGTCCTGTCCTTGGGGGTGTCATGTTTTGCCAGGGTCTGTCCCTAAGTGAGGGATCAAATGCAAAGTTCCTTTTTCCAACTGACCTGCCAAGCTTCCTTCGACTTCCTACCTCTGGACACCCTAGCTCTGGTCCCGACAGTCAGAGCTCGCATCCGCAGCGCGTGTCCGCAGCGCCCCCTGCCGCCTGTCGTGTGCGCCAGTCCCGTGCCTTGGCACTGGGGTCCCGGTGGGAGAGGCCACCTGCAGAGGGGGTGAGCCTGGCTGGGCGATGGGTTGGCTATGCTGGGGCTGTTGGTTCTAGGAGGAGCCCACCGGCCCATGGTGGCCCAGCTGTGGTGTTTGCCCTGGGCCCCTCATAGCTCGATCCCTGGGTTCCAGGGCAAACATGTCACCTTTTCACTCCAGACTCAGAGGTCGGACAGCATCAGTCATGGGCTGAAAGCGGCCCCTCAGGACTCCTGTGTTGGGCCCCAACTCCTGGGGCCTCGGAATGGTACGGAACGTGGATACAGCTGACTACGTTAGTGTGAGGCTGAGTGTGGGCCCTACCACCCCACTGGGACCAGGGCGAGGGGACAATGGCATGGAGACACACTCAAGGACGGCCTTGCGAGAAGACGGTCGTCCACCCGCCCAGGACAGGGGTCCTGGGAGAAGCCAGCCCCGCCTATGCCTGGGCCTTCTGGCCTCCAGAGCTGAGGGACAGGAGCTGTTTGTGGGTTGAGCTGCCAGCTGTGGCATTTGCTGTTGTCCCCAAGCTGACTGATGGAGCGTCTGTTTGTGGAAATGATCACAAAGGCCTGTCCAGGTTAGAGGGAAGGTTCTGGAAGAGCAGAATCCAGGCGAGGGAGGGGTGGGAGCTGGGAGCTGGGCGGTGGGCGGTGGGATGTGAACGGACCAGCACACCTGGACATGGGTGGGGGGAGGGGTGTGAGGTCCAGGTGGGGGCTCAGTCTGCTGCGGAGCCTTCACGGCCTTACCTGAGGGCAGGGCGCCTGCTCTGCACCCTGGGGGGCAGAGTGCAGAGCCTGTGGCCTGGGGGCCAAGAACGCTGCTGCCCCTCCGGGAGGGACCCCCACTGAGGCAGGAAGCCCCTGCCTCTCCACTGTGCCTTCTCCCACCAGCACTCTGACCCCCAAATCTTTCTAGCCACCCCCCCGAATTACCACCTCAGGATTCGTGCTGCTCTGGGCAGAGGAACCGCGTCTCTGTGTGTTTTATTCCTCTGGTTACTTGTCTCACAGGCTGGGAAGCCATCTTGGACAGCGGCCGCAAAGAGCATCTCTGGGCAATGTCATGAGGGAAGATGACCTGGTGGCGAAGGTGGCTACTCTGAGTGGGTCTCCCAGAGCGGAGCTGAGGCCCGTGGGGACTGACAGGGCTCCTCTGTGTTCCCCGCAGGCACCCCATCCCCCCACACCTAGCAGGTGGTCTCGGGCCCCAGCCCAAATCTGAGCTCTGCCCGCACGGTGGAGGCCAGGCAAACTCGGCTTCTCAGTGCCCAGGCCCGTCTGCAGAGCGTGGGTGAGTGTGTTAGTTATTCCCCATGAAATATTTTACAAAGTGCTTGCCACACACAAAATGCTCAGTAAATGTTAGAGATTAAAGAGGCGTAAACTCCTTTTAAGCCCTCGGGGCCTGCGCAGGCCGGGCCTCCCCAACTGGCACAGGGCCCGCTGCTGGCCTCCTACCCTGCTGCCCGTGGCCCCACAGGGCTGGTCCCAGACCTGCCGGGGGCTGCCTGCGGGACGCGTCTCTCCCCGGGAGGACGGGCAGGCAGGTCCATGGGCGAACATTTGCAGGTACCATTAAGCTGTGGCTAATAATTTAGATGATATTAAAACTCTCTGACTTTGTCTGAGTAAATTAGAAAAACAAAATGAGATTTATCAAGGGTAAAGCCAGAGCAATGGAAAGGGAGAGATGCGGGGAGAGGAAGGAGGCAGCGTGGCAGAGCGGGATGGGGAGCAGCAGCGGGCTCGTAGGAGACTGGCTGCAGGGGTGCCCAGGGGCTCAGGGAGCCGACTTCAGCCGGGTCCGGGCCGGGCTCTGTGGGGCAGGAGGGATGATGTGTTTGGTCGCTCGAGAGGTGGCAGCATGGTGCTCCCGGGCTCGGGCCCCAGATGCACAGCAGCGAAGTCTGCCCCTCATCCCCCAGCGTGTGCCCCAGCAGCTCCTTCACGTGCATCAAGCGCCTACTGAGTGCGCTGGGCTGCAGTGCTCACATCACCGAGTGCTTCTGGGCGCTGGGCGCCTCTGCAGCGTGACCCCAGTGAGTTCGGCCACGGTTCTGCCACTCAGGGGTGGGTGAGCTCAGGTGAGGGGCTGAAGCAGCAGCGATTCTGTCCCGTTTTGGGTGAGACGACCGTGAGGCTCAGAGCGGGCAGGAGCTGAGCACCAAGAGGCACCAGACGTGGGGGCAGTCATGGGGAGACAGGTCCCTGTGGTCAGAGTGGCCGAGGCCGGCCAGTCAAGCAAACACCGGTGACATGGCGGGCAGAGACTCCGAGGCCCCCAAGGGCGTGGCCAGAGCCTGGGACAGACAGAGCGGTGGCTGAGATGGTGGGGGTCCCCATCCACTGGGGCCCGGCTCTGGGGGGCACGGACCGCGCAGGCGCGGCCTGAGGAGCGGTAATGACGCCCCGTGGCGCTGGCCCGTGCCTTCTCCTGGGCTGCCGTGCCAATTAGAGCCGAGCCTGCCGTCAGTCCCTGGTCGGTGGGGATCCAATTAGGGCGTCTCAGACCCACTGGAGCGGCTCTGCGGATTCTCCGCACCAGCGAGGCTGGGCTGGGGCGGTCGCCCCAGGGTGATTGGTCACCAGCTGGAGGGGCTTTGCCAGGGGAGGGGGTGGTGGGCCTGGACCCTTGGCCCAGCCATTGGTGCCAGGGCCCCCTCCCGGACGGGGCAGTGTAATCTCTGCACGAGTGTCCTTTCTCCTGTGGGCACGGCCAGCCTGGCCCGAGGTCAGCCTGGCCCGAGGTCAGCCAGGGACAGTTCTGAATGTCCCATCTCCCTCAGAGTGGGCCCTAGGGTCCCCCAGCGACCTCTGCATTTGAGTGGGAGACACAGAGGCCCCCGAAGGCTGAGGGAGGGTCTGGAGCTGGACCTCATCCAACTAGCCAACTAGCCATCACAGGCCACTGAACCCTGGTGAGGAAGAGGGCACCGCCTCCCACCACCACCAATCCAGGGACCCCTGGTGGGCAGGCCGGGGGCACAGAGCGCAGACAGCCGGAGTGGCCTGGTATGCAATCATCAGTGGGGATTAGGGGTGAGGGGGGACTGCTATCCCCCAAGGCTGCTGAGCCCCGGGGTGTGAGGCATCTCCCCCTGACCCCAGGGGCTTGGACGGGGTCTGAGAGTGGGGAGGTGGGGGCGGAAGGGCTGTGTGGCGTGGCCACCGACTCACCTCCTTCTTCTGGAGGTCCCGAACGGTGGCCTGGATGTGGGCAGTGCTGGAAAAGCACAATATTAAAAAAAAATTAAAATCAGCTGCCAAGATTCCACACGCAGACATTTTACGTGAAAATCTCCTTTCAGGCTTTTTCAGGAAACAGAAAGAGGCAGCAGGGCCAGGGACGCTGGGCCCCAGCTCAGGCTCTGAGGACCAGACTTCGGTCTCACCTCATGGGGAGGAAAACCCCACCCCCACCACACGCACAGAGCCTGCCCCCTTCTCCCGCCCCCACCGGGTCCTCCGAGGCCCCCGACTGCTCCCCAGGGCGGCAGCGCCTCTCACCCTCCCCACCAGCAGAGGGCCCCGCAGGGTCGTCTTCCCTCCTTTTCGTCCTGGAGCTGGTGGGTGTGAGGCGCTGTCGCCACGGTGACTCACAGTGCCGGGCCTCTCTGGTGTCGCTGTGGCTGGCCGGCGGTGTGTCCCTCTGGAGGAGGAGCAAATGCCTGCTCAGACCCTTGACTCACTTGGGACAGCTGGTGTTTGGTTTTCGGCTCTTGCCTTGTCCTAGACCCTCAGGGCACCAAGCTCTGCAACACTCTCTCCCATCCTGCGGACCGCCTCTGCGCTTTCTGGGTGTGTCCTTCCACGGAAAAACAGTGTTAAAATTTGGTGATGTTCAATTTATCCATTTTCTCCTTTGTCGCTGTGGTTTTGGTGTCATGTCCAAGAAGCCATGGCTAAATCCAACGTAGTGAAGATTAGCCTGTTTTCTTCTGAATTCTATAATTTCAGCTGTTATTTTTGGGTGTTTCATTTATCTTGGGTTAATTCTGTGCATATGGTGTGAGGGAGGGGTCCGGCTTCACTCTTTTGCACGTGGACGTCCAGCCGTCCCAGCCCTGTAGTTGGAGAGACTGCTCACCCCCCATTGAGTGCCCTGGTCCATTGAGGACACAGGGTGATTTTTCCTGTCTTGTCCAGTGGGAACCGTCTGCTGACCTCTGTAGCCAGGGTCCCCCGGGTGGGGTGGGGCGGAGGCCTCAGGAAGCTGCAGGCTCACCTTAGCCCAGGGCAGGGCCCCAACCACGGGAGCCTGACACCTCCAAGCCTGCCAGCTGATGTCTGGCCAGACCTGGAGGCCTGCTCTGCCCTGGCAGTCAGAGACTTGCCCGCACCTCCCCCCTTACCTGTGTCTGCCAAGGGAGGCCTGCCGTGGGCACCTGGGCTCTGGCTCGGCTGTGCGCAGTGTCCTGCAGGGCGGGGCTCATGTCCAGGGGGTGGTTTCCGAGGTGGAGGGATGGTAGCAGGGCATGGGGGTGGAGACCTCTGTCCCCTTCTCTGCCTGCTCTACCCCCTGTCCCCTGGCCCTGCCCTGTCCTCCCTCCCCTGCAGCCCCGGCCCAGCTGTGACTCCGCACTGCTTGGTGTTAATAATGGAGGTTTTCATCTTTTCCACGTTTTCTCCTTGCTCTGGCCTCCAACCTGTGTGTCGGCCCCCGGCTGCCTCGGGGGAAGCAGACGCCGCTAAGAACAATGAAATCCACCGACTTTCTGAGAGAATGTTTAAACACTTACTGCAGAGGAAACGTTCTGAGAGCAGACAGGTTTCCTTTTCGAGAGCAAGGCTTCTGGGAAGAAGGATGTTTGAGTGAGAACATGGCCTTGGTGGGCAGGAGCCAGAGAACAGGGAAGCTGTGGGAGGGCCTCACTCCCAGAGGGGCTGGTCACTGGACTGGGGGTGCCGAGACGGGGTGGCCACCCCCAGCCTGGCCCCTGCCCGGCCGACGCTGCCTGAAGGCTGGTGATGGGGACGGGTAAATTGGGGGGCCCTCAGTGTGGAGACCTGTGCTCTCCCTCCCTCGGGGGGCACGCCCCCAGGGGTGGCTCCTGCAAAGAACTTTCTCGTTATTATTACTGTTGTTTTTGGTTCACAAAGCCAACGGTTGATATGGTGGTCAGCTCCTGCTGCATAACAAGTGGGGGTTGTGAACCCCAATTCAGCGGACAAGATGTGGGCCCTGTGCAGGACAGCAGCCCCCTCCCTAGGGTGGCGGCGCGTCCTTGGGCGTGGCTGCGGCTCTCGGCTGTGGGGCGGGCACTGAGGAAAGGAGGCCAGCCACCCAGATTTCCATGTGTGCTGTGCACTTGCACCGACGTGTCACTGGAGGGGGCGTGGCAGGTAAGCAAAGATGCTCAGTGTCACCCGTCACTGGGAAGATTCCGGTGAAGACCACAGAGCAGCACCACCTCCCCACCCCCCCCCCCCGGGAGGCTGGCTGACATGAAGACGGACCACAGCGATGCTGATCAGGATGCACAGCTGGTCGTTGGACTGACGCCAGCATGGGCAGAGGTGCGGCCCCTTGAGGGGAGGTCGGCAGGTTTGCAGACTGGAACACACACCTGCTGTAAGAGCCGGCCCGAGGCTCACGCAGCCCCCAGCTACTCGCCCACACCGCCAACCATGCCCCTGGCCCGGGCTCTGCAAAGGGCAGAGCATGTGTCTACTGGGCCTGAAGCCACAAGCAGGGGTCTCCTTGACTGTTTGGGGTGCTCAGGGGCCAAAGGTGGATGGTGGGTCTGCATGTTCCTGTGTGCTGTGGAGGGGCTAGAAGTGGCTCCCCGTCCTGGGTGCCTTGGTAGAACAGGGAGGGGAGGGGGACAGGAATCTGAGGGTGACCAAGAGCCGGAGTGAGTGGGGGTGGCCCGGCCCTGCAGCAGGGAGCCAACTCCCAGTGACCTTGGCTCAGCACCGCCGCTCCTCTGCCTGACTTTCCTTCCCTACAAGGAGGGGTTCCACCAACACTGCTGCGGGGGAGACCACAACCCCCACGGGCTCCAGGTGAGCCCAAAGCAGTACCCTGGGTGGGGACCCCAGGCTTTCCCCAGGGGCTCCTCAGCCCATCCCCCGCCGTGTCAGGCTGCTCAGTCCTGCCAGAGCCTGAAAGTTAATAGTTCAGGCCGGGCGATTAACTAGATTCACGAAGTTGATGAAGAAAATCAGGATATAAATAAATATTCCTGGAGATATTCCACCCCCTGCAGGCATGAACTTTGAATAATTGGAGAGAATTATGCTGAGGACTAATCACAACTTTTTTTTTCCATTTTGCTAATTACCTCTGGGTTCCATCAGTGTCAGAGCCTAATCAACTCCAGACGTCTTAATCGGCCCTCGGGAGATGCCAGGGACGGTGTCTCTGCATCCTGTGCGGAGGGCAGGGAGCCGGGCGCGGGCGTCCTGGGTACCGAACTGCTGGGCCAGGCAACTGGGCTGGCCTGGCAGGAGAGCTCCTGGGGGCTGCGACCGCCTCTGATCCCGATGAATAAAGCCTTTCCCGGCCGCTCCCACGGGCCGGCCTCCGGCTACTCCAGACTCCTGGCCTGGTCTCCCCTTCACCTGGTCCTATGGACAGCCCAGAGGGCTGAGTCCCCAAGGCAGGCTGGCAGCCTTGGCGGGGCCTGAGGGCAGTTCCGGAGTTCCGGGTCACGGTTGGGGGTTCTTGGGATCTTGTGGGTGGGTGGGGTGTGGGGGGTGGGGTGTGGGGGCTTGTTCCCCTCCTGAAAGCTTCCTGTGGAAGAACACAGCTCAGGGGTCCTCCGGCTCCCTCACCAAACCCCTGCCCCCAGGGACACACCGGGTGGCCGTGTGACCTCGGGCCGGGCCTCTGGCTCTCTCTGGCCGGTTCCCCTCCTCTCCTCCACTTGGGTTCCAGGCCCAGGGCCTTCCTGGCACAGATGCTCTAAGTCAGCTGGGCAGCCGCCTCCGGCCAGGGCGCCGGCCACCTCAGCTCCTGAGCACCTCCCGCGAGTCCTCGCCACCCTTGCTGGAACATCCGTCACGCTCTGTGATGGATGGCCTGCGCCAGGCGTGCTGTTTGCTATTTTGGTTGCAGAAAATGCTTGTCTCTTCTCGGGACAGCAACACCCCTACACCCCCACCTCTCCAGCTCCCCGTTCCGTGGACCCAGGCAGGTATCGGCAGGCTTTAGTGGGCTGGTTTCATGATTTTAATTACCCGTGCCCTGTCTCCTCTCCTCCCCTCCCCCTTAGTGCATTTTGGGCTCTTTTTGGGCTTGAAATGAGCATACATTTTCCAGGTGATATTTTTTTAATAAAAACCATCATTTATGACTATTTGCGTCCTCATTCACTGTCAGCCTCCTCATCTGATTTCTCATCACCCCGGTTTCCTGCCCAACTCTCACCCCCAGGGATTGTGGCCTGTGTGAGTGCTGGGCCCCCCTGCCCTCGGCCCCTCCATTCCCCACCTCTGGCCCCTTGCGGGCCATCCTCTGCCACCCTCTGCCACCCTCCCCTCTCCGGAGCTGCTCTGTTTTTCCCCTGCTTACGAGGGAGGGTCACCAGCCCCAGTCTCACACAGGCTGAGTGAGCGCCCCAAGGGGTCAGGGCCGCCCGCAGATGCTTCCGGCACCAGGTGCCTGTCTTGCCTGCCCGTGGCGCCCAGTCCACCCAAGCCACAGCCTCCCAGCAACACGCTTCCTCTCTGAGACGCCTGTCTCCAGGGTTGTGGATCATTCATTCACTCAACAAACACTGATGGAGGGCCTGCTTGGCTGGGAGCTGCTGTCTCCGTGTCCTGAGGCAGGGACCACCTCACTGTCACCTTCCAGCCTGTCAGAGCCCCCACCCACCACACTCAGTAGAATGCAGCCCTGAGCGGCCCCATGATTTTGCTGTGTGACCTTGGGCAAGTTACTGACCCTCTCTGAGCCTTCCTAGCTTTTCTTCTCTGGGCTCCCTGCACGGGAGGCTGGGCCTTATCACTTCCCCATCAGCCTCCAGGGATCCCATTGCAGCAGCTGCTGTCTGCCCCCAGCTCTTCAGTGGCTGTTCGCCAGTTCCCAGGTGAATCTGGGCCAGGTGAAGCCCTGACCAGCCTCGAGGCCCATCACCGTAGGCTTCACGTTCCCTGCCTGCCACACCCAGGCAGCCCAGCCAGCCCTGGCAGGGCGAGGCCACAGGGCCCGCCTCCCCTGGCTGGGTGCTCTCTGGCCTCCTCTTCCGGGCAGTTTTTGTAGGGGGGGGCCCCTGCTGGCTAGGCTCCAAAGCCAGAACCACCATCCCGGGTTCTGGCCAGAGGTTGGTGAAGGAGTCCGGCTTCTCCCGCATCAGTACTAGGGGAGGGTCTATGAATATTCATACATCACATGAATATTCACGGAAGTGATCATGAGCCTCCTCTCCAACCCCTTGCCCTTGGGCGCCCCCAGAGCTCTCTTCTCCATCAACCCTGACCTGCAGGTGGCTGTACCTCTGTCAACAGGGACCACTGGCTGCCCCCAGGGGGACCCTGGTCCTAGGAGACCCTCACCTGGGTGGGGATGACCCTGGGCCTGGGCCTCGGCTACCATCCCAACTCTGAACCCACAATGGGAGCCTCAGTTTCCCTTCCAACCCCTGAGGGCTTCTTTGCTGGGGACAAAGCTGGAGGTTTGGGTTCCCTGAGGCTGTGCTGGGTCAGCGGTTGGGTGACCTGGGACCGTAACCAGAGAGGCCCGGGGTCCAGTGTCCCTGCTGCCTCAGCCAGGGAATACTCAGCTGGTCATCCCCTGGTCAGAGATGGTGTGTGTGGGGGGGAGAGGTGCAGGGGCTGCAGGCACAACTGAGGGGGTGTTGGGGTCCCAGCAGCTGGGGCAGAGGGGCGCAGAGGGGCTGGGAGACCCTGGGACAGCAGGATCAGGGTGAGCGAGGCTTTCACTGTCGGGTCGGTCTGTGGCTCACGCTGCCTGACCTTGGACAAGCCCGCAGCTCTGTGCCTCGGTGTCCCCTTCTGTGCAGGCCCTTCCCAGGCGTGCCCCAGGCCCAGTCACTCTCACCCTGCGTGGGACAGCCCCACTCCGAAGCCGTGTGGCCTTTGTCCAGAGAGGACTCGGCCTGGGGAGCCGTGACACTGCCGCAGAGGCCGGCGCTGTGCGACTCCGGAGGCCAAGCCCTGCTTGTCCCTGGTGCCCTGCCCAGGCCTGCACACTGCCAAGAGCAGGCTGCCCGCTGGCTCCAGACCACTGCGGGCTGCTCCGCTGCCCCGTGCCTCTGCGCACGCCGAACCCCGGATGCCCTGCATCTCCCGTGGCTTACCCAACCCACCCCTTCCTGGGTGCCCCGCCCCGTCACCCACTGAGGAACCCTCCTCGGGGGCACAGGGTGGCCCCATGTCCAGTGGAGCACCCACTTTGTGCCAGGTGCTTTGCCTGGCTCTCGGACTCCGGGCTCCAGGAAGCTCCTGTCTGAGACCCCATCCTTGCTTGGGATTGGAGTGGATTGGAGACCCCTGGTCCCTGAGTCTTCAGCACGCACGCTGGTGCCGTCCTGAGCCCTGCCCTGCCCTCACTGTGGGGTGGCAGTGTGGGTGCCCGAGGTCTGGCGCGTGCCCAAGGTCACGCAGGGAACAAGTAGAGCCCAGCCCACCTCACCGCCGTGTCTGTGCTTCAGGCCCCTTCCCGCATGGAGGCCAACAGAGGTAGACAGACACCCCTGGCCCTGGGGGCTGAGCTGTCGCTGAGCCCCACCCTCTCCATTTGGTCGGCCCGCGTGTGTTCGAACCTGTCTTCCCAGGGGGGCCCTGCAGCCAACGCCAACATCTGTGGGGACACGGCCGAGGAATGCCTAATGAGGGCTCCTCCACGGTGCGGCGGGACAGATGGCCCATCATTGCCCATCTTCATTAATTACCGGCTCCCAGGCCCAGGCTCCTCAGATGTTTGGGAAGGAAGAAACGGCCCTCGTTGAGCCCAGTGTGCGTTCCCCGCCCCACCTCCACCCTGGCTCCCTGTGAAGCCACAACCACTTCTGGATCTGTGGGGTCCCTGGGGCACCGGCCAGGCGAGGAGAAGCCAGTGTGCAGCTGCCACCTGCCAAGGGGCCTGGGAGAGGGTTTCATGCAGACCGGTCACAAAGGGCCCCTCGTTCCGGCTCTCTGCACGTGTGCAGGCAGGAAGGTGCCGGGACCCAGCTTAGCACTGAGGCCTTCTGAAAGCCCACCCTCGGCCCTCTCTGCTGGGCATGGCCCACCTCTGGGAGTGAGTATGTGTTCTCCGCCCCCACACTCAGGCCCTTGCCCGGGGAAGGCCCTGGGGCCCAGAGAAGTCACCGCGCCACAGCATTCCTGATCAGGCGGGGGCTCCCTCAGGATTCGGGGCCCCACAGTCCCGAGCACAGTCCTGCCTCCGATGTGCCAGGATGCTGGAGGCATCCTTTCCTGTCCCTGGGCCTCACATTCCCATCTGCAAAATAGGGGTGCAGCAGCGCCTCACTGTCCGTGCCTGGGTGGTGGTGTGCTCCAAGTCTCCCACTGCCTGTGGCCTCAGCGAGGGGTGACTGTGTCCTGCCAGACCCCCCAAAAGAAGGAATAGAAGGTGCATTGGGGAATGGGGCCCCCGGGTCAGACAGGTCCTGGGCAGGCATTGGCCCCAGGGGAATGGGGAGCTGAGGGCCAAGGTTGGGCTGTGTGGCCCCCAGAGCTGGTCTCCCTCAGCCAGGACCCTGAGGTCCTTTCCATCGGGGCTTAGGACCAGGTGGGGGGCTCCCTGTCAGGGGCCTTTCCCTGCCTCCGGGGTGGCGAGGTCTGGGAGCAGCTGATGCAGAAACAGAAGCTGGGACAGTCCTCCTGGTGTGGACGCCGCGTGGGGTGGGGCGCCTGTGTGGCGCCTGCTCTGTGAAAACCTGTCTTCCCTGGGCTGTCTGCCCACACCGCCCTCCACTTCCTCCAGTCTCCTCCTCGGCCAGTGAGTTCAAAGAGTGGGAGCCTGCCGAGCCCTCTATGGGGAGCCCTGGGACTGCAGCCCAGTCACCTGGCCCGACCCAGGACACCTGAACTGGGCCGGAGAACAAGGGGTGGGACAAGGGACAGGCGAGCGAGGGCATGGGCCGAGGCAGGAACCTTGAATGCGCAGGGGCAGGGGCAGGGGTGAGCCTCTCTGAGCGCCATGAGGGCTTTGGGGTGCGGCATTTCAGAAGGTTCACTCTGGCCAAAGCATGAGGGGTCTCTATCAGGGTGAGCATGGGGGAGGCCAAAGAACCTGCTGTGGCTGAGCAGGGAACCGGTCCAGGCAGCTGGTCACCAGGCACCCACGCCGCTCCCTGCTCCCTTCCTTGTGGTTCCCCGGAGCTCGCCTCAGGCAGGCAGGCTGAGGACGCTCTCTGGAGCCAGGCTGCCCTCAGTCCCCAGCACCCCCGCCCATTGTCACCCGCATTCTGGAGTAAACGTGGACATTCAGCACATGAGCGAGTGAGGGTGGGGAGAGGTTTCGACCCCCATGGCACGGAACAGTTCACGCAGGTCGAGTGCTTACACACAGTAAGTAAGGACTGTGTGCAGTGGGGCTCACGCCTCACTCCGGAGTTGTGGGGGCAGCCACATGAGTTGCAGTGGCTCAGCAGGGCCATGGGCCCAGCGGGGTTTGCACTGGGTTCAAGAGCATGGGGCTACGTGAAATGGTCTTGAAAAAGCAGAATGAACTTATATGTATGAGCCATGGACATGAACTATAAAGGTGGGGAATGTGGGTGGGAGGGGGTGTGCAGGGCGGAGGGGAGTGAAGGGGGGAAATGGGACAACTGTAATACAATATATTTAAAAAAATAAAGAAGCATTACCCACTAAAAAACAAAAAAAAACAAAAAAGCAGAACGAAGTCAGAGGACCCACATGTCGGCCGTCGGAATGTCCCACAGCGTCTAGACAGAGGCACTGGTAGGAGGACAGACCTCGGGGCAGAAACAAGCTCTGACATTTCTTGTTGCTGTATTTCCAATGAGGAGCCAGACCATTCCACAGGGAAAGAACAGTCTTTTCAGTGAACGGAGCTGAGAAAACTGGACAACCACACACAGTGGAATGAAGCTGGAGCCCTGCCTCACGCCACACGCAGAATGAACTCTATGCCCTGGCTGGTGTGGCTCAGTGGATTGAGTGAGAACCAAAGGGTTTCAAGTTCGATTCCCAGTCCGAGCACATGGCCCTGGGTTTCGGGCCAGATCCCCCGGTGGGGGCCATTGGAGAGGCAACCACACATTGATGTCTCTCTCCCTCTCTTTCTCCCTCCCTTCCCCTCTCTACAAACAAATAAATAAAACTTATAAAAAGAAAGAACTCCATGGATCAGAGACTAAACATTAGAGCTAAAGCTGTGAAACTGGAAGGAAACACGGAAGCAAGTCTGACCGTAGGTGAGGCCTCTTAGCGAGGACCCCAAAGCGCCTGTGACAAGAGGAAGAACGGGACTTCGTCCCAACAGAGACTCTCGCGCTCTGAACGATTCCGGCGAGAACGTGAAAAAGCGGCCCACAGACAGAACACGTTTGCAGATTACATGTCTAATCAGGGGTTTGTGTCTGGATGGTGCCAAGAACTCGTACCTCGATAATAAGAAGATAAATAACCCGGTTTAAAAATGGGCGAGGGACCTGAATAGACGTTTCCGTGGAAGACATGCAAACAGGCAGGACACTTGCCGATGTGTTCGCCCCCAGGGACATGCGATGTCGCCACGAGAAGACCGGTCTTCCCCGCCACTGGGCAGGCTGTCACCCACAGGTAGGACTGTGACCTGTGTGGCGAGGATGTGGAGGGACTCCCAGACACCGATGCCACACCCCCTTCAGCACACCGTTTGGTGATTCTTTAGGCTGTTAGTGACAGAGTCAGCACACAACCTATAGATGCACACTCACACACCCAACGAAATGAGGACACAGGTTTGTGCGAAGACTCATCCGTGAGTGTTCGTGGAGGCTCGTTCACAACATCCCCAAGTAGCCTGAAGGAGAGTCAGCTGGCGCGTGGGCAGGAAACTGCAGCCCGCCCCTGCAGCGGCGATCACTGGGGAGTAAACAGTCAGCGACAACACAGACGAATCTCCAAACGCCGCGCTCAGGGGAGGAAGCCAGTCGAAAAGACGGCAGGTGCGCTGTGGACACTCGGGTGAGCAAGCTCTGTGGAGACAGGAAGTGGCTGCCTACAGCTGCGTGTGGTGGGGGTGTGGTGGGGAGTGACGGCTAATGGGGACCGGTTTCCTTTTGGGGTGAAAAATGTTGTAAGATGAGATTGTGGAAGTGATGGTGTTATAGAACAGACCCAAGGCGGGGTATATGATATACTATTATCGAAAAGACCCCCTTTTTTCTCTGGGGTTCCCACCGCCGAACGAGGTTTGCTTTGCCCACTGCCAGAGGAAAGATGTCTCTCAATGTCAGAGATTGGTGGAAAGGAAAGGAATTATTTATTTAAAAGTTATACAGACTTAGAGTAATGATGCAATGTCTTCATTAAAATACTAGAGTCCTTTAGAATACCCACAGACGCATACAATCCTTCCTTCTCCCTCTGCCCTTATCTGGGGTTCTGTATCTCAGGAAAAGAAGCAGAAGTCCATGGTTCAGCCTCCCGGCACCATCAGCTGTGTTGTCACTACGATCTCCAGTTAATCCAAAGCCATGTGGCACCTTCTTGTGGCCCCCCCAGCAAGAATCCTTTCACCCCTTTTCTTCCAGGCAAAGTCTCTCCTGCTGCCTAAACCACGTGGCAAAAGGGAGCACCCCAAAGCCATGTGATTCTCCCCTCGCATGGCTGCCACATCTGGGTTTAAATCCCCGCGCCAGACTTCCTCTGCAGCCCCATTTCTGACTCCTCCCACAATCAGTTACACCTGCCGGCATTCCCGTATTCTTCCAGCTTTACTGGGCTGCCATAGTAAATCCAGGCAGGCATGGCCCCATGGCACAGTGCCAATCATCTCCAAGCTCTCATGCAGGCACTGTAACTCTGGGGGAGTTGCTTCCCAGTTACATCCTGGGTGGAAGTCACTCCTATCCTCCTGGCTCAAAGCATGGTCACAGCTGTTTAGCCTATCTATGAAACCAGTTAAAGGTTATAGATATGCTAAATGATCATGCCAGAGGTTAGCTGCAAAGCTGTTGCTGTGCAAAACAGCTCCCAATGGCCCTGCTCCACACGTCCCATCCCCCAGCTCAGACTGCTGGGGGTGAGGACACCTTGAGCTCTGGACCTGTTACAAATCCCTATTTGGGGCTCCCCTCTTGGCTGCACCCTGCTACAATTCTGCAAATGTGCTGAAACCCATCGAATTGTACACCGTTAATGGGTGGATTGTATGGCGTTTGTTACACTGTAAGAAAGCTGTTTAAAAAGCAGCCCTGGGGTTTCCTCCAGACCTGCCCTCAGGGTCTCCTCCGTGGAGTCTCGGTCACCCGTGTTCAGTCCGGTCCCCTGTGAGCAGGGAGAGGAGGACCAGATGAGATGGCAGATGGGAAGCAATTTTTCATTTGAGTTTTGTGTATCTTGTCTTCAAATTTACTGCAAAAGGACAGGCATGCCCATCGCACAGAGGTCACAGGACAGATGCAGGTGCACGTGGAAATTTAGCCCCACTTCTGAGGGGAGGGAAACATTCACTGTCCCCACCGGGCGGTGGCCACAGGCACATTCCTCCAAACTCACGG